>CM076575.1:1308245857-1308621112 GCA_034641835.2 Pinus albicaulis | reverse complement strand
TTTTATATAAAACCCACTTTTTATAGTTTAATAAAGTTAGCCCAATAAATATTTTAAAAATAATTAATTATTAACTATTAGCCCACCAAAAAAAGGGTGCACAAAACTGGAAACATGAAATTCCCCCCAGCTTTTCCAGATTTCCATGGCATTCGCCTAGATTTACAGGATCAGAGGAAGGGGTTAGAGTGATTCGCCCCATTTTTTCACTGGTTCGGAGAGGTGGCTGGGCTTTAAAGTTTGTGCACACTGATCTTCTGGCTGTTCTTGCTGGCTGAGGGCTGTTCTTGCTGGTTGAGCAAGGCCGACCCTCTCTGGTCCATTAGGGCCTTCCATAGTTCGTATAAAGCAGAGAATCTAGATACACTTCGAAAGAGAAAGAGATGGTGCTGTGGGAGATCGCCACAGCCTACGTGCTCAGCCTGCGCATGTACAACCTTGCTTTTAGACTCCAACAATGACTAATAAGACAAAGGCACCCCGCTTTTCGCCAGTTTGTTCAACGGTATGCACCTTCCTTCCCTTTCTCGATTTCAAGATCTCTGTAGACTATTTCAAGATGATTTCTTGATTTCAAGATCTCTGTAGACTGTTTCAAGATGATTTCTCGATTCTCTTTCTCGATTTCAAGATCTCTGTAGACTGTTTCAAGATGATTTCTCGATTTCAAGATCTCTGTAGACTGTTTCAAGATGATTTTGATGCGTTGGTAAGTATTTCCGAAACTTTCAGCAAAATATATTTCAAAATTATGATGTCCTCTGTACAATATGACAGCATGTGAATGCAATTTTTGTGCCGACAATCATTACATGGTTGCATTGGCTCACTGGTTTCTTGCATAGTCAAAATGAGCTACAAGCATCTACCCAAAACTGTGTCAATCTGATTTTACAGCAAGAACATCTGGTCATGTGTTTTCAAAATGTCCCAATAAATCAATCCATCCACAATTCTATTCGTGGATCTTCAAGTACATGAAAAGAATGCACCAATGGTTGTGATGAGTTAGGGTGACTATGCTCTTGAGGATACAATTGTGATAAACTTGTCTTTCTTGATCAGAGATTGGGGCATTAACCGAGTTTCACGAGATATCGATGCAGCGTTAGTTTAACAAAAAAAATTGCATGGCTTAAAATCTTGGAGGATAGGATTTTGTTAGCTATAATTGTAATAATTGGAAATACTACAACATTGAAGATTCCAATGAGTTGTGTCACTCTTATATTCAACTAGAGTGAAGAACGAGTCATAACATGTTAGCGTGAAAGTGTAGAATTACTTGCGTGATATTAGTGTTTGAGGAATGCTGACCTATGATTTTCAAATTTAGTTCAAGCTTCAGTGACTTTTTCGAATGCAATCAAAATTAGGTGGTTTTTTTGGTAATTTGAACTAGATGCAGTTACATGGTATTTCATGCTTCTGAAATACACTCCTATTTTTAACTAACTTGCAGCTTTACATTCAAACTTTTGCATCTCTTTAGGAAAATTTCACATTGTACAATCTTTTAATGGTTTTTTGTTCTCCCTTACCTTGTAAGGTTGAGACTGGTTATATGTTACACTTTCGATGTGTCCCTATTTTATCATGATCAAACACAGACAGTACACAGACAGTTTCATTGTGCCGACAATCATTACATGGTTGCATTGGCTCACTAGTTTCTTGCACAGTCAAAATGAGCTACAAGCATCTACCCAAAATTGTGTCAATCTGATTTTACAGCAAGAACATGTGGTCATGTGTTTTCAAAATGTCCCAATAAATCGATCCATCCACAATTATATTCATGGATCTTCAAGTACATGAACAAAATGCACCAATGGTTGTGATGAGTTAGGGTGACTATGCTCTTGAGGATACAATTGTGATAAACTTGTCTTTCTTGATCAGAGATTGGGGCATTGCATTGTGAATGAAAAAAACCCTACACAACAAGGGGATCTCAAGGGGATCATGTACCATTTCATTAGACACTGATTTCAAAAGAGAGCACTTGCTCTTCAATATATTCCTACAGATCATCAAGTTGCAAGTATCTTGATCAAACTGGCAAAGAGGGAATTTCAAGATGTTCTGAGAGTGGCTTGGTGTTGTGGAGATGCATAACTCAATGACAGGAATTGTTAAATTTTCGTGTGTGTAGCTACTATCATGCTCTAGTTATAACACCTTTCTTCTTCCAACAAAATAGAGAACGATGCAATGGACCTCCTTTAACAGGGCCATACAATAGGAATGAGGGTGCAAGAGCATTTATGGAGGAAAAAGACATGGGGGGTACTACATGCATGTGAAAAACCCAAGTCCAGTTTAGGTGGTTTTCCTTATTTAGTGGTTCAATTCAAAAATCTATGATTTTGTTGTATTTGAAAAGTCCTTGTTAAGCAAGGTGTTCATGCATGCATTAGCCATCCTTAATTCAACTCCAGTTCAGTTCCTTACATACATGCATGTTTTTCCTTATTTAGTGGTTCAGTTCTAAATCTAAGTTTTGTTGTATGTAGTAGTTGCATGCACAGTGAAATGGAGGGCAAAGTCCTAGTTAAGCAAGGTGCTCATGCATGTGGATCTCTAGGAAGATGCATGATTGCATGCCTCAAATCATCTCTGATGGAGGTGCACTTCACTTGGCTCATTTATCCATGCAATCCACAATTCTATTCGTGGATCTTCAAGTACATGAACAGAATGCACCAATGGTTGTGATGAGTTAGGGTGACTATGCTCTAGAGGATACAATTGTGATAAACTTGTCTTTCTTGATCGAGAGATTGGGCATTGCATTGTGAATGAAAAAAACCACACACAACAAGGGGATCTCAAGGATCATGGAGATCATGTACCATTTCACCCAGACACCGATTTCAAAAGGGAGCACTAGCTCTTCAATATATTCCTACAGATCATCAAGTTGCAAGTATCTTGATCAAACTAGCAAAGAGGAAATTTCAAGATGTTCTGAGAGAGGCTTGGTGTTGTGGAGATGCTTAACTCAATGAGAGGAGTTGTTAAATTTTCCTGTGTGTAGCTACTATCATGCTCTAGTTATAACACCTTTCTTATTCCAAAAAAATAGATAACACTGCAATGGACCTCCTTTAACAGGGCCATACAATAGGAATGAGGGTGCAAGAGCATTTACGGAGGACAAAGAGGTGGGGGGTACTACATGCATGTGAAAAACCCAAGTCCATTTTAGGTGGTTTTCCTTATTTAGTGGTTCAGCTCCAAAATCTATGTTTTTGTTGTATTTGAAAATTCCTTGTTAAGGAAGGTGTTCATGCATGCATTAGCCATCCTTAATTCAACTCCAGTTTAGTTCCTTACATACATACATGTTTTTCCTTATTTAGTGGTTCAGTTCTAAATCTAAGTTTTGGTGTATGTAGTAGTTGCATGCACAGTGAAATGGAGGGAAGAGTCCTAGTTAAGCAAGGTGCTCATGCATGTGGATATCTAGGAAGATGCATGCTTGCATGCCTCAAATCATCTCTGATGGAGGTGCACTTCACTTGGCTCATTTATCCATGCAATCCACAATTCTATTCGTGGATCTTCAAGTACATGAACAGAATGCACCAATGGTTGTGATGAGTTAGGGTGACTATGCTCTTGAGGATACAATTGTGATAAACTTGTCTTTCTTGATAAGAGATTGGGGCATTGCATTGTGAATGAAAAAAACCCTACACAACAAGGGGATCTCAAGGGGATCATGTAGCATTTCATTAGACACCAATTTCAAAAGGGAGCATTAGCTCTTCAATATATTCCTACAGATCATCAAGTTGCAAGTATCTTGATCAAAATAGCAAAGAGGGAATTTGAAGATGTTCTGAGAGAGGCTTGGTGTTGTGGAGATGCTTAACTCAATGAGAGGAATTGTTAAATTTTCCTGTGTGTAGCTACTATCATGCTCTAGTTAAATGTGTTTCAAGGTTGGAAAGAGAGAATTTGGCAGCAGCAGCAAATGCTAATGAATATGAAACATAGAGAACCTCTGTAAAATCTTGTAAAGAAGACGATGGTATGCCCGGTCTCGGTGAAATTCTGAAGAAACAAACTCCTGCCATGCAAAATACAAGAAATGTCAAGAGTGACATTTTTAATAAAGAAACGAGGGGATGCAAGGTGATAAGTAAGATCTCTTGGTGTGAAACAAATTGATTCTAGTGCTTTTAAAACATGAAAAAGGCCTAGTTAGGCTTGTTAAGCTTGATTCTTGACAATTACGATGAAACAAATGTTCGATCATATTTATGATATTAGTACATTTGAGACTGACAAACATTTCAACACTTCCTTGGAATACAAATGTACTAACTAAATATAGAAATATCTACTAAAATTCACCCCTAAAATTTTCCCTGTCACTGCCTCTTTTGAAACTACATTCGAAGTAGAGAAAGAGGTTGCAGTCGCTGTTAAAGTTGCATTTGGCAGGTTCGCTGATCTCCCAGATACCACACTCATAGATGCAGCAAGTGAGGTTGAGGTCAAATGTAGGTCAGAAGTCAGAAAGACTTGGTGGGCCATGCGATGGACATTGAAATTCCCAAGGGTTTAGATAAGTGGACTGCTCCTCTGGAAGCCATCGTGGTTGTAAATTGGGCCAGTGAGGAAGATACTTCTGATTCCATAAAGATCAAATCTGAAGCCTTTAAGGCAACATTAAACAACAAAATATCAAAATAACTTCCATCACCTCGGGATGTTTCTGAAGATCTCGTTCAGTTAATGCTGGAGAGGATGAAATTCCTAAGCACCAAGGAACTTACTTCCCTGGAACAAATAGTTTCTACCCATGGTTTGAGTGCTCTACTCAAAGAACAGAATGTGGAGGAAAATGCCAACATCAATGGTAATAGTCTTGCAGATGTATTAGTTAAACCTGTTTCACGCTTGGAGGCAGAAAAGGTTGCTCCTTTTAATTCTGATTTAGGGAGTGTTCTTGTGAAGCGCACATCAAGGTTGGAGAAAGAATTACAAGAAGCCAAGATGTCAGTTAAATTAAAGGAGCATGACAAACACCCTAGGGAATTGGAGGAGAGAGCTGAAAGTATTGATCAAGTCCTCATTAAACGTGTTTCAAGGTTGGAAAGAGAGAAGTTGGCAGCAGCAGCAAATGCTAATGAATATGAAACACGGAGAACCTCTGTAAAATCTTGTAAAGAAGACGATGGTATGCCTGGTCTCGGTGACATTCTGAAGAAACAAACTCCTGCCATGAAAAATGCAAGAAATGTCAAGAGTGACATTTTTAATAAAGAGAACAGGGATGCAAAGGTGATAAGTAAGATCTCTTCAGGTGTGAAACAAATTGATTCTAGTGCTTTAAAACATGAAAAAAGCCTAGTTGAGACTGTTGAAACAGCTGCTGACAATTATGATGAAACAAATGTTCAGTCATCTTTATGATATTATTACATTTGAGACTAGGATTTTTCAACACTTCCTTGGAATACAAATGTACTAACTAAATATAGAAATATCTACTAAAATTCGTCCCTAAAATTTTCCCTATCACTGCCTCTTTTGAAACTGCATTCGAAGTAGAGAAAGAGGTTGCAGCCGCTGTTAAAGTTGCATTTGGTAGGTTGGATGATCTCCCAGATACCACACTCACAGATGCAGCGAGTGAGGTTGAGGTCAAATGTAGGGTCAAGAGTCAAGATATAGCAGGGCCATGTACTGATGACATTGAAATTCCCAAGGGTTTAGATAAGTGGACCTGCTCCTCTGAAGCCAAAACTCATCCTGGTTGTAAATTGGACAGTGAGGAAGATACTTCTGATTCCATAAAGATCAAATCTGAAGCCTTTAAGGCAACATTAAACAAAAAAATATCAAAAGAACTTCCATCACCTCGAGATGTTTCTGAAGATCTCGTTCAGTTAATGCTGGAGAGGATGAAATTCCTAAGCATCGAGGAACTTACTTCCCTGGAAAAAATAGTTTCTACCCATGGTTTGAGTGCTCTACTCAAAGAACAGAATGTGGAGGAAAATGCCAACATCAATGGTAGTAGTCTTTCATATGTATTAGTTAAACCTGTTTCACGCTTGGAGGCAAAAAAGGTTGCTGCTTTTAATTCTGATTTAGCGAGTGTTCTTGTGAAGTGCACATCAAGGTTGGAGAAAGAATTACAAGAAGCCAAGATGTCAGTTAAATTAAAGGAGCATGACAAACACCCTAGGGAATTGGAGGAGAGAGCTGAAAGTCTTGATCAAGTCCTCATTAAACGTGTTTCAAGGTTGGAAAGAGAGAAGTTGGCAGCAGCAGCAAATGCTAATGAATATGAAACACGGAGAACCTCTGTAAAATCTTGTAAAGAAGACGATGGTATGCCTGGTCTCGGTGACATTCTGAAGAAACAAACTCCTGCCATGCAAAATGCAAGAAATTTCAAGAGTGACATTTTTAATAAAGAGAACAGGGATGCAAAGGTGATAAGTAAGAGCTCTTCAGGTGTGAAACAAATTGATTCTAGTGCTTTAAAACATGAAAAAAGCCTAGTTGAGACTGTTGAAACAGCTGCTGACAATTCTGATGAAACAAATGTTCAGTCATCTTTATGATATTATTACATTTGAGACTAGGCTTTTTCAACACTTCCTTGGAATACAAATGTACTAACGAAATATAGAAATATCTACTAAAATTCGCCCCTAAAATTTTCCCTGTCACTGCCTCTTTTGAAACTGCATTTGAAGTAGAGAAAGAGGTTGCAGCCGCTGTTAAAGTTGCATTTGGCAGGTTGGCTGATCTCCCAGATACCACACTCACAGATGCAGTGAGTGAGGTTGAGGTCAAATGTAGGGTCAAGTGTCAAGATATAGCAGGTGGGCCATGTACTGATGACATTGAAATTCCCAAGGGTTTAGATAAGTGGACCTGCTCCTCTGAAGCAAAAAATCATCCTGGTTGTAAATTGGACAGTGAGGAAGATACTTATGATTCCATAAAGATCAAATCTGAAGCCTTTAAGGCAACATTAAACAACAAAATATCAAAAGAACTTCCATCACCTCGGGATGTTTCTGAAGATCTCGTTTAGTTAATGCTGGAGAGGATGAAATTCCTAAGCACCGAGGAACTTACTTCCCTGGAACAAATAGTTTCTACCCGTGGTTTGATTTCTCTACTCAAAGAATAGAATGTGGAGGAAAATGCCAACATCAATGGTACTAGTCTTGCAGATGTATTAGTTAAACCTGTTTCACGCTTGGAGGCAGAAAAGGTTGCTGCTTTTAATTCTGATTTAGGGAGTGTTCTTGTGAAGCGCACATCAAGGTTGGAGAAAGAATTACAAGAAGCTAAGATGTCAGTTAAATTAAAGGAGCATGAAAAACACCCTAGGGAATTGGAGGAGAGAGCTGAAAGTCTTGATCAAGTCCTCATTAAACGTGTTTCAAGGTTGGAAAGAGAGAAGTTGGCAGCAGCAGCAAATGCTAATGAATATGAAACACGGAGAACCTCTGTAAAATCTTGTAAAGAAGACGATGGTATGCCTGGTCTCGGTGACATTCTGAAGAAACAAACTCCTGCCATGAAAAATGCAAGAAATGTCAAGAGTGACATTTTTAATAAAGAGAACAGGGATGCAAAGGTGATAAGTAAGATCTCTTCAGGTGTGAAACAAATTGATTCTAGTGCTTTAAAACATGAAAAAAGCCTAGTTGAGACTGTTGAAACAGCTGCTGACAATTCTGATGAAACAAATGTTCAGTCATCTTTATGATATTATTACATTTGAGACTAGGTTTTTTCAACACTTCCTTGGAATACAAATGTACTAACGAAATATAGAAATATCTACTAAAATTCGCCCCTAAAATTTTCCCTGTCACTGCCTCTTTTGAAACTGCATTCGAAGTAGAGAAAGAGGTTGCAGCCGTTGTTAAAGTTGCATTTGGCAGGTTGGCTGATCTCCCAGATACCACACTCACAGATGCAGCGAGTGAGGTTGAGGTCAAATGTAGGGTCAAGAGTCAAGATATAGCAGGTGGTCCATGTACTAATGACATTGAAATTCCCAAGGGTTTAGATAAGTGGACCTGCTCCTCTGAAGCCAAAACTCATCCTGGTTGTAAATTGGACAGTGAGGAAGATACTTCTGATTCCATAAAGATCAAGTCTGAAGCCTTTAAGGCAACATTAAACAACAAAATATCAAAATAACTTCCATCACCTCGGGATGTTTTTGAAGATCTCGTTCAGTTAATGCTGGAGAGGATGAAATTCCTAAGCACCGAGGAACTTACTTCCCTGGAACAAATAGTTTCTACCCGTGGTTTGAGTGCTCTACTCAAAGAACAGAATATGGAGGAAAATGCCAACATCAATGGTAGTAGTCTTGCAGATGTATTAGTTAAACCCGTTTCACGCTTGGAGGCAGAAAATGTTGCTGCTTTTAATTCTGATTTAGGGAGTGTTCTTGTGAAGCGCACATCAAGGTTGGAGAGAGAATTACAAGAAGCCAAGATGTCAGTTAAATTAAAGGAGCATGACAAACACCCTAGGGAATTGGAGGAGAGAGCTGAAAGTCTTGATCAAGTCCTAATTAAACGTGTTTCAAGGTTGGAAAGAGAGAAGTTGGTAGCAGCAGCAAATGCTAATGAATATGAAACACGGAGAACCTCTGTAAAATCTTGTAAAGAAGACGATGGTATGCCTGGTCTCGGTGACATTTTGAAGAAACAAACTCCTACCATGCAAAATGCAAGAAATGTCAAGAGTGAAATTTTTAGTAAAGAGAACAGGGATGCAAAGGTGATAAGTAAGATCTCTTCAGGTGTGAAACAAATTGATTCTAGTGCTTTAAAACATGAAAAAATCCTGGTTGAGACTGTTGAAACAGCTGCTGACAATTCTGATGAAACAAATGTTCAGTCATCTTTATGATATTAGTACATTTGAGACTATGCTTTTTCAACACTTCCTTGGAATACAAATGTACTAACAGCTGCTGACAATTCTCGAACTAGCTCGTAAATATCTCAAATCTTGCAACTATACTTATCAGAGTCATAAGCCTATAACTTGACCGTTCACAACCCTGACTTATTCTTAGTACATTATTAAGGTCATTCTTTGATTCCTTTTAAGTAAATGCATTTGCCTTGGCCCTGCTCTGAACTCTAACTTGTTCTTCTGTCATGAAGAAAAAATCAATCCTACTCTGAGACCATAAATGTTGGCTGAGACTTAAAAAAAAGCTAGTTTTATGCATACTTAACTTTAATGGAGTAAGAAGGGCTTGCAAGACTCTAGGATTTCAGATCTTGCAATGGTATAGAGCCTGAAAGCCATTTTAGACATATGAATTAGATCTTTAATATAAATATGCTAAGGAGTTCATTATGTAATCAAAATTTAAAATTCCCCATACTAACAGAATATGAGCTTGGCAATGTAGATAGTGCATCAAAATTATTGTTTCGCATAAGAAAATTAAACTATCTAGTATGCTTAGAATGGTATAATTAGCATTGGAAGAGAAAACGTTATTGAATCTGTCAAAATATGAATTGTCCAATGCAACATCCAACAATGTAAATTAGCTTTATCCTTTGAATATGTGCTGGTTCCAATAGCCTTATCTTGCGGTCATGAACGAGTCTAGAAGGCTTGAGGCCAAAAGATAAATGAATTTCATAATACCCATAAATAAGCCTTGGTTGAGTAATTTATGAAGTTGAACCGATGGTCCTTTACAAGTAAAATTACTCCCCTATTGCTTAATGTACGGTCCAATTCTGTGCAAGCCTACCAATACTAATTTATTATTCACATTTCTAACTACAATTTTAGACCATTCTAATATTTTTCACTTCTACGCTGCTTGCCTCCATACGCTTCAATAATATGTATATGAAAGATGGGTATGTTTAAGAACAAGTCCGTTAGTGGAAATTGGATTTGGTCTAAGTACTGGTTTCAAAATTGAAACTGCAATAGACATAATTTGGTAGTACTTTAGGTCCATGTCTCTTTTTAATAAGGCAACCCTTTAATAGTGGCAAGATTATTAACAAGTAGAGTATACAGTGCTGGTTAGTTATCCATTTGTGTTCATTTTGAGATCCCATGGACACTGATATACTTTAAAAGAGGTGTGATTTACATTAAGTGAGATTTTTAGTATTTTTGACCTGTCTTTTGACCAGTATAACTTGGAAACTATTTCTATATTTGAGATACCTTTGGATGTTGGAAACTGTTTTTGGAATGTTTTTTTGTTCTCTATTCCTAGCCAATGTAAGATGGTGCTTGTATAAGTAAATGGTATTGCCTGCAAGAAACTAGGCTTTTATGACTAATGAGTAACATATAGGTGTCTATTGTATTGTGGTCTAACAACAATCTGGAGTGGCTATAGTGGGAATGACCTAGGTTCAAAGTTCCTCTTGCTTTCTCCCCCTTGTGTGGTGGATGACATGTGTGGCTTTTAGTGGCCTAGCCACTGATGATATTTCTAGTATGTGCGATGTTAATGACCAGCTTTCGGTCATTGATGTATCTGCAATTTGTTGCAATGACTAAGCCTTTGAGTTGTCCAAATATGACTTTTTTCTATGGTGTAGTGTAACTAGATATTTTTGTTTCATTGTTGGAATTCAACAATACAATTTTTGATAAGATTATGAATTTTAGTTGTTTAAAATATGATTTTGAACACATAAATTAATTTACAAGCGAATAATTCTTGAAGCACTCAAATTTTGTAAATTAGACAGGTAAGCCTTATGATTCCAAGAATTTTATGAGGTATTTTAGATAAAATTAACCAGAAAATATACCAAAGAGAAACAAAAACATTTTTAATCAATTCTCAGATAAACCTTTGAGTTGTCACTCTTTGGAAGATGCGATATATACGACTGAACATGAATATATGCAGGAATGGTTGCAAGGAACGTGGGGGAAGAAATACAGAACTCTAAGCTGAGAAACAAAATAATTCTGTAGCATTGTAATGTCGTTACATGTTAGTATCTTCCAGCATATTATAGAGTAGATTCGGATAAGAAGGAGACCCCCAACTGAGAAAACCCATTTTTTTTAAAGTCAAATATGAGTATTCATGCTTGCGATATAAGTCTTTTAACTCTTTTTTCCGCCAGTGGAAAATGTCCAAACCTGTCATATTAAATGAATGATTGAAGATTTACTTATCATGGAAGTCCACTTAAGTCCCTAGGAAGGTTGGGAACGCAGAGGAAGTGTCACTGTGAAACATGGTAGATATATTGCATTATCAGACAATCGTATTCAATGTATATATTAGAACTTTGGTAGATTTTCATGCCCCTATGAGTCTCCAAAAAACTAGGTCAAAATGAGCTACAAAAAATCTAACTTCCAAAATAATTAAAACCACTAACCCATATCTCCAAAATAAAAATGGACAAAACCTATGACCAATAGAAGAATGGACATAACAGAGAACACCAAAAAATGAAACCACTAAATTACTAAGGAAGCCAAATAGCCACATTTCTAGATATTTAAATGTTAAAAATCATTCCTCTAGGAAAATTTGGAAGGTTGTATGTTTTGTATTCGAGGAAAAAAGGATTTGAATGGTAAAAATCATTCCTAGAGTGAAATTTGGATGGATGGACATTCTGTAATCTAGAAGAAATGAATATCATAAAGATTAAAGTGAAGAGATAGATACATAGATCTGAATGACACGTCACATGCCATAAAGAATGACATGTTGGATGTTAAGTCATATACCATGTAAGTGAAGAGTAGTCGGGTGAGAGAAATTTTGGATATATGGATGGCTTAGAGATAGGATGCTAATATCTATGATCTATAATATGAGTAGAG
This sequence comes from Pinus albicaulis, assembly GCA_034641835.2. Taxonomy (NCBI): domain Eukaryota; kingdom Viridiplantae; phylum Streptophyta; class Pinopsida; order Pinales; family Pinaceae; genus Pinus; species Pinus albicaulis. The sequence goes on along the minus strand of CM076575.1, from coordinate 1,308,609,259 downwards.
GAACACTGAATCTAGATATCCCAGATTTGGGTTCCATATAGGATGACTCATGTTAGATAACACATTATTAATGATGACACATCTAACACAACATAATTTCACATCTGTGATGCCACATAACCTAACATGAAAAAACTTATGATAACCCAAGTGATATGTTAGAAATATCATAGGCCACATGTGATGTCAGATGCAAGTGGACAAGTGGGTGAGTTGGAACTGAGTAGAATGATTCAGATATACCAATAATTAAGGCAAAACATTATAGCAAGGAAAACTCATAACTTAGAAAATTTGAATCTGGGTCTTTCTTTAAAATCTAGATATTTGAATATTTGGATTTTAAAGAAAGGTCCAGATTTTGGATATCATTATGATAGTGCAAATAACACAGTATATATATTTCATATTTCAAGAGTGCGCGACAGTTGAAATGTTGGTGTTAAGTGGATAGAGCAAAAATTGGGATCTAGATGTTGAGTGGTAGGTAAAACATTATGGATTCCAGGTGGTAGGATATGTTTGGCCCACGTGAAATGGATTTTCAAGCCGCTCAAAATGCAAATGACATAGATTCCTTACATTTGGAGGTAGATTCCTTTAGAAAATATCTTTCAGAAAAGTAAATATCAATGAAAGCCTCCTCATGATTTCATCTTGACTTGAAACACCAGTTTGATACTACCATAGAGAAGTTAATAGCTTACATTGAGGAATTCATTCAATATTATACTTTGGAAATTGTTCCTTGCATGGAGAGATTGTCTTATCTTGATACAAGCCTCCTTTATCTTATTAAAAAATAGAATGTAGTTAATTCTCATAAGTGAACCTGGTTCACAGATGTTTTTTAAGCTTGATTTTGTTTATGGAAATTCGTTGGAAAAATAAGCTATAATTTCTTTGGACATGTTCCTCAGAGAAATATTCAATTATGAAGAAAAGGAAGTAGACCTTATAAATGAAAATTAAATGTGATGAATTCAAATAAAACCTCAAAATGAAGAATAAATTAGGGAATTGAAGGACCTTTTATGTAAATTTTATGAGAATCTTAAATAAATGAGAATGGATAACAGAAAAATAAGAACTAATATTGAGCAGACATAAAGCAAATTGTTGTCAGTTAGAGAAAATCTGATATTTAAGACATCTGATATTTTTGTTTCTTGTATCATGATGATTGTTTTATTTTCCTTTTTAATTCAATCTTTGAGATATCTCTTCTTAATCTAGTTCCTTGACATTTTGTAAATGGCATGTATATGCTGGCAATGATGGCAGTTATACAATTGTCGTTCATATTCTTCATTTCTCGAAAAGTAAAAAGCATTTGTTTGATGCACTTAGTTTCTTTTCTGCATTCATAACATTAAAGGAACTGAAAAAAAAACTTGCATTTGCATGTAGGATTGTGTTTTTTTTGCAAAAAAGGAACATTAGGAAATCTGCATTTAGTTTTGTGCTCAATGTTTTCTTTTGTTCATTGATTTGCTTGCTCACGAAATTATTTGCTCTCTTCCCTTTGTAGCTAGGTCTTTCATTGAAAAAGTAAAAGTGAAAATTTTTCTTATCATTCTTAGTTTGCATTTAGGAATTTCTACATACATCATCGTTGTACCATTTAAAGGCAAATTGTTAAGCAAGATCAACATAAAAGTAATCTCAATTTATCTAAAAATGCATTGGAACCATAACGATAACATTTAGAAGGTCTAGGCTAGAGACGTGTTCCGGCGTCGTAAAACATAGCAGCTATCGTTAACTTGTCTGCGATACATTTCGAGTGTGATATCTCACCCCACGTACGTAAGTATATCATAGCACGTCCCTTGGGGCGGCGTTACAGTACGATAAGTATATAGGTGGTGCTCTCACTGTGCGGTTTCGCATTAGACAACGCTAATATGGACTTGGGCCTCCACGTACCTTCGGGTATATTTGGGAGGACAAATTTTAGGTGCTATCCATCCATAGTGAACCAAGTCGGCCGCCTTTAAATTGTGATACACCGAACACAGCATTCGGGGAGATTGCCTGCCCGTACTTCTTGGCTTGCTAGGAGCTATTCTGTAGTTCACAGTTTACTGGTAAACCCTTTTGCCTAGCATTACCCTCTTTTTGTTTATTTATTTTTGGTTAAAATTAATCAGAAATCGTGGAAGAACATAATCCTACGCCCCATCGTTAGATTAGCTTTAAAACCACCTTTACCACTAGAAGTTACTTCTAGTAGGCGAAGGCGATCAAAATATGCCCAACAGTGATGTTGATGTTGTGGATGATATTACTTGATGCTTCATGATGGGTGTTCTTTCTCACTTTCACATAATCTTGTTATAGCCTCTGCTTGATGCTTTTGTTGCTATGGTCATGTTAGGCATTAATTAATTGTCTTCAATGTTCAATGTGTGAAGAGTGCAAATGTTCCCTTGATGCGGTTTAAATTCAGGCACAATAGACTGCTGTTATGCACCATGTTTCCCTGGCTCCTACATATTGGAATATGCCCAAAATGATTTTGGAGAGTGATATCCATTCATGGAAGGATATTTGCACTCGTCTTTCATGGAAGTTTATTTTCACTTGTCTTTCATTCTCTCATGAACCAAGTGAAATTTCTTGGGGAATTTCTAATCAACAAGTTTTAGGAGTTTGTGTCAGATTTGGGTAGACTCGTAGAATGATTAGCTTGTGGCTGCTATAAACTCTTTTTGTCAACCCATGGATGCATGGGTTAAATTTACACTTGATTTGCAGTTTCCAATGATTTGACACTAAGAATCATTGGTTGACTGTGGTGATTCGTTGACTTCTTTTCTTCTTTTTTGCCCCTTTCCCTTAGATGGTCATTCATGGGAGGGGAAGTTCCAATGAATGTATGATTTGTGGTGTGCATTTATCTATTGGTTAACTCTTTGGTAACATCCCATGACTGTTATTTCAATGGAACTTGGTTAAATAACAAACACTAAGTGCTAATTAGGAGTTTTAAATGTTTGATACAATAACTAATTTTGCTTTATAGGATCCCAAATGTGCTTTTTTGGGCCTGAAACTTTACATGGCACCCGTGTGTTTACAAATCATGGAAAACATTTGAGTCTTTTTAGGTTATTTCATGGCCATACTGGACATGTTTCACTATGGAAAGGAAACTATGGTCAACGGGAGGACAATGTCTTAAGGGATTTCTTTCCATTGATAAGTAAAAGAATCACTAGTAACTGACTAGTTTCCTTCCTCACTTTTATCATGGAAAATGATAGAGGATATGTTTCAACTTCTTATAACCAATTATTTAAAACTTAAGGGAGAGGTGTTTTGGAAAGGATGATTAAAGTTATTGTAATATTTTGTTGTTTTGTTTAAAGCTTTCAAGTGTTCATTAGGTGATTTGGAGATATGATTTAATTTAGTGGAAATTTTTTTATATTTTATATTTGAATGACGTTCTTTGTTTTATAGATGATGACTCATGATGTTATTGTTTTGTGTATAATGATTTATTTTTTCTTTTGGGCTTGGGCCTTGGCACAACATTTTAATAAAAAATTGCATAATGGTTTTTGTGAACGCTACACTTATTTTACTTTGAAAGCTACTTACAAATCTAGTAATTCTCAACTCTTGGAAACTATTGATGCAGGTTTCTAGATCGATTTGAAATTTTACTTTTGGAATATTCAGTGAGATGTCAAAATCTAATCTTGGGAAGAAACTATCAAGGAAAATTGATGTATTATCATACTTTAAAAAGTCTCAATCCAAGAATACACATTCTCTTCATGCTTCAAGCTCCTTTAAACAATCTATTACTGAAAGAGATGTTAACTCTTGTGAAAATGCATCTGATATCCATATGATGGATGAAATAATAGGTTCCTCAAGTGATCAGGGTGAGATAAATGCAGTTTCAACAGAAATTAATGATGAAAATGTTAAAGATATTTCCTTGGAAGGTGACACAAACCATTCACGGAAAAGGAAAAAAGGCCAGTGGACCATAGGGAGAAAATTCCAAGATGATTGGCTCTCAATTTTTCCATTTATTGAAGAAATACCTTCTACAAATGAGGATTTATGAGAAGTTAAATGTCTTGCGTGTAGTTGGAAAAGTTCCAAGGTAGTGAAATTTTAGATGAAGCTAGATACAGTACAAAAGCATGCAGGAAAGGTTTATGAAAAGAAAATTGTAAATGGTAAAGAGAAATCTATTGTCAGATGGAAATCTTTGGAGGAATTCCAACATAGCCAATGTGTGGAAGAATACAAAAAATATTTAATAAATAAGAAGAAACTTGAGGCAAGTGAAGGAACCATCATATCTCAATTTGAAAAGACGATGGAAAGAAGTTTGTTATCCAAGACAATACAATTGAGCATTGTATTTCACATCTTATGTAAAGGTCGTCCTATGACAGATTATCCAGATCAGATGAAATTTCTATCTTTTCTTCACGTGCCAAACTTTCCATCTTCTCATTGGTCCGTAACTAGTGGTTGGGAATGGGCAAGATATCTAGCTCAAGTAGAAATTGATGATTTGAAATAGGAGATTGCAAATGCTGGGTTTTTGGCATTGTCTTTGGATGAGGTTACAGCTATTGATAATACTTCATGGATTTTCATGAGCATTTATATGGTTAATGACCATATTAGGCATTCCTATCTACTTGGGATTAAAAAGATGAGAGAGACTTCTGCAGCTGAAAATATTTATGAAATTGTTCTTAATACTTTGAAGGAAAGTGGTATGGATCATTTAATGATTGAAAAAAAGTTGGTATGTGTTGGAGCAGATGGAGCATCGGTAATGCAAGGACAAAGGAATGGTCTTTGTGTTAGACTACAACTATCATCTTCACCATATATGATTAATATTCATTGTATGGCTCATAGGATGAATCTTGCATTTAAAATAGTAAGCAAGTTTCCATTAGTTTCAAAAGTTGAAGATCTTGTACATGAGACTCATGCATACTTTTCTCGTAGTCCCAAACGATATTTAGAGTTTCAAAAATTGCAGATGGTGTTATGGATGGAAAAAAACTATTGAAAGATGTTGATACAAGATGGATCTCATTAAATGGACCAGCTCAAAGACTATTTAGTGAGTTCAAATCTTTGGTAGGGTTGATGTATGAAAATCGCTACAATGTAGACAAAGCTCAAGATCTTCTTTTTCGACTAACTGATATAGAAACATTATTGACATTTTCTGGAATTCTTCCTATGCTACGTGAAATGAATATCCTCGTGAAAATGTCTCAGAATCGCACAATGTATATTGCCGAATACACAAATGCGAGAAATTCAGTATGCCTTGCATTGGATAATTTGTATATGATGCCGGACTCTTTTACTGGTCCAGAGTTTACAAGTTGGACTAAGATCATCAATATAGAAAATACTGAAAATTTTTTGACGTTTGATGAAAAAGGGATACAATGTATCACAGTACATGGGTATATGGTCCCCTTTCATTATATTAGTAAGACGGGACGAATCACCAAAGATTGCCCTGTGTCAAGAGACCAATTTGATAATATTGTGATCTCAGTGAGAGAAAATTTGATAGAAATTGCAAGATCACTATCATCAGAGATAAGAGAACGATTTCCTCGAGATGAATTGTTGGAGGCCATGTGTGTGGTATACCCTCAATATTGGAACAATTGTCAATGTTCAAGAAATTTAAAAGCCAATTTTCAAAAGAGATTAAAATGTTTAGTAGACCACTTTTGCAAGAAAGTCTTGATACATGGAGAACAGATTGAAGGTATTTTAGATTCATCAAAATTGTATCAACAAGGTGGGCGCTTTGCTGAAACAATGTGGAAGCAATATCCTTTTTTGGAGAATCCTAATGAAAACAGTGCTATAACAAGATTATGGAAAGCATAACTAATTTAACAAGACTAATGCAAAGCATCAATGGGCTCATTCAAGTACATGAAACTACCTTGATGTCTAGCTTTGACATCTTGGAAAATTTTAATGGTATATATGTTGCTTGTGTTTGGGGAATTTTGCTGAGTTTCAAGTTTTATATTTTCTTGGAAAATAATTATTGATATTTGGAAAATGTGTGATTTTATATTGGTATTGGAAATGAAGCTACTTTTGATCTTTGATTGGAAATGAAGTCAGATTTGATGAAGTTGGGACCTATTTCTTTTCACATAGATAGTTTCATAGTATTAAATGATAAAGAAATAATTTAAGAAGTCTAATGCTAAGCAACAATGGGCTTATTCAAGTACATGAAATTGTGTTAATGTCTAGCCTTGATATCTTTGAAAATTTTAGTGGTTTGTTTGTTGCTTGTTTAGAGGATTTTGTTGAGTTTGAAATTAGTCTCTTGAATGCTTATGGTTCTCATATCATGCATATATTGATAGATCAATAGATCTAGTTCTATTATTATAATCATTATTGTTTTCTTTATATATTTGGTGGTTTGAGGAAAGATATTTTATTTCCTTTCACTTTGTGCCATGATTTCGACATCTTCACCTTTTAGAATATATTAAAATATTTTTCTTATTATAGATTTTTCTTGGAAAATAATTATTGAGAGTTAGGTGCAAATGAAAAATGTTGTGTAGCATTAGTGTGATAAATATGGGATAGTGCAAAGCATAGTTTTGAATATTAGTCTAAGTTGACTCGTACCTAATCAACTCAGTCAAGTTGATTGTTGGTTGAACGGCTAATTGTTAGTTCAATGGACAAAAGGTCTTGCAGGCATAAATACCAAAGGGAAAAATGGAGCCCATCATGGGGTACTCTTTGTAATTCTCCACCACTGCTACCTTCCATGCTTCCTCAAACTCCTCTCCAACCTCAATATTAGTGCTAGTAGTAGCATGACAAAAAACACTACGCTTAGTAGAACTAGAAGAACACGTTTTCCAAACTACACGAGAACTACTTCCCTCACGAGTCACCATGTGCCATGCTTGGTATCGGTGGTTCTCTTCCTTCTACTCCTGGTTCAATTACCATATCTTCATTGGAACCAACACTCCGAACTCCACTAGACAACGATTCACCATTTTGTAGTAGTGATTCGCCATATGTACTGGTGATTTGCCATGATTTTACAGGATAATATAATCTCGTGAGAGATTCGCCAAAAAATTATATATACATATTATATTATTAATAAAATCGCCTTCCATTTTTCCTATGTATCATGGGGATTCGCCTATTTTTTATATATATAAATTTAGGGGGGTTTTCAAAATTTTCCTTGGGTTTAACGGAAATGTCAATAGGCATCGTTTGTGTAATATTACTCAAGCTACCTTCTGTAAATACGTCATGTGTCAAAACAAGAAATTGAAGCGGAGGAGAAGGAACCTGAGATGAAAAATGCTCGAGACAAGTAGAGATGGTCTCGAGGCCATGCATAAATGAAGAACAATGATTACCGTCATCCCACAGCAGATCCTTAAGAGACATGGTTTCCACGATGGCCTCATCAGAAGGAAACACTTATTTCAAAGGATCAGGAGAATCTGAATCACCAAGCTAGAGGGATTGAGAATAAATGTCGAGAGACATGCTCAAAGGAGCACAATCAAAGGATGAAGGTTCCGAAGCAGTGATGAGTTCACAATAATCAATCTCAATCAGAATCAAAGGCATCGAATCTCCAAAGGAATCAATCTATTCAGGGGAAGGAATAATCCATGGGTCATCAGACCGAGAGATCATATGAATCTAAATAGTATTTGGTGGAAGAACAGGAAAAATATCCATGAGGGTAGGATCTTTAAAAAGACCTGGCCCTACGCTCTCATAGGGAGTAGGAGTTTGATCCACGTATGGAATGTTGTTATCGGAAGAAGAGGTGAAGAAAGACAATTGATCAATAGTAACAATCTTTCCTTCATGTGGAAATTTCAAAACATGAAAGAGAGTGGAAGGAACACATAACATGGCATGAGTCCAACTGCGACCAAGGAGAAGATTGTAATTGAGTTTAGCGTCAATTACTTCGACATCGACATTGACTCTCTTCCTTTTCAAAGTAATCGGTAAACTAGCGAGAAAAAATAAAGGTTTTGATTCTCTTCCATCAAATGCTTCTAGGGAATTTGGTGATGAATTCAGGGTTGGAGAACCAATATCTTTCCAACACGAAGATGACATGACACAGGTTGATGCACCTTTGTCCACAACTTCTCGATGGATGTCAAGACCATTAATAACAACTTGAATAATGAGCATAATATGATGCAGAAGTCGTGGAACGAAATTCTCTAGATCAAAATCAAGAAGGCTAGTATTAGCAGGATCAATCCCACCAATCGCAGATAACAAAGCTCTTTGGTGCGATAGACAACTCTGAAGTACTTATAACACGGACATCGCAGATAGCACCTAAGCCAAATCCTCAAAAATATTGTAATGGTGAGCGGCATGGGCGTTGGGATTATAAGAAGACTTGCAGAGTACAACTTTGGAAGGTGGTCGCACAATGGATTCAGCATTGGGCCTTTCAATTTCAAGAGGGCCAGTAACAGGCAGAGGAGGAGGACCATCAATGATCTCCTTCCCTGTGGCCTGACAAGATCCAGTATAATATTTCGACTGAGTAGCAATAGAAACAACTGCAGAAACATTCATCATGAACACTTGAGAGCCAAATGGGGTAGAGGACTGAGGTTGCTCTACCATCTGAGTCTGCTGAGATGGGAAAGGTTCTTTAAGAATGGCTAGAGTTCCCTGGGTGCCTTTGAGCAACCGTCTCACTTCGGATCATCGAGGATAGTCCTTGGTGAAGTGCTCGTTGTCGCAAATCGAACAAGGGTACTTCGCCTTGCATTGAGAACCATCACCAGCATGAGGTTTCTGAGAATCCTGTTTCGGGGTATTGGCTTTGGCCTTACCTTTACCCTTATTTTTACCTTTAGAAGCATTATCTGTAGGATTGGCCTGAACGACATTAACTTCTGTGGATTTAACAAAATTCGAAGTAGACTGAGAAGCAACATTACTGGAAAAAATGGACTTTGGCTTCCCAGTGTTTGAAGATGAATACTTTTGAGAAGTCTAAGACACATAACCAATAATACCATTGACAGATGGAGTCGTTGGTGGTTTAGAAGTTCCAGGTCGGGGAGCATCAGGCAAGATATCATATAATGCGCCAGACTGAGAGTACACAAGATTAAGGTACTGGGCGTAAGCAATGGCTTGTTCCTTGGTTACACATGCCCCCATAACTATGTCATTGGTAATCTAATTAACAAAGGAGGTGGTGAACCAATGAGTTAGAAGCTAATCAAGAATTTCAAATTTGATCATGCGACGACGATGTCACCACTCATGAATATGATCCGAGATATGAGTAGCTCGGTATTGTTTCAATGACATGAGGAGGTGTGTCCTAATCTCACAGCAGACTGATAACTGGAAATGCGTAAGGAATTCCATGGGTAAAGAATTGAGATCTTGGAAGATGCCATGAGATAGCTCAATGTACCACTTTGCAGAGGCACTAGTAAGAGTTCACTAGAAAAGACAGAGTCTAATGGAATCATCAACCCAAGAGTTAGAGGAACACCACAAATGGTAATTCATAACATGTGCTTGGGGGTCTTCACTAGACTTGCCCTAAAATTTGGTAAAATCACCAGGAATCTTGGTCGGAACAAGAGGCCAATATGGGTTATGAAGAATATGATCATTCATCAATTTTGACACATCAGGCAATTCCAAGGTAGAAAGAAACGATAATTGAGTGTTGAAAGTCATCGGAGGTCTTTGATAAGGACCTGCATGTACATTCCACCTAGTCCGAGCAGGATTCTATCTCGGAGGATTCATATCATAGGGATTAGAAGCAAGATAATTCGGTTGATACTAGGGTTGAGGACCAGGATACTGAGTCGGAGTAGACCACTGATGTCCTTGCTAAGCAGCGTATGGAGTCCATTATGGAATTTAAGCATGGCTTTGAGGTTGGTGATACACAGGTTTATTTTGAGGGTAAGGAACCTGGGGCGCACTATATACCGGTTGATATGAACCTTGAGGTTTGTAAGCGCCTTGCGGTTGAGCAGGCGGACCCAGCTGAGCAGGTTGAGTAGGCTGCTGAGCGGGTAAACCTAGCTGACTATAAATAGGTAGAATGGGCTGCTGAAATGATGGAACCAGCTGAGGAGTAGTTTGAATCGGTTGCTGAGCGGGTTGAACCGAGTACTGAGGGCCACCGGGTTGGCCTTGTGGGAAAGGTTGGCCCGATGGTTGTGATGGACCAGGTGTTGTGCTCAACTTAGTGTTCCTAAATTGAGGTCATAAATTATCAACCAGGGTCAGTAAACTGCTGAAGTGTGGTGCACTATATGTGCCTAGGTATCTATTTCTCACTACGTTGTGTTTAGTGTGTTTATGATGTTTTTGGTTTTATGGTTTTATGTCAAGAAGGAAAAGAACTAAGTGTTGGTAAAGAGAAGTGGATGGTTACACTAAAACAAAGAAAAACCTACTCTAAACTGTGTATGACACTAAAGAATAGAAAATGCAAAGCTTGATAATGACTCCTAGTAAGGAAACAAATCACAACATGAACTCAATAACTCATAGCATGAACTCATCCAATTCATTGATTAGGAATATGTTGGAATAGTTTGAGAAAAGAACAAGTTTAATACAAATGAGGTTCTCCTAAGGACACAATCATCTTACAATATTACAAAGAATCTCATCCATGGCTAGAGGTTTATTGGAACACAATTGAAAAGAGATTATTTGTAGCATAATAATATTTCTACTCTAAATTAACTTGTAATGCTAAGATTACTCCATTATGCAGCTCAGCTTGTCACTAGTAAACCTCATCCAAAAGTTAGAGATTTTCTAAAATAGTTTTTGGAAAGAAAGGTTTAATTGTGAATTTGCAAAGGATTGTAGAATAATCAAGGCCTTAAACTGATATTACTAACTCCTGTCCAGATGATGATGTATTAATAGAAAGTCAAAAAAAAAAAGTTTTGTAATTAATGAAGGCCGTGGAATCTAATGTTAACAGTTAATACTACTTAAAGAATAATGGATAACACTGAGAATGCAATTGATCAAACTTGAAACACAGTAACCACAACTAAACTACAGTGCCATTAACCTAATTTGAAATATAGTGAACAAATTTGAACTAGAATGCCACTAATCTAACTTGAAATGCAGTGAGTTAAAACTGAACTAGAGTGCCATTATCAAACTTGAAATATAGTGACAAAATTAAACTAAAATGGCATCTACCTCCGGAGTGCTACAACTAGACTAAAGATGCAACTAATCACTAAAATGTTTCAGCTCTGTCTCATTCGGAATTAGTGGTATTTTGGAATAGTTTGTAGAACAGGACTGGCTGCAACATATTATGTAAATGAGCATGAAAGCATACAATTCAACAAAACACAACAAAGCTCTAAAACACCACAGCTATGTCCCATCCGGAATTAGTGATATTTTGGAAGAGTTTATAAGATTATGACTAGCTGTACAACTGATGTAATTGAGCATAAGAACGTAAAACTAGCTCCTAAAAATACTACAGTTACACCTCATTTGACATTAGTGATATTTTGGAAGAGTACGTAAGAACGAGACTAAACTGTAGTATCCAATGTAAGTGAATATAAAACGCAAAATTCAGAAAGTCAATTGAACTAGGAATGAAACGAGACTAAGTTACTTATCTAAATCATATGAACAAAGCTAATCAGGTAGCAGGGGCCCTCTACCACCGGATTAGCACACAAATCTACTCAAGATTGACTTAGCTCGTGCAATAAAATGATGTTTCTTTCATTAAAGGGGAAATTCCTCAAAACAGAGTATTTACAGCCTTCAAAGATCTAGCAACAAAACAAAATCTAACCAACGGTTTCTCGGTCTCCCGAGTCATACTTATAATGAAATTACATAACTAATCTTTGAGAAAAATAGGGATAAGTGTCTTTCCCACTTCTAATCAAATTAAAACTCTTATTAACAGTCTTGTGATTTACTGCGAACAACTATAGAGTCCGTGTTTTGATAGGAAACTGCCTCTCTTCTACGTGCATAACGGCTTTGATACTTTAACTCAAACTTCGTGGGGAGCAAGAGATGATGGGGAAGTGTTGTGGATTTCACCCATGTGCCTTTTTCTTCGCATTGATGCCTGGAACCTACATAAACATGAGGATGGCTGCAGAACAGACGACTGGCTACGGAATGCCTGTATTCTGTAGCCGAGTCTTAGTCAAAATTACTACACCAACAAAATCATAAAAACATAGCAAGTTAGTCATTATATAAATTATTAAAGCAATTTAATTAATATTATTGATCATTTAAGCCTGTAATTAATGAGGGACAAAGAAAATGAAGTAGAATGTGGTGAAAGAGAAGAACATCTTTGGGGCTCAACACCAGGTTGTCCCTGATAACTAGGTTGACTCGGAGAAGGACTGTAGGGTTTTCCTAGTTGCACAACATTTTGGCCATACTGAACATGTGACTGTGGTTGTGGTGCAACAGGTTGTCCCTGTTGTGGGTAGATTTTCCCCCCAGGAGCATAAGATAGTCCTGGTTGATTCAGAGGTTGACCAAAAATACTAGAGGGTTGACCATGTTGGACCAAAGGTTGACCTTGTGAAGGTTGGCCTTGTGCACTGTATGGTTGTCCCTATGGACTAGAGACAGGGCCCTGCTGAGCTAAATTTTTTCCCACAAAGGGTTGTCCTTACAAGCCAGAATGTTGCATAGACAAGGTAGGTCCAAGATGAGAAACAGTTTGATAAGGATCAATAGGAGGCAAATAGACAAGATTACCATACTCATCATAATGGTGCGGATATACATATACGAGATTACCAACAACATCATAGTGATGGAATCGAGGATTACCAAGAGATTGAAGGGGTTGAGAACTTTGATAACTCTGCTGCTGAACAACCAACATATATTCTTCAAAAGTAAGACTGCTAGGAATCACAGGAGTAGTGGAAACTGCACCAGAAGTAGGCGGGGCCTCCGTGACACTATATTGTGATATACTAGGATCAGGATTAATAGGCCATGTTGGATTGAGAAAAATAGACCTACGAGTGTGAAAAGATCTTGACGACTGATGGGTAACAACTGGTGTGGATGAAGGCACACAGACCGTCGGTTGGACTGGAATAGATGTAACAGTAACTGAAGAACCAGGTGTCAAAGGTGATAGTCCTAACGAAGGGAGGACCAAACTCTAAGGAGGAGTTACTATACCGGATTGTGCTATTGAGGCAACACCAAACATAATATGACTCAAGGACCTATATCCAAGCGGAAGTGACACCGATGGTGGAGAAGACTGAGTAGAAACATCAGGAACATCTTCTGGAAAAAGCTGATATTCTCCTGTAGAAATAAGCATTCCTTCACTACCAACAGGACTAGATGAATCCATGTCTGACTCCACTGTAAGGTATTCAAAAAGACTATAGGGACTAGGAGGCACAACAACAGCAAAAAATGGCGAGCCTGACGTAAGAGGAGGAAAATCTCCTTCTTCCCCAAAGCCATACCAAGCACCAGAAGGAGGCCAATTGAATTCAACTGGCTCTTCAGGAGGAGATCAAGTAGAAAGAGGCAGGACAAATGGGAGAATAGGCTGCAAAAACTCGGCAGACCTAGTGGATTGAGGGGTTTCAAAATAAACATCCGGGAAAGAAATACCACTAGGAGGTAGTGAGGACAATGAAACTGGTGGTTCCGCCACTGTGACTCTAAAAAACAGAAAGGAAAAATAGAACCAATCGAAGAATCCAAGATCAAAACCAAGGAAAAACAAGAGGTCAAGTAATAAAAATTTAACGGGCGTGTGATCGTAGGTGATTAATTTTATGACACTGAAACTAGATTTTGCTGTTTCATTTTTAAAGAGTCGAGAGACATGCAAAAGTGACTCTAGTCACTTTCAATTTTAAACGAGCGTGAAAGGAAAAGTACTCAATGATCTCTTCTCTTTTCTAAAGATTCATGAAAAGATCAAAATGACTACTCTGGAATGCTAAGCAAGAGGGCATACCAGGTTTCCGTAAACTGCCATATACACCTTGGTGATCAAATGAAACATAAATGACCAAGGACTTGATGTACGTGCAGGTAGTCTCCTCGAATGCTGTGTTCAGTGTATCACGGTTATAAGGTGATATACTTGGATTCCTATGGATAAAAATATTGCAACCTAGAGGGGTCTCCCTTTATATACTCAATGGTACGGGGAGCACAAGTCCGTACTAACGATGTCTAAAGCCAGATGGCGAACGGCAACTACTAGATTTTAAGACGCCAGAACACATCTCTAGCCTAGATCACTAAAAATTTTCGTTAGGTTTCAATGCTTCCTTAGGTTAATTAAATGAATTTTAAAGTTGATCTTGGATTATGTTTAAGTTTTAAGGTCCTATCGAATTTGGATCTCAAAATTCCTAAATGCAAGCGATATGCAAATGAACATCATTTCCGATTCAATGATTGATAGTTATGAGAATGATAGAGATCTTTCAAATAAAAGCAAACAATGAAAGTATGCGAAGAAATCCACTAATGCATCTAACTGAATCAAAACGAAAATGAAACTCTTTCCTAGACAATCAGTCGCAAGTTATGCAAAAGAAAATTTCACTTTCGGTGCAAAGAAAGAATGCAAAATATGTTTTTTTTTTTAATATTTTCAATGAAAAGAAGTACATGATGCACTAATTACATGAAAAAATGAAAAAAAACACTAACTTAAGTGTTGTGTTGGAATCAAAATTGAATGACTCAATAAAATGCAAAACAAACACAAGAAAACACTCAAACTAATGCTGCAATCTTCCAAACTAAGAGAAAATTTTCAAAATGACCCAAAACAAGTAATGTAATCTATGCTTGGAGCAATAAGGTGAAGAATCAATCGAAAAATGAAATGACTTTGCAACCAAAGCAATCACTCAAAATATCAATAAAACTAAGTGCAATTGATCCAGAATTGAGACTGACAACAATCAAAACGACTTGGTCCCCACACAAAAGGCTCAATGTACCAAACCCTTAGAAACCCTAAGGCTTCAATTCACACAAATAAGAAGGTGGAAAAATGACCAAGGAAAGAAAGTAAACGGTAGTCAAAACAATCCCAAAGGCATAATTACACATAAAAAACAACCTAGAAGTAAGCATAATTGACCAAAAGACTCATTAAGGAGGCCAAACCAAATCCTACAGGGGTCGACGCGACTGTAAGGCTGTAATCCATGCCAGACAGTGGTTGGCATGACTGAAAAAAGAGCAACCTGCGCCAATCGGCATGACTATTTAGAGGAAAAATGCGCCAAGCCAGTCAACTATGGGATAAAGAGGAAAAACCAAAACCTAATGATTAGAGGTCAATCTTGACACTCTGGAGCTGAATAGAGGGTGCAAAATAAACAAGAAAACCAGGAAAGGAAGATAAGAAAATCAATGATTGAAACTGACCCAACAAGATGAAATGACAAACTCGCACTGATCCCCAGTGGAGTCGCCAATTTTCTATGTAGGTAAATCCTCTCTGTAGATAGAGACGATCCCTCTAGCCCTAGAGTGGGTCTAGAAACAAAGAGAAATGCTAGAGTGTTGATTCCTAATTATTGAATGAAAGAGGATACGGTATATCGACCTACTTGGAGTCCAACACTGTCGTCGTTGCTGTTGTGGTGGTGGCCTCTCGCTCCTGTCTTAGCAAGTCACGATCCTTTCGCAGTCATGCTCGGATACCTACACATAGAACAAAAACAAGAACAACATACAACAAAATAATTTCACTCATAACTACTAGCTAGTCAAAGAGGGCTAAGAATATTGCATTAAAAATTTAACATAATACAAAATGGGAACCAAACAATAGTCACGTGTATGTATTGATAGAAGGAAGACTTACAACCAATGCTTTGACGTCGCAGTCTCCTCCAACGAGGTTCAGTCGGAGCGCGTCTCAGATGCTCGTCAGGGAATTCAGACGGGGTAAAGGCATGGACTCAAGCTCTCTCAAAAGACATGGAATCAAGCTCTCTCAACGTAATTCCTTATTATTCTATCTCTCCAGTATTTCTCCAAGTTCAGCTCTTCAGCTATTCAGCTAGTTTGTGCAAAGAGAGATAACTTATTTTTATAGAGGAAAAGGAGGAGGTTAGGATCCCTACAAAGGTGGGAGGGAGGCCTATCCTTTAGGGAGTTCCCATAAGAGGTGGAAACCATAAACTAAATGAGGGAGTCCATGGTTTTTTCAATTTAAACACTCCCAATGACTCATCCTCCAGGTGGTTGGAGTGGAATCTCCACCTCTATTTTTAAAAAACATTCCATAAACAACTTGGTGTGGGTGGAAAACTAGGATAGAGCACCAGCTGGCACGGGGCCCAGCGTTAATATTCCTCTTCGGCGTGAGGGCATAACTGACTACCCATGCCAAGGCAAAAACAAGGGATTTTGAGTCTCTTCTCAGGGAATTTTCAACAGAAGGAATATTACTCTCATGTAAAGGGATACAATGATGGTCTTTGTAAGGCATGAAACTGCTTATTGATCACAAAAATGACCCTCTAATGGGTGAGATGGGGATTGCAGGGACAGTGAAAAAATGTTGTGTAGCAGTTCCATTGCAAGAATAAATTCCAGGTATGCCCCTATGAATTGGTCTCACATCCCTGGTTTTCCAAATCCTATGTCAAAGGTCAATTGGTTAACTGATCTTCCCATATTTAAAAATGAAAAGAAAGACAATGCTGCTCTTCATTTGGTTAGATTCCATATGCATGTATACAGAATTAAGGTTCATTTCTCTGAGGATTGTCTCATGAAGATGTTTATGGTCACTTTAGAAGGAAAAGGATGGTCTTGGTACGAAATCATGCCAAATGGTTCCTTATATTCTCTTGCTAATTTCCATGTTACATTTTATGAGATGTATAAATAATGTCATCCCTACTTATTTATGGTCAAAGACTATTGTAAACATTGTGTGAGTTTTATTGAATATTTGGAGAATTTTTATGAAGATGATGAGTTCAAGGATGAGGAAATTTTAGAGGCCCTTCATGACAATCCCTTTCATCACCAAGAAGGAAGGATAGGCTTCCTCTTTGATGAAAATTAAACCCAGCAAGAGTTTATTTATGAAAATCATGTTACATCCTCTGATTTTGATGAAAAGTTGCAGCAGACTTGTCAGTCTTTTGATCATTAGGAATATGAGAATCATGTCAAACAATAAGAGGAAATACTAGAAGATAATTGCTATAATCCTCAGGTAAAGGAAGAAGTTTATTCTTCATGTAATTCCTTGCATCAACCTATATCAAATGAAGAAAATTTTACACAATCAGATGGGTATGCTGGTTGAATCATATAAAGAGTTACCTCTAGAAATTGTTGTGGTACATGCTGAGGCAGTTCCTTGTGAAAGTGTCCAAGAGTACTCCAAGTATTTCTTCCTCTCAAATGAAAATCAACAGATTTTTTTCTTTTTTATTTGAGAAAGGTCACAAGGGTTATAATGAAGAATCTGAACAAGGAACACCATCAAAGGATCATATTTAATCACACTTTCTTGTTGATCAACAAGAATTATTTGTGCATGCTCTCAAAGATCCTTTTGCAGCTCTGTTGATATCTTCTATAGGAATGAATTTCAATATGATCTTCAGTTATGTATACAAATTCAGATGGTGGAACAAATTTTCATCTCTTAGGAATGGTTTTATGGTCAGAGAAGTGGAATGTCCATTCCAATCCAGTACTCAACTTCTTGATTGGCTTCATTGGAAGTGTGAGATCACTTGATTCATTTTTTATGCTGAGCAAGTAGAGTAGGATCATTTGTATATAAATAAGCTTGAAGATCAAGCCTTTTGTCAGTTTCAGTTTTAAATTCAGCATGTGTACTTTCAATTCTTTAGCAACTATTGGTTTTTTAGCACCAAGGTTACAATTCAAAGCAGGTTGCAAGTTTTCATTTTGAAGATAGGAGCAGCTAAATGGAGGTGGCACTGGAACTACAAGTTCTTTGCTGTACCACAGGGGCACACCATCCCAAGTGGAGCCACTATTATCACACTCAAAATTTTCAAAATTTGTTTTGATAAGGTCACCATAGGTTTCATGTTATGTCATGTTGGGTCAAGTCTTTGATGAAGAATTTACCAAATCATGCTTATCCTATGTCAAAAAACCACCATGAGTCATGTCATGTCAGTCAACTACACTCCATGTCTTGTTTTTTTCACACTCATGCCTTCAAAATTAAAAAAAAGAGCCACTAGCTAGTTTTACACATTTTCATAGCGAATTCAGTGTAAAATAGATAGATTTCGCTATGAAACTGGCTAATAATTTTGTAGCGAATATGAGGATTTCTCTGTTTTTTTACTTTTGAGAAGTTAACTTCAAGGGCCATTTCTGGGAAAACAGAGAAGTATTTTAAGAAACGGATAGAGTTTATTTTCAAGTACATATCAAATAACAATAACCTCTTTCAATTTTCTCAAACGTG
This sequence comes from Pinus albicaulis, assembly GCA_034641835.2. Taxonomy (NCBI): domain Eukaryota; kingdom Viridiplantae; phylum Streptophyta; class Pinopsida; order Pinales; family Pinaceae; genus Pinus; species Pinus albicaulis. Next base: position 1,308,590,694 of record CM076575.1, on the reverse strand, counting down.
CTACAAATTTGGATATACATGGATGTATTTCAGCCATATTTCCAGAAAACAAAATTTTCCTGTTTTATACATGTTTTTCAAATGCAGATTATGGACAACTGGAGATGGTATTTAAAAACCCAAGAGAGGTTTTTCTTCAAAACATTTTGATCTACAAAAATCTCCTCCATTTTGGAAAAATATATTAAGAATTAAGAAATATTATTTCAATTATAAACTGTAAATTTTTCCTTTTTTAGGAGTTTTCGTAGCGTGCTTCAGGCTTGAAGCCAGAAAAACGCTACGAAAATTCCTGTAGGTGATTTTTAGCTTTAAAATCCATTTTTGGCATGTTTTATGGGGGGAGATTGATGGTTTCAAGGTTTCATGACATAATGAAGGTATTGGAACAACAAATAAGTCAAGAAGATTGATGGAAAAGCCATTTTCCTCACGCTACTAAAACTCACTATGAAAATTTTTGTACATGATTGTTTTAGCAATCAAATTCAATTTTGATTTCAGATCAAATGAAAACGTATTTCGAAAATATGAAAGAGGTTTTTATTTAGCATAGGTTCATCTACCAAATCCTCTCTCATTTTCGGCAAAGACTTCAGGGTTTGGAAATTATACACTAATCTTTGAAGCCTTATTTTTCATAATTTTCACTAACTAGATTTGTGAAAAAATTGTAAAAATTCGACTTGGAGGAGGTCCAACTCAACATCCACGTGGCATAATGACACATCAGTACTCTAGTACACTCATAAAATTAGTTGGTTACAATTAATAAGGGTTATTAAATTGATTGGTTGAACTATTAATGAAATAAGAGTCCTTTTTGTATTCAAACTCTGCAAAACATAAATATCCCTAGGAAGTCTCCAAGTGATAGAATCATGTTTGAAATAGGTATCCGAGATGGGAATTTGAGGTGAGGAAGGTGTCATATCATTTGGATGAGTCCTCACTCTGTAAAGGAGATAGTTAGAGTTACATGAGGTTGGGAGATGGTGACTTGACACTACTACTATTGTAATTTCTGATATCAGTAATATAGATAGACATTGTTTCTACTTTACTTGAGATTCTTGGAATGTTTCAATGAGCTTATGTTTTGTGTCTTTGTTTATCTTAATTACAGTATCTTGAGGTTGAATTACTCAAAATTCATGTCACACATTCTTTGAATTCCTTTTAACATTGAACTACTGAATATTTCTCTGTGTTAGTATTGTCCTTCCATTGAAACAGTAAAAGCCTCAGCTTCCACAAGTAGATTCATTTGTCACTCAATTCCTTCTTACTGATTCCATGAGCCCAATGGTAGTGAAATATATCCCATTTTTCACCTGAGATCAAATACATTAATATATTCATAGAGTTAGCCATCTGATTTAAGACCTAATTGAGAAAATCATTAGATAAATTGAGAGAGCCCTCTCAGACTGGAGAGGCCAATTTCTAGTTGCAAGTGGTTTGAAAGAGTTACTCCAAGTTGACCATTGAAGAAACTCAAGAGGACTCAATTTGGTGATAAAAAAGGTATTTTACCTCCTACCAGATCGAATCTCTAGTTCACACCGAGTGCCAAGATTTCCTAGTACCACTTCAATAGTCAACCCTAATTAGATGCAGTCGAGATTTGGGGTGCTCCATTTATATTTATTTAGCATGGATGCTACCACTCAAACATATTTTGGCACTTCGTTACTCCATCACTCTAGATCTATGATGAGCTCATTGGATCCCTTGAATTTTACTCTCAATAACTTTTGATCTGTGGGAGATAGTGTTGTAATATATACTCTATTTTGTATAAAAAAAAAAGATTCCAATCTTAGTTTTTTTAGTGTATAGTGGTAATAAAGATACATTAATATTTTTTCATATGATAAAACCCCATGGTGTGGCCACTGGGGACACTTCTGTATTGGTCCTTATGTAAACTGTGGATCTCTTTAATAAAATATTTTTGCTGATGTTCCGATTTTTCATTTTGTGTTATATATTGGTCTGAGTTAAGTTTCTTTCAAGGAAATGCTGCTAGTTGGAAAGGGCCCACCAACCTATCACGTTGCCTCATCTTCCTAGTGCACTTTCGATGCAAAGTATGGTGTGTTGTCATATTTTGTGAGTATATTATGCTCCATTACCTAAGTTGTTTCATTTTCATAAGTGGATCTATTGTTTAACATCTAATGCATGAGTTCCACCTCTAAGGATAGCTCTGTGTTACAACAAATATGTGGATCGGATAATTAATGGTTGCATTTGGCTTATATACTATAGATATGGGTTATATTGGTTATGTTTCATATATAGAATAGAGAGACCTCCTTCTTTGCAACTATGTTAAACATATTGATTCATAATTTATTTTTTCATAAATAGTCTGCATATTTTCAATGCATAATGCTTGCAACATATTTGTAAAACCTGGATTTGATTGATACTAGTCACATTCAAGACATAACATAGAGTAATTCTTGGTTTTTTAACAGATTGAATGTATGAAGGACTATGTTGTGTTTATACTTGACTTATATTACACAAATCTAATCCCCATAATTTGTATTTTTCATAAATGACACAAATATTTACTTTGTTGAGATTAAACTGAACATAATGATTAGAAATCTATCCTGTGAACACTAGATGGGTGATGGTTTCATTTTCTTCATAAAGTACGGATCTGGTTTGGATTTTTTGATTTTTGGACACTATAATGTTCCAAATTTTTTGCCTCAAAGCTAAATGGAACATTAGAGTTAGCAGCAGCTTTAGCCGGTGAATAAATGGGTAGAAAAGCCCATAAGTCTCCTAAGGAGGATAAAAACACTCCAAGTGTGAAAGGGGACATTATTTATAGCTCAATAAAAAACCTCCATGTGTTAACAGGGTTAAAATTAAGCTGCTTTGACTAAGTCAACAACGCAGTTTTAGTGGAGGAGGAATCCAAGGAGGAATAACACAATTTTGGAGGGAGATGTATATTGGGATAGAGATAACCTAATTGAGTGGGGCCAAGGGCAAGAAAACTCATGTCTTATATAAGGAAGAGGATGGTAGCATTATTCTTCATGTCTTAGATTATTATTCTTGTTTTCCAAGACTTGTTGCTGCTTTGCTACTTAGTAGAGTTGTAGTGTTGTTTAGCACTGGGTGTTCCCGAGCAGGAATTGTTATAGCATCATTTTTCACCCTCAGGTGATTCATGATTGTATTTATGGCTTTGGGCACCCATTCCTACAGAATTGAACAAAATTCACTAAAAAACAATGTTAAAATTCCCATACGCGGGTATGCCCAGACTTTTCCGCGTGTATACGCGAGTCCACATGTACTTTTCCGCGTATGCCATTAAAATCATTAAAAAATATATAAAAAATCCCTATTTTCAGCTGGGTTGATGGTTACTCCAGTAGTTCAACCACCCCAGCACGTGGCCAACTGTTTCCAACTGATTGAAACTACTTTGAGGGAGTATAAAATCCCCTCATGTGCATGGCCTAAGGGAGAGAGAAACTTTATAGACATTATACTCTGTTGGAATCCTAATTCAAGTCTGATTCCCTGTGCCTCCTGCACTTTCCCAGATTCATACAGGAAACCCTTGTTTCCTGGAGATGTTCATCCATTTATATGCCATCTCGAGTGCACAAGTCTTGAAAGTATCTTAGCGAGGCAAGGGCGGGACGGATCCGGACGATGGTCTGTTCGAAGATCGTGGAAGGATTCAGGTGATCTCTCCACTTTTTACTTCTGTACATGCTGTTCGTAATAATGAAGAACCATCTTGTTCCTGAACTTATTTGTTAATGTTTACTTATATGTATGAAAAGATTATCATTTAAGAATTTATTATTTTTTATATAATGTTTCACATGGATTGCACTAACGTTTAGGAGAAGTATATGCTGTACAACTAGGTTTCCGTGCACGTTCTTTCTTGTTTTCCAGGTTGAAGGAGGAAGAAGGGTTGCTGGGGGTTTGGACCCCGTAGGATCTACATCGAACGTTGGACTACGGGTGAGTTCTACTATCGTTGTTATCGAGTTTTTTTCATTCAAGTATGGTTGTGTGTGAGTCCTTCTGAATAGAATGCCCTGCTCTGTGGAGGTTTTGACCCAACAAACCTCTAGGGTGATTTTTCCCGAAACAGGAATCCCACCTCTATCCTTGAGGAGACTCATAGGGAGAGTTTGTATTCATCATTCCAAATTAGGTTTTCAGGCCAAGCTTTAGCCTACATCATCAGCACAACTTTTCCGGAGATTGTGTAGTGTTGCTGGGTGCAGCATTGGAAGGGATTGGAATCCCGGTTTCTGAGCTAGTTTCTCATTGGAGGAAGATTTACTTCACATGAGAGACCTGTTTGGAGAGCTCTAGAGATGATTTCAGATCTGCAGTATTAGACCACACATTTACCATACATTCCTGGTGCTATTCCAACTAGGGAATGCGTTATTTTGGAGGCAGTGTTCATTGCATGGTTTGGTGGCTCCGTTGCAATGTTTCCTTGTGATTGGGAGGTTCATCATTTCATGGGAAGAAGCCCTTGAGGGATATACAGAATATCAGACATCTTTCAGCCTTCTACACTCATGTCCTTTAGTGTTGCAGTGGTTATTCAGTAAATTACTGAATTTCCCATTTTGTATGCAGAGTGTTTGACAAGAAACCCTTGCTGGTTTCTTTTGTATTTTTTATAAGGAGATTAGATATTTGTTCTTCAACATTATTTATCAATACATGAGTAGATATATTTTTATCCTATAATTTTATGTGTAAACACTCTCTTAGACTATGCAGTCCCTTACGCAGCATCTTCGGTATTTTGCAGTCTTGGGGTTTTAGCACTTTTTGGCAATCCTAGGTGTGGGAGATCTGTTTAACCCACCTAGTTTGCTTTGTTTTAGCTATAATATTGGATTTATATTGTATATTGATTAATTTATAGGATCCAGGAGTCCATTTTACTGTTTAATTGCAAATGTTGCTGGAAATGCGTTTTTGATGCATGATTCATGAGCTGTTACTAATTTGGAATATTACAGTGGTATCAGAGCATGATCTATGGCTCAGCCTGTGAGATCCAACTATAAAAGGAAGGAGATATGGAAATAAGCCAGAAAGCTTCAGTATGTGAAGGAATAAAGGAATACAAACTTACAAAGCTTCTTCCAAAATCTATGCAGAGCTTTCAAGGAGAGTTGAAGAAGATGAGATTGGAGATGAAATATCCAAGGGAGGTTGAATCTAGAGCTGAATCTAGATTTTCACATGGTGACTGTGAGCATGTAGCTACACTCCATGATGCACAATGCAGTCAAGTGCCCAGAGCTATCCTGAGATGGATGGGAGGAGGAAAAATGCCTAAGAGGAGAACTCTTAGTGATTTTTTGTAGGAGTATGAATCTCAAACTGAGATGTTTAGATATCATAATGATTTCCAAGAGTTTTGCAAGATCCAGGTGGAGAAGATCAAGCAGCAAGATGCAGGTAGATTTGTTCTATCTACTTTTGCCGAACCACCTACATGTTCAGCTGGAGCCTGGGTGAAGGAGCTAAATTCCTATTTGCAGTTGCACCATATTCCCAAAGAAGAAGAAGCCATCAGATTTGCAGCGCTGCATTTCAGAGGTAAGGCTCATGCGTGGTGGATTTTTGAATCTTTTTCTTTAAAGAATGCAAAAACTTCATCTTATGCAAGATTCATAGAAACATTGATGTGGAGGTTTGGTGAAAAACTTCCTAAGGCACATGAGCAAGGAAAACTTGAGAAAACAAAACCCTTGCATGTGATGGAGGAAACCCCATTTTAGGAAACCATGAGAAGAGCTGACATCTTGCATTACACATTGCCAGAAGCAAGACCTCTAGTTCATATTATTGGATAAGAGGGCTAGGGGATCTCCTTTTCACAGGAGGATCCAACTCTTGAGATGTTTCCCATAAACATTGAGGAAGATGAGGGAAACAACTCTGTCACATCTAGAGCACATCCAGTGCCTCATGCAGAGGGAGGAGGAGCACATGCTCCAATAGGAGGGATTCTTGTGCCTTTGCAAGAAGTTCCCCAAGATCTCATACATGGAGGTCCAAGCACAGTTAGTGAGCAGCATGATTGTGCAACATTGCAGCTGGAAGGAGGAGGAAGGGAGGAATACCATCATCATTTGATGAGAGATACACACCCTTCTCTATTTTAGAAAGCTAGTGCAAGAAAGAGGCAGACTGATTTTCACTGTAAGGGCTGGGGCAAGGTTGCCCAATCACATGAGTAGTCTACTCTTGACATTGATGTCTCACCACATGGAGGCATTCCACCGGGGAGGCCACCTGATCTAGAGTTGATAGAATACATCTTGTCTTTGGATTCACCACTCTTGGATTTTGGAGCGGTGAAGAGTTTGGAGGAATACTTTGGCATGAGGGATGTCAAAGTAGCAGATAGTAGCATGAGGAGAGCTTCACATGCCAGATCACCAATGCTGTCTCTTAGGATGATTGATCCTTATTGGATATCTCAGCTTTTGGTAGAGTACTCCAAGGATCTTGGTGCATGCATGATTCTTGATGACCTGGATGGAGATGACAGATACATGGTGGATGATGTGGTCATCTATTCCTATGGCAGGATCTTCTTGACTAGATCTTCTAGTCTCAAGGAGAAGTTGCTACATGCAGCACATGAGGACTTCTCTTCTATGCACCTTGATGCATATTTCCATTTAATGGAGGAGTTCACTTGGGAGGGCATCTAGTAGGACATATATCAGCATATGGAGAGATGCATAGCCCGGATGGTGATAGAGAGGATGTCACAACCACCTTCCTACTCATTGGGAGTGAGGGAGAATTTCTAATGGAGCCATTTCAACTCAAGACCTCAAGTACATGATGGAGGAGGTATCATTTCACATTTTGTGTTGTACTTCTTTTCCTTATTTGAGCAGCATGATGTATCAAGGGGATTTGCTTCTTCTTGTATATTGTATGATGATGTACTTGCAGCTACTTGTAGCATTGACTTTGGCTATCTTTTTGATGGTTTGTGGGGGAAGCCACATGTTTCTTGGTGTGCACCATTGGCACCATATTGTAACTTCATGTTTTCATCTTATGAGATGACTGTGGCAGCAAACAAGTGGCTGGTAAAGCACTTTTTATTTCTTATTTTGATGCAGGCAAAGGATGCACTTTGATGGTTCCATGAGAGGGACCATGATTAACTCTCTGGTTGTCATTTGACAACTTGTTTCTATTGTTCTTTACTTCCATGTATTACTGATGTGTTTTTGCTCAAGGGAAGCTTTGTATGGAGAGGGAAACCAATTGGATGGCATGGCATCCATATGATAGAGTAGCAGAAGACCTGTTTGTATGGGGCATCATACAAGTTGACCATCATGATCTTACTTCATGGCTTGTATGAGGGGAAGATGAGGCAACAACAAAGGTTGTTGTTGCTGTGGTTGCACTTGGGAGAGTATGGGCAGAAATTTTCCCATACTTTTCATGATATTTCTGGAAAGAAGGAAGGCACATTCATGGTGCAAGGAGGCTATCCTTCAGCATTGAAGGATCATGAGAGACTTCCATGTAGGAAGAAGATCTTCTCACATAGCAGCATGATGGTGGATGAACTTGGCATATGGGATGTCAAAGAAAGAAGTCATGGAGCCTTATCACAAAGGCCTATAGTGCTGTCACATAGGAGTATGTTGTTATGGATGAAATATTCCAAGGAGAAGATGTATTCCTTCTTCTTGCAGATTTCTATGAGGAGATTCTCATGGGAGGACTTATTCAGGGACCTCACTTTCATCCAACTCACTATGTATGGTAGGGAATCCATTTCTATACTTGTTGATTACTCCATTGAGCATTTGTACATTCCCACCATGTTTGAACAGTGCATTGCTCCTCAAAAGAGAAAGAGTATTTTTGGGTTTCTTGGTCACTTTAGGGCCAATGTTTATGATTATAGTAGCCCATCTATACATGACTTTGGGCAAGTGTATTTTTATTTTATCTATGTACAACTGATATACATTGATGTTTACTTCCCCATGTTGGGAGAAAAAACATATACAGCTTGTAACTTGTTGCAGGACCACTTGCCATATGACATTCTCAAACAACAGTTGGGAATATTGTGTAATATCCACTTGGAGAACCTTTCGTACCATCCAAAATTGCACCTAACTTGAAACAATTTTCTGATTTGGAGGCCGAATGGTGATGATGTGCCATTCATCTTGAATGGAATGGGTTGGGTTGGCATGTCTCCTAACTTTGGAGGAAGAGTCCTTGGAGACTCAATCTTCTTCTTTCCATTGGATGGAAATCATGTTGCAGCCCAAGATCAACATGCCTTCTACACTTATCATAAGTGGAGAGGATGACAACATGTAATAGGCCCTGTTTCCTATCATGTTCATTTATTCAACCCACCTACATTTTTGGAGCACAAGGTGGAGGGGACTTTCCATGAGTTACCATGTTGGAGGGTGACTCACTTCATTTGGATGATAGCATGGGTGAGGGAGGCTCTCATTCACCATGTTGTTCATCACTCCTACTTTGTGGAGGCCATGAGACAGCAAGCAGGATTCCATTCACACTTTCCACCTTTGATTGATGCAAACACTTTGGTTTTGCACACTTGGGAGGAAGCATTGGATGACAGTTCATTTGAAGATTCTCTTGATGCAGTGATGGAGGCTATTGATGGAAGGCCACATGAGGAGGAGGGGAGAAATTTTTCTCTCCTTATACATTTTCTTGAGTACAAGAAAATATTTTGGAGGGGAGGACTATAATGTTCCAAAATTTTAGCCTCAAAGCTAAATGGAACATTAGAGTTAACAGCAGCTTTAGTCAGTGAATAAATGGGTAGAAAAGCCCATAAGTATCCTAAGGAGGATAAAAACACTCCAAGTGTGAAAGGGGACATTATTTCTAGCTCAATAAAACACCTCCATGTGTGAACAGGGTTAAAATCAAGATGCTTTGACTAAGTCAACAACGCAGTTTTAGTGGAGGAGGAATCCAAGGAGGAATAAAGAAATTTTGAAGGGAGATGTATCTTGGGATAGAGATAACCTAATTGAGTGGGGCCAAGGGAAAGAAAACTCATGTATTATATAAGGAAGAGGATGAAAACATTATTCTTCATGTCTTCGATTATTATTTTTGTCTGCCAAGACTTGTTGCTGCTTTGCTGCTTAGCAGAGTTGCAGTGTTGTTTAGCACTGGGTGTTCCCGAGCGGGAATCCCACCTCTCTCCATAAGGAGCCTCATAGGGAGAGTTTTTATTCATAATTCCACATCAGGTTTTTAGGCCAAGCTTCAGCCTACATCATCAGCACAAATTTTCTGGATATTGTGCAGTGTTGCTGGGTGCAGTAGTGGAAGGGATTGGAATCCCAGTTTCTAAGCTAGTTTCTCGTTGGAGGAATATTTACTTCACTTGAGAGACCTGTTTGGAGAGCTCTAGAGCTGATTTCAGATCTTTGGTATCAGACCACACATTTCCCATAAATTCCTAGTGTTGTTCCAGCTAGGGAATGCGTTATTTTGGAGGCAGTGTTCATTGCATGGTTTGGTGGCTCCGTTGTAGTGTTTCCTTGTGACTGAGAGGTTCATCCTTTCATGGGAGGAATCCCTTGAGGGATCTACAGTGGATCAGACATCTTTCAGCCTTATACACTCATGTACTTCAGTGTTGCAGTGGTTATTCAATAAATTACTAAATTTCCCATTTTGTATGCAGAGTGTTTGACAAGAAACCCTTGCCGATTTCTTTTGTATTTTGTATAAGGAGATTAGATCTCTGTTCTTCAGCATTATTTATCAATACATGAGTAGATATGTTTTTCTCCTATTATTTTATGTGTAAAACCTCTCTTATACTGCGCAGTCCCTTATGCAGCAACTCCGGTATTTTGCAGTCTTAGGGTTTTAGCACTTTTTGGCAATCCTAGGTGTGGGAGATCTGTTTAACCCACCTATTTTGCTTTGTTTCAGCTCTAATATTGGATTTATATTTTATATTGATTAATTTACGGGATACAAGAGTCCATTTTACTTTTTTATTTCAAATGTTGCTAGAAATGCATTTTTGATGAATGATTCATGAGCTGTTCCTAATTTGGAATATTACAGACACAATACAAAGTAATGCTCTATTCTATAAGAGATTGAATGTATGGAAAATTGTGTATTTTTAACATTTTAATTCTAACATATAGATCTAATACATAACGCTTATATTCTTATGTGAATTACACAAAGGTCTATTTGACAGTTAGCATATTTAACATATGATCTTTCCTTATCTTGTATTTCAACTAGTTGATGACACGCGATATGATTTGATGCACATGACCATATTTTACTTGTGAATCTAGGTTGAATTTATTTTGATAAGCTACACAACTATGTTATGGGTTTTCCTTTATGAGTTTGGTATTCATAGTGATGCACATAGTTGGTGGTTTTAAGTCCTTTTGATTCCTTTATTCCTTTTACTATGTTCCAAATTTTTTTGACTTGCAAGAGATCTATCATCGAAGGATTCTCTTAGAGATTTGAAATATTCTTTAGTTGTAGGAAAACACACTTTCTTTGAGCGTGAAGAGTACACACCTTGAGTGAAGGGCATTGCAACAAGAATGCACTGGTTCCAGTAGCTTAGGGTTTTCCACCAGATCAATAGAATAATGAGTTTGTCACTAAAGGAGCTTATGTGTAGGTAACTCTTTAGATGATAATGGTGATAAATTATTATTGAGTGAGATATGATTTGTAACAACCATACAATAGGTACCCTATTGAATATGACCTTATTAGAGTGTCTTTTTCAATCTGATTATCATTAAGTCCAAAGGTTAGACCTTCTTAAGGCAAGATATGGGGAAAATTGTAGGAACTTGACTGCCCTTACAGAAGAAAGTTTCCCTAACTCTATTGTCTAGAGACCAAACCTTTGATGCATGATAGGATCCTTATTGCAGTAGTTGGGTAGTAGAACCATTAATGTCCATACCTCTACATATACAGTGTAGTGCCTCTAATATTACGCTTATGGATTAAAAATTTATGTTGTGAATTTTCCATCAATAAATTCACCCAATAGATACCTACTAGGGTTGTTTCAATTGTTAAATATTACATAATGGAACTGGGAAGTAATATCCATGGAATTTATCACTGGACCATTGAAGGAAAAAAATCATAATGATGTAATCATGGTGGTGGGAAATAAGTTGAACAAGAAACCTCACTTCATTCTTGGGAAGTCCATCTGTATAGCTATTTGCATTTCTAACATTTTCATGAAATAAATTTTTAGATTTCAGAGGATTCCCAAGACCATGATATTAGACAGAGATGCCAAATTTACTTAAAATTTTTGGAGGTCCTTATTTGCAGGCTTTGGGACCCAATTGGATTTCAAAATTGCCTGCCATTTTCAAACAAATGGAAAGAGAGAAATAGTGAATAGGGTGTTGGAAGATATGTTAAGAATATATGATGTATACCAAATTAATAAGTGGTAAGAGTACCTTCCCTTTGTAGACTTTTCTTATAAAAATGGCTACTAGGAGTCACTAAAAATGAGTCCCTTGAGGCCTTATAAGACTTAATATTCTCATTAGTTGGGATAATCTAGTGGATCCGATTACACATGAACCAAACATGCTAAGGGAAATGGAACAAGAAGTGGTTAGGATCATGTGGAACTTGAAAGAAACACAATATTAAAAAAAGAGATATGATAATAGGAAAAATATTCAAAAGGAGTTTAGAGTAGGAGATCATGTGTATCTCAAGATTAGGCTTAAAATAAGTTCCTTGAGAATGGGAAATTGTGCCAGGATGGCATCTAAATATTATGAAACTTTTGATATTTTACAAAGAGTGGGATTAGTGGTATACATGCTTTCCTTACCTCCTACTATGAAAGATCATGATATATTTCATGCATATTTTCTTAATAAGTATGTGTAGGATTTTAATCATGTCATTGATTATGTTGTACTCTAGGTGGAACTTGAAGGATAATTCCAACTAGAGCCTTAATGCATACTAGACATGAATGATATGTTGCTTTGGAGCTAATCCATTGTACAAGCCAAGGTGTGGTGAAAGCACTTTGGAGAAAATGTAACCACGTGTGATATGGATGATGCCATGAGAGTGGCATACCCATTTTTTATCACCACGTAAGACATTATTTTATATAGTATAATATCAAAGGATGTTCCTTTAATGGTTGGGGATTATGAAAACCCCAGTTTGAACTACACGATTACTATAGATAATTATGTCATTATCACTTATAGTTACTTTTAAATTTCATGGTAATGGACTAAGCTAAATGATATAGAAATGAGGTATATGTAACTATTTCTTTGATAATTAAAATTTTTAAGCAATTGAATATGAATTCAAGCACCCATAAGGACTATGATACCGTGAGTGGGTTGTTAGAAATTAATTATGCTTGATATTGTTAGAAAACCCACCCAAATATCTATGCAAAAAATTGAATTTGAAATTTTATTACCTCATTTTCCCACTAGGCCATAAATTGAATGAAGCAATGGGTACCTGAAGCAACCACCTACCACATTTATGAGGGTTGAGTTGTGCTTGTGGAGTACTCTGATAATTTATTAGGAAACATTGGAAATTAACCATCTTTTACTTTGAAGTCCTACAAACGGTGTGGGAAAATACCTCCATGAATTCTTTCAGACCATATCCAGAGAGATAAGACGCACATGGGTACTTGGAGGTGTGATTTTAAGAGAAAAGAGATGTCATTTTCAAGTGATAATTTTTTTTTGGAATATTACAAGTGTTTATACAGAGTGTTCTATGCTCAAATTCACTCAAAATAAACATCAATCATGAATTGGAACATTTTTTTGTGTTTAAAGATCTTTAAAAATGAATTTTCTATGTCCATTACTCATCAAAGTGCTCTAGAATTTAGCTAAGCGATGTTGGTCGTGCATTGATGTGTGTTGGCATAATATGATAAGAAAAGGACAAAAAATGTTGAGGGACTATAGAGTAGTGAAGGAATATCCATAATGATATTTTAGGTAACTGAGAAGTATTTGATATTTGTGGAGACCCCATGCTTAGTAGGCTGAGGATCTCTCTAATATTTTTTTTATGTCAAGGAGACTTTCCTTGACCGACCTCAAGTTTCCAAATGTTGATAGCTTCCTCTAATGATACCATAATCTAGTTACAAAGTGGCCAACTATAGAGAGTATTAGTGAAATTGAGCTTATGGTTGGGTGGAGAACGATCCTTCCGAAATCGGTTTCCACCTTGAAATTTAGATAAGTGTTGCCTCTAATTCCTATGAGTATTGTTTATTTTCTCCTTGAATTTTGTTGTTAAAATTAAATATGAAAAATTCATGGTATTTGAAATGTGGTACATATGTTAAACTTTCATATGTCTCCAGTTATGAGGTATGTTTTTGGTGTTCAATAATATTTTTATGTTGAATATTGTTTCATAATTAATGTATTAGCTAAGAGTCATGTAATATCAATATTGCTATAATTGTGGCTTCAGTTGTTGTATGCAATTCTCTTAAGTGGGAGTTGATCTCAAGCCTCCTTTTTTGTGTACCATAACTCTTATCTTGAATGAATCCTTGAACTTGTAAGAAAGATGAATTGTTCTTAGTCTTCATAGAGAATTATAAGTTAAGATAGTATAACTTTCATTAATGAATGGTTCTTGAAATGTTAATATGTGCAGGTAAATCTTGGATGTTAGAAATTAATTAATGGAGCAATGAAAATACACAAAATATTGTGGAAATACAAATACAAAAATGCATAAAACAAGAGAGACACAAATATATTTGGTTCACCAAATTTTGGCTACATCCACGAAGAAACAACCAGCGCTTCCTTTTATATTATCCAAAAAGATGAAGAGATACAACCTATAGCAGATCCGCTGTAATTTCCCCTTAACTCTCACCCAACCTCCTCTCTCTTTCTCACTTAGAATAATAATACACAAATGCAATACAATTCCCCCATATAAACAGAGGGTTGCATTCTAGGTAAAAAAAGCCTAAATTAACATAACTTCTATGGTCAGATCATCTGCCTAATGAACGACCCAGATTGACTACAAAATTATAATATTTCACAAGGCCATTTTTCATCTATTTTTAGCTTCGAGGGTGCTGCCCCTGAACCCCCGCTAGGGGGGGCTCATAAAAGTCGTCATCGCCCCCCATGGACCCCCCTGATGGTGATTAAATAGCTTATGTTTCTTCCCTATTAGGAACAAAGATCCAACACAGCTAAAACAAAAAACCTTTAAACAATTAGGAGATAATCATGCTCCACACCCAACATTGGACCCTTAGTTAATGTTATTATTAAGAAAGTTTTTTTAGACCCTCTTGGCTATAAAAGTAAAGTTATTTCATACTAGTATAGTCAAATTCATTAGTCTCAAAATATTGTTTTAGCTTGAAGGCCTCACATGTTTATCTTTTGAAAAATATTTGGGTCAAGAATTGGCCTTTAAGGTTTGATTTGTATTCATCTTTTAGGAAGCCTTAAGTTATCATATTTTAACTAGATTGATGAACTTCATTCATGATATGTTAACTAAGGATAAAATTCATCTTATACCCTAACTAAATTCACAGGCTACAAGTCTAGTATGGTGATATCAAGTTGTAAAAATCTATCAGCTAATGTCTCTTTTGTTTCCACATGTATAGGTCAGATTTAGGTGTGGTATAGTCTAAACCATTGACCTTGTCTAAGGAGTAAGAATCACCTCGCATAAATGTCAATAAAACTCATATAAGTGTAAGTACGTAGCTAAGGTAAATATATGCTAATAACCAAAGTATATACTTATATAGCAATGGTTAGTATAATTAATGGAGGCATGGTAATAAAAAAATAGTTATTACAAGGGGAGAGTGAAAGTTTATAGTGTTTAATTTTATGATATTGAAAGTTTTTTATGGGATGTATACATGTTCATGCAAATATATAAAGTTATGTTTTATTTAATATGTTTTAGCAAGAATATATATTAATCCAATTTTATAAGTGTTTTTTGAAGGTAGTTTAATATCTAAGGTATAAAAGTTAATTACATAATGGCCTTACCTAAATTTGTGCAAAGAATTGCATAAATTTTGGTGTGCTCATATTTATATTTGTATTCCTACCTAAATTTGTGGAAGGAATTGCATAAATTATGGTGGGAAATAACTCTTGGTAAATATGATTATTTACATAGTAATTAGTTAATAATAGTGAGATGGAAGGAGATATAGAAACCCTTGTGGTGGCTAGGGTTTCACTCTAACCTCTCAATATTTTCATTGTTTGCATGGATTTTCTGCATATATTTCTACAGATCATTTAGTGGTGAATCCTTATGTTTTGGAAAATAAATCAACTTATTTGGCAGGTACGATATCTCTTCTTTGATTTCATACAACTTTATGCTGAAGTTTGGTTATGGTCTTTGGGTGGTACAATAAATTTCTTCCCTTGATGTTCACGTGGACGAGAAAACTTTCTACTGTGAAAAATATTTTTTAGAGAACTGTTTGGTTTTTAGATTAAATGGGTAATAGCCTCGGCTGGCCTATTTGCATAAATGGATCTCTGAGACATGGAAGCCCCTTTTGACGAACAAATTGAATATTTACTCTATGGCATGGGTTTCTTCACTATGGTTTTTGATAATATCAAAGACAATAAGGTTATTTTTGAAGCTGGGAAGAGGTTTTGGGGGAGTGCTAGCCACTTCATGCAGCCCTGGACTCCCACTTTTGATTAGATAATGACATTAATTTCTAAAACCCCACTTTGGGTAGGGCTTCAAAACCTTCCGTTGCATTATTTGAATTACACATCACTTTCCTCCATTGGGAATGAGTTGGGAAATTTATATCTTAGCTATCCTTAAACATATCCCAATTTGTATCGTAGCTATCCTTGAACATAAAGTTTTTCAACACTACTTGATCCCACATTTGTGTGGAGATGGACTTCATCAATTATTTTCCCATGAAGATTAATTTGATGTCTTCAACCTATGTTTGGGTCCAAAATCTCGACTATGAGAATATCTCATTAGAGCATTCTATGAAACATGACATGTAATTAGAAACTACCCCAAGCATTCTTAGAATAGAAAATACTGGAAAAAAACCCTGAAGTCCCAAATGGTGGGAAGGTGCACAAGGTGATCACTACACAGTACTCAAAGAAGAAGAGCTTCAAGACAAGAAAGAACTAAAAGACAAGAAGGAAGAAAATTCAGTCAAAGAAACCACAATCATGGCAATGGAATCTAAGCAGGAAACCAATGTGGATCCTCTTGTTGCTAGTAAGGATTCCCCTGATGCAACATTAATGGAAAATCCACAAACCCTTGTGGAAAAAATATTTCCTTTGGAAACCATAAGGAATCTAGTTGAAAAGGAAATTTATTGGGTAGATCATGAAAATGAGAAATATTTCAATAATAATATATTCCATTGGAATTTGCAGAAAATGTTGGTTGGATTCAAGTTGGGAAGAAAGGAAAACAATTTTCTCCAAGAAAAACAAGAAGTCAAACTAGATCAAAATAAAATTATAGTGAAAAATGGAATGTAAATGCTTCTGTATCTTGGGTTTTTTTTGGAAAATATTTAGTTGGAAAGGGACTGAAGTTTTTGTGTCATGGAGAACTCTTTTGAGGGTTTGGATTGAGCTTCTGTGCTAAATTTCAAACCCCCAAAAAAGATTGGAATGTGTAAAGGTTATGACCTTGTAATATAGATTTTTTATTATTATAAAATACGTGTTGCAGGGCAACGTAGTGGAAGTTATGTTTTTGAAAAAATTACACATTGATATATGAAGTGAAAAAATTAACTACCTACTAAAAGACAAAGACTAGCATAAATTTTTGTGGTTACCACTAAACAGTCTATACATTTACATTTGTACTCCTAAGAACACATAAACTAGCAATTGCACCGGGGTGCAAGGTAATGCCGAAAGAAGGAGCTGCGAATTATGTTGTGCAACATGTAAGGGTACATAATGAATGTGAACTTATGGGGTGAAAAATCTCACATTGAAGAGGAAAACTTATGAAATGGACATGTATTGATTACATGGATTGTTGGCTTTTAGACTACGAAACATAAATATTTGTACTATCCCCAGTTATCCAATCTGAATTTATTATGCTATGAAGATGAGACTTAGTTTATATTAACTTTTTTTGGATCGAAGCACCCCCAGTAGGGAAAATTTTAGGTCCAAAAATAGGTTAGTAGTGAGAGAAGGTGGGAGGTCATATAGCTTAACCTTTCTTTGAAGGCAATGTTTAGATCAGAGTTGAAATATTAGTGTTAGGGTTGATGGCGATTAGTGTTGTTAGATGACATTCCACCTTATTAAAAAAATATGATCAATGTGAAATTGTATTTGCAAAATTAAGATTTATGTGAAATTGAATTTTAGATTGCATTATGATTGGCCAAATGCAAATATTCTCTAAATAATCCTGAAATGTTCTGTAAAGAACGCAATGAACATGGATGTGGATGTGGATATGTTTGGAATCCAAATGCATGAATTGAATATGTAAAAATGAGATTGCATTGAGAATTTCTATGAAAAAAAATAACTTTATTATTATTGATTTGAATCATCATGTAGAAGAGAGCATTTTTTTCTGCACTCCCCCTTGGATCTTGCACTGCAATATATATAAGTTTCTCCATTTACATGGTCGTTCTGTTATATATTTATGCTCTTTTGTTGTTTGCGAGTTATTAAGCTTAAACTATTTTTTACACAATTGTGGAGGAAGCATTGAATACTTATCATAACCATTTTTGACAGAAATGTGGATGAATTATTCAATACTTATCAAAGCCTTTTTTTAGACAAATGTGAATGAAATATTCAATAGTTATCACAATGTTTACACTGTTTTTAGAAATTTGTCATACCAACGTGTTGCAATTTTCTTGCTTTGGTTTGGGATATGTTATTGTATGTAATTGTATGTAATTGTATGGAAGTTATAATATACATATAACTTCTCCATTGTTGGATGGATCCAGTTTAAATATAATTATAGCCCAAAAGTTATTGTTGGATGGATCAAAAATTGGTATTAGAAAATGGGACATTTTCATCAAATTTTACCCAAGAAAGTAAAATTTAAAAGTCAACATAACGCGTTAGGAAAATTTTAAAAGCATAAAATGTAGGCTCTGAGTTTTCAACAGTTATTATACCTATCCTCATAAAAGTGGGGTGCCATAACTAATAGAACAGACTATAAGAAAACGGGTGTTAATACAATTACTTTGTTATCAAAAAATCAGACCTGATAGGATGCTCATCAAACCAACCTTGTGCAACTATTTCAACCAATCTTTGGGTTGAGGCTTAGCCTCCTCAACCTGAGAGGGCTCTCTCAAGGGTTTATGATTTTTTGATAAATATGTAGATGGCTAAATCTATATGAGATAAAAACAGATAAATGATGTAAACTGGTTGTAAATCACATTAGCAAGTGTACATTGGGCTTATGGAGTCATGATAGCTTCAGAAAAACCAAGATAATCTACCTAGCATGGAAGTCAAGGCATATCAAAGTTCAAGTCAAGGAATAAAACATGTAGAACAGTGAAACACACAGTCTGTTTGTCTATGAAGGAAGTCAGAGAATCATTGATGAATTTTGAGTAACATAAGCAAACACCACTGAAATATAATATTGAAAAGATGCCATCAGAATAAGAACATACAAGAAATCCTTATGAATCTTGAGTTGTCTAAGTAGAAATTTTGTATTAGGCTGAAAACAGTCACTTACATAAAACATAGTCTTTTTGCTAAAAAATGTCCAACCCTTTCTATTTCGACTCCTTGATCTTTTATAGATCATTTAAATCATAAGATAAGCTTATCCATAACTAGATACATCGAATTCCTATGCTTTGACAACTATTCTAACCATAAAACATGGTAGTTATTACAAACACAACTGTAAAACTGATATAGAGTCCTATTACAAATAGAATTAGAACTCTTTTGATTCCACTTAAAACAACTTTATATAAACTTAATTACATCATTTTCCACCTATCTTTCCAATAAGTCGAAACTTGATGTTGAGCTCCAACGTGTTATGACCATAATGCTAATGATGTTGATCTCCTACAATTTAGGACACTGCTCCCCTATTTTTAGGCTTAGGATTATTTTGGTTTCTTGAGATATTATGACCACTTCTAATCCATAAATTCGAGGCTAATTGATGTCAAGAACATGATTTACATATGTCCCAAGTCATCCCTTCATGCTAGCTGTGTAGAACCACTTCGAACTTCTCAAAACAGTGAAAACAGAATTGCGCTACGAAAGCAGCACAATTTCGTAGTGCAGTATTTTTACCCACTTTCCTTCAAAATTTAGCTTCCTTTCCTTTAGGGTTGCTTTGATAATCACTTGAAATAGATTCCTTCGAAATTTCAAGTCAAAATGCATGGTTTTCCCTCCAAAATTTGATAAGGAAAAGGGTGAAAAAGCTGCTACAACAGTTTCGTAGTGCTTTTCATCGCGCATTTTAATTTATAAATTTCTCCCACCTTGTAATGAATTTGATGAAATTGAGAGAGATTTTTGTAGTTAGGTCTGTTAGGAAGAAAAAATTCTTTCAGTTTTCCCAAATTCGTTTTCAGTTGCTCAGAAACCGATTCGGAAGTTAACTGGTCAAAACCAGAAAACATATTTTTTTGCTTCATGACTTTCAGCAGTTTCGTAGCACTTTCTGCCTTTTTTACATTGCACGCACTACGAAACTACTGTGTAAGCAGTTTTAACCAGTTTTTCTTCAAAATTTGAAACAAAAAGATGCTATAACTTTAGAAAATCACTAGCCTCATCAAAACCGTCAGCTATATGAACTAAAAAGATAACCTTCAAAAAATTTAATCCTCTTTTTCCATTTTGAGTTTTCTTTGAATTTTTCATTTTGTACCTCTGCTCTTTAGTTCATCTTGAGACTATTTTAATTATATCTCCAAGTCCTCCACTTGGCCTCTTAGATTTCTATTACTGGCTCTCAAATGGGTGTTGATCACTCTCACAAATTTTGCTTCTTTAATGGCTGGAACTATCCATGTAAAGAACTGTTGTGCACTGCTTGGGATCTCTGACCTAGCAACTGTTTAACCTTCCCAAACAACCTTCATCCTCTTGAATTTTGTCTTTTCAATGCTGTGATTTCTATCCATCTTTCTCATCATTTCCATCTCTTGATTTTCCAGCTTCAAACTTTCTTCCAGCAGTTGATAGTCTGACATGTGTTCCTTTCCCTTCATTATATTGTTGGCTGCATGCTCTACTGCTGGTGATGAGAGGTCAACTACCTATTTAGGTACTTTGAATATTTCAGTAGCTTCTTGAACCTCCTTACTATGTTCTTTGAGATTTTTAGTATGCCTAGTCAAAAGCTTCCTAGCTTGAAAGACAAAGGCTGCATTCTAACCTTCAAATTCCAATTTCTTCGCTGATTTCACTTTTTTCTATTTGTGTTCATCTGTTCCAATAAAATCGGCTTGCACAATAGGTGACTCTTCTATATCAATTGCATGTAAGATTTCATATAAGTTTCCTTTCATCATTGAGCTATCATCTAAACCTGAAACCACTGTTTTTCCTTTTGATGCTGCTGCTTGGCTTCTTGTGAATCTCTGGATTTCCTTCTTGCTGCCACTTGTTTTTTTTTTGCCTCTGTGACACTTTCTAACCTCTGTCATGCTTCTTGGAAAAACCTATTAGCTTCTCTAGAATCTGTAAAACAACCTCGCTTGATTAAGATATGAAACAACCTCGCTTGATTAAATGAACAACCTCGCTTGATAATGATGAAGGTTGCCTTTGCATAGAACAACCACAAACTTATCTTAACTGCTTCAAAGCTCAGACAGTTGTGTGAAGGTAAATGAATCAAAGATGACTCAATTAGGCAAAAATTTGAATTTGAGATGTCACTTCATGAATAAATGATGCTTCATTGATATCCTACCATGACTATGATGACTATAGGACAGGTAAGTACATCGAATTTGGTAACAAACTGACTCACCATACCCCTATCCTATCATCCCCAACTGAATCTGACAAATTTTGGCTTATTTGACATGACAACTAAGAAATCGCGCTTTCGTAGCGCTCACAGTGTAATTTTCGCAGTTTGCGCTACGAAAGTAGTAGCACTTTCGTAGCGCATTTCCTCTTTTTTGAACTAGAGGCACTATGAAATGGTGGATTCCTGGCTAATTGCAGAAATTTAGCCCAAAACTTAATTGAATGACCCTTAAATGGAAAATGTGAGTATTTGATCATGGAATGGACTTCTAAAGAAATTATTTGAATTCAATGATGACCTTAAAACTCATAAAAACTATATCCTACTCTTAACCAAAACCTAAAATGACTTTCAGACCTACTTTGAGGCCATGATAAAAAACAAAGTTGACACAATGATGTTTTGAAATTTTTTGGGTGATAATAGTGGCTCCACCTGGGATAGTGTGCCCCTATGGTACACTAAGAACCATTAGTTCCAATTCTGCTGTCCAATTTTCTTGACCAAAACAGAGAAACTTTGAAATTTCTCAAATCTGTACCTACTGAGAAAAATCGGTACCTACTGAAAAGATGCTCAGTAAACTTTGAGCTTATTCACATACTCCTACCTACCCTATCATCTGAAATCTCCACTTTAACTCAAACAACATGAAACTTCCAATGAAGCCAGTCATTTATCTTATCTATCATTTGAAACTCTTGACTGCACTTGAACCAAAAATAAACATGATATTTGAATGACCAAGGCAACATAAGATGCATCTGATCTTCATAATGAAAATATAACTAGAAATCTGGACTGTAGAACCTTTCCATGTAATCAGATATAGGATCAAAGAAGACATGATCTATTTGATGTTTCTCATGACATTCTGTAGCTTTGGAAAAATCATCCATGTTTTCATCAACCACATAAAACTTCGGTTGTGTGCTCTCAAACTGCTTTTCAAAAACAATGTATTCTTCTTCAAACTCAAAGGAGAAATGTGACAGCAACACCCCCTCCTTTTGTTCTAGCATTAACAACTCTTGAAAAAATTGATCTTGATCATGAAGCCTATAAGGCTGAATTTGATATTTTAAAACTTCAATATATTTTTCACTGTTCTTTGCAACTTCATCCACAAACTAAACCTTATCTTCTGACTTGCACTCAAATGATTTTGATTGGAAGACAAGGATAAAGAAAAATTTTCACCCACTTCTTCATTAATGTAATCATCATTTGATATAGAGTGATATAAGAAATGACATGAAGAATCAACTTTTTCTTGTACCTAAGGATTGTAGCAAGCATTTTCCAATATTTCCTCTTGCTATTTGAAATGATTCTCATACTCCCGATGATCAAAATATTGACCAGTCTGCTGCAAATTTTCATCAAACTCAGAGGATGTATCATAATTTTCATAAATAAACTCCTGCTGGGTTTCATTTTCATCCAAGGAAGAGGCTATCCTTTCTTCTTGGTGATGAAAGGGATTGTCATGAAGAGCTTCTAAAATTTCCTCATCCATGAATTCATCATCTTCATAACAATTCTCCAAATATTTAATAAAACTCACACAATATTTACAACGGTCTTTGACCATCAATACGGATGGATGACACTCTTCATACATCTCATAAAATGTAACATGGAAATCAGCAAGAGAATATAATGAACCATTTGGCAAGCTTTCATACTAAGACCGTGTTTTTCCTTCCAAAGTGGTCATAAACATCTTCATGAGACAATCCTCAGGGAACTGAACCTTAATACTGTGTACATGCATATGGAATCTAACCAAATGAAGAGCAACACTGTCTTTCTTTTCATCTTTGAATATAGGAAGATCAATTAACCATTCAACCTTTGGCATAGGATTTGGAAAACCAGGAATATGAGACCGATTCATAGGGCCATAACTGGTATTTATTCTTGCAATGGAAATCATTCTGAAACTTCATCAAGCTACTGATATTCAAGAAGTGGATTCCCCTTCCAATTGATGATTTGATGTGTGGAGTCACCAAGGTAGATACAGCCTCAAAAATCTTCCTGATCTCCTGCTACCTTCAGAAGTTCAGCTTCAAAATCTCGGGAAAGTATAGTCTTCGACTCCTGGCATATGCACCAAAATGTTATCACAAAATTAGTCCTGATAGGCTGCTCATCAAACCAATCTTGTGCAACTATTTCAAACCAATCTTTTGGTTGAGGCTTAGCCTCCTCAACCTGAGAGGGCTCTCTCAAGGGTTTATGATTTTTTGATAAATATGTAGATGGCTAACTCTATATGAGATAAAAATAGATAAATGATGTAAATTGGTTGTAAATCACATTAGCAAGTGTACATTGGGCTTATGGAGTCATGATAGCTTCAGAAAAACCAAGATAATCTACCTAGCATGGAAGTCAAGGCATATCAAAGTTCAAGTCAAGGAATAAAACATGTAGAACAATGAAACACACAGTCAGTTTGTCTATGAAGGAAGTCAGAGCATCATTGATGAATTATAAGTAACATAAGAAAACACCATTGCAATAGAATATTGAAAAAATGCCATCAGAACAAGAACATACAAGAACTCCTTATGAATCTTGAGTTGTCTAAGTAGAAATTCTATATTAGGCTGAAAACAGTCACTTACATAAAACAGAGTCGTTTTGATAAAAAATTTCCAACCATTTCTATTTCGACTCCTTGATATTTAATAGATCATTTACATCATTAGAATATCTTATCCACAACTAGATACATCGAATTCCTGTGCTTTGACACCTATTCTAACCATAAAACATGGTATTTATTACAAACACAACTGTAAAACTGATATAGAGTCCTATTAAAAATAGAATTAGAACTCTTTTGATTCCACTTGAAATAGCTTTATCTAAACTTAATTACATCATTTTCCACCTATATTTCCAATAATTTGAATCCTGATGTTGAGCTCCAACCTGTTATGACCATAATGCTGATGATGTTGATCTCCTGCAACTTAGGAAACTGCTCCCCTGTTTTTAGGCTTAGGATTCTTTTGGTTTCTTGAGATATTATGACCACTTCTAATCCATAACATCGAGGCTAATTGATGTCAGGAACATGATTGACATATTTCCTAAGTCATCCCTTCATGCCAGCTTTGTAAAACCACTTCGAACTTCTTAAAACAGTGAAAACAGACTTGTGCTATGAAAGCAACAAAGTTTTGTAGTGCTTTTCGTAGCGCAATACTTTTACCCATTTTCCTTCAAAATTTAGCTTCCTTTCCTTCAAGGTTGCTTTGATAATCACTTGAAATAGCTTCCTTTGAAATTTCAAGTCAAAATGCATGGTTTTCCCTCCAAAATTTGATAAGGAAAAGGGTGAAAAAGCTGCTACAACAATTTCGTAGCTTTTTTCGTAGCGCATTTTAATTTATAAATTTCTCCCACCTCGTAATGGATTTGAAGAAAATAAGAGAGGTTTTTGTAGCTAGTTTGGTTAGGAAGAAAAAATTCTTTCATTCTTTCAAAATTCATTTTCAGTTGCTCAGAAACCTCTTTGGAAGTTGACTGGTCAAAACTAGAAAACAATTTTTTTTGCTTCATGACTTTCAGCAGTTTCGTAGCACTTTCTGCCTTTTTTACACTACAGGCGTTACGAAATTGCTATGTAGGCAGTTTTAACCAGTTTTTATTCAAAATTTGAAACAAAAATATGCTATAACTTTAGAAAATCACTAGCCTCATCAAAACCATCAGCTATATCAACTAAAAACATAACCTTCACAAAATTTAATCCTCTTTTTCCATTTTGAGTTTGCTTTGAATTTGTCATTTTGTACCTCTGCTCTTTAGTTCATCTTGAGACTGTTTTAATTGTAGCTCCAAATCCTCCACTTGGCCTCTTAGTTTTCTATTACTGGCTCTCAAATGGGTGTTGATCACTCTAACAATTTTTTCTTCTTTAATGGCTGAAACTGTCCATGTAAAGCACTGTTGTCACTGCTTGGGATCTTTGAACTAGCAACTGTTTGACCTTCCCAAAAAACCTTCATCCTCTTGAATTCTGTCTTTTCAATGCTGTGATTTCTAGCCCTATTTCTCATCATTTCCATCTCTTGATTTGCTAGCTTCAACCTTTCTTCCAGCAGTTGACACTCTGACATGTGTTCCTTTCCCTTCATTATATTGCTGACTGCATGCTCTACTACTGGTGATGAGAGGTAAACTACCTCTTTAGGTACTTTGAATATTTCAGTAGCTTCTTGGACCTCCTTACTATGTTCTTTGAGCTTTTTAGTATGCCTAGTCAAAGGCTCCCTAGCTTTAAAGACAAAGGCTGCATTCTCACCTTCAAATTTCAATTTCTTTGCTGATTTCACTTTTTTGTTTGTTTGTGTTCATCTATTCCAATAAAATCAAATTGCACAATAGGTGACTCTTCTATATCAATTGCATGTAAGATGTCTTATAAGTTTCCTTTCATCACTGAGCTGTCATCTGAAACTAAAACCACTGTTTTTCCTTTTGATGCTGCTGCTTGGCTTCTTGTGACTCTCTGGATTTCCTGCTTGCTGGCCACTTGTTTTTGTTTTGCCTCTTTGACACTTTCTAACCTCTTTCACGCTTCTTGGAAAAACCTGTTAGCTTCTCTAGAATCTGTAAAACAACCTCTCTTGATTAAGATATGAAACAACCTTGCTTGATTAAATGAACAACCTCGCTTGAGAATGATGAAGGTTGCCTTTGCATAGAACAACCACAGACTTATCTTAAATACTTCAGAGCTCAGATAGTTGTGTGAAGGTAAATGAATCAAAGATGACTCAATTAGGCAAAAATTCGAATTTGAGATGTCACCTCATGACTAAATGATGCTTCATTAATATCCTATCATGACTATGATGACTGTAGGATAGGTAAGTACATCGAATCTGGTAACAAACTGACTCACCATACCCCTATCCTATCATTCCCCAACTAAATCTAACAAATTTTGGCTTATTTGACACGACAACTAAGAAACCGTGCTTTTGTAGCACTCACAGTGTAATTTTCGTAGTTTGCACTATGAAAGTAGCAGCACTTTCATAGCGCATTTCCTCTTTTTTGAACTAGTGGCGCTATGAAACAATGGATTCCTAGATAATTGCAGAAATTTAGCCCGAAACTTAATTGAAAGACCGTTAAATGGAAAATGTGAGTATTTGATCATGGAATGGACTTCTAAAGACTTTATTTGAATTCAATGATGACCTTGAAACTCATAAAAAATCTAACCTACCCTTAACCAAAACCTAAAATGACTTTCAAACCTATTTTGAGGCCATGATAAAAAACAGAGTTGACACAATGATGTTTTGAAATTTTTTGGGTGATAACATACTTCATGCTTTGTTCCTCTTGAAATGCATGTGTGAAGGAATACGAATGTAGACCAATTTCATGTTTTTCTGTAATCTTGTTTTATGTCGTGTTGCATAGAAAGGGTAGAGTAGTCCTTTCCAGGATATGAAGAGCATAATCAAGTTGCCCAATGTGAGAAATATGTTGACTCCCTGCATAACCCATTGTTACAAAAAGAGGTTGTGCTATATTTCTTTGGAGATAAATATAGGAATTATAATTGCACTATTGGTGTGACATACTACTATCTGCTTTGGAGGAAAAGTCTAGGAATTAGAGTTGAACTATCAGTGTGCCATACTACCATCTGCTTTGGAGATAAATCTAGGAATTTTACTTTCACTATTGGCGTACCATCTGGCTTTTGGTAAAATGATTGCAAATTTTCACACATTTTTCCCTTTAAGTTTCAATCATCAACTAAACTCTATGAAAAACAGAAAATGTTGCAAAAGCGCTTGAACTTCCAATAGGTTGTAATATATTCCTTTGGTATCCCTATATTTTGTACAGTTTTGTACTAATGCAGTATGGTTGAATATGAGGAATAGACCTGGAATTTGACATTCTACAGGATGTTGTTTTCAATTTTAAATGTATTTGACAGTTGTGGAAAATTTTAAAACATGAAATGTGACATGTCAGAAATTCTACACTGTAAATTTGAGGCTAAAGAGAGAAGGGGAACAATGTCTCTATGTGTTGCATATGTGTCTCTTGATTATGGTGTTATGATTCATGTGTTGTTTTATGATTCTGTTTGCATGAATATTGCTAAGTAAATAGAAATTAGAAATTGACAATAATTGTTAAAATTAGCCATAATACTGATTTACCCTCTCACTATTATCTTGATTTCCAAAAAAATGTAGCGTATAAGAGCTGACATAACATGATAGAATTAATCTGAAAGAGCTTAGGTATGTATCCGTTGGAAAAAAAGTGGAATAAAATGTCTGAATCTAAGAGGATGAGCAAGAGCTACTCTATAAGATTTTTATGGTCATTTCTCATAGACTTGTTAATTTTTTTCCCAGCAACATGTTCTACTAAATAGCTACATCAAAATAAATCTCTTAATGGACCTCGCCAAGTGCTTTAATGCATTCAAATCTTACCCATCTTAACCATCAACATCGAGAAGAATAGATTTAAGTCATTCACAGTTTCCATCCCTTAAAATGGTAAGACAAAGATACCTGCAACATGAGTGAATGATATGAATGAATGAATTTCTGATGAATTGTCAATAGGGAAAAACTCAGAAAATAATTATATTTCTGTTTTCATTGCTTCCAAATACAGTCACATGCTTAAGCTACAACTGATGTTCAACAAAGTACATTATCGTCTACATTAAAACATGTGTCTTCGTTGCCTTCCCATATTTAAATGCAATAACTATAAATTTGAATGTCACTGTTAACACACTCAATTTTATCCTTAACTCACTATGATGCATTTGTCCCCCGCTATTCTGTTTTTTCGCATTTTCATGTAAATTAATATAACACCGAAATAAATATAATAACATACTAAAAAATATAATATATTTAATAATAACAAAGCAACCTAGCTAATTATTGAACTTTATTGAACTTTTGAAAAGTATATTGACATGTAAATTAATGTGACTCCCAAATAAAAATCACTAAAATTTATTTCAAACCCTCTATAATGTTTTTTCCCATTTGCATGTAAATTAATATGACACCCAAATAAATATCGCTAAAATTTATTTCAAAGCCGCTGTCGTGTTTTTTCCCATTTTCTTACTTTGCTTGCATTCAATTGCCAAGTAACAAAGTTTATGGATCACA
This sequence comes from Pinus albicaulis, assembly GCA_034641835.2. Lineage (NCBI taxonomy): Eukaryota > Viridiplantae > Streptophyta > Pinopsida > Pinales > Pinaceae > Pinus > Pinus albicaulis. Next base: position 1,308,562,309 of record CM076575.1, on the reverse strand, counting down.
GTAGATTTAAATGCCTATAAATGTAATTTAATATTTTAATGCGTTGTTGTAGGTTTGTTTTGGGATTGTATGTGATTCGTTTGCATTATGTTACCTATCAATAATGGGCAAACAAAGTTCATCGATTGCAGAGTGCAAGACCATCCTGAGTACGTGAAATGATCCTTGCAAATTAATACAAGATTTAAAGATTTCATTATAAATTTAAATGCCTGTAATTAATGATGCTTTGAAACAAACACATCCTTACTGACTTGTGCCATTTTTCGGAAAATATTAGTGGGTGAGCTGAATAAGATTGAAAGGCCTTCAGCTCATCCTGATCATGTGGTCAATGCAACGTTTGAGCTTTTTATTGAATTGAATGCTACTGATGAACAGGTAAAATTTTCAAGCAAGGGCATCAGGAATCATGATTTATAAAAGTCAAGGCTGATAATTTGTTTATGTCTTCTTATGTTTCCTTTAAGTTATGTGTTAATTCTATTGTAAATGCAGTGTGATTTCCAAATCATATATGCAAGTGGTGTCAAGGGCCAAGCTGGATTAAATCCCAAAAAGTTTGGGAATGACCTTGGACCTCTTTTTTCAAGCAATCCTTCGGTGCATACCTGAGCCGACTATTGATCCTAATAGTTCTTTGCAGATTCTGATGTGTTTTTTATTTACTAATGCATCCTTACTGACCTGTGCCATTTTACGCAAATATTAGTGGGTGAGCTCCTCTAAAACTACTCCAAACTCTATTATTCCATCATTTGACTAATCATGAGATACACCGCCATAATTTGATTGCAGGAGGACTCCATTTCAGAAATCTTACGTTGCAAAATTAATATATATTTCTTCAGCATATATTGATTAGGATGAAGGAAGCATTCAAAAACATGGTGAACAAATTCGTAGGTATCCCCTCGGTGGCAAGTCCCCTTTCTGAAGTCCGGCCAAGCAGTCACCGGGGTGAGCGAAGGGTCATGGCTCCGTCCTCTCATACAGCGTGGGACCTTAAATTCGCACATTCTGAATTCGTCACAGGAATAAGCATCCATAGTAGGAAAAGATTCTTCATATTCATTATTAGAAGGCAAATACTTCTGCAGGGCGGAAAACACGTCCTCCAACCAAGGCAAAGCAGAGGCCACAAACGCGTTATTAAGATGAACGCTTGTCATCTGGCCTCGCGCATATTTCTGCATAGAGCCGCTGCATCTCCATTGCTCTCATAGCCACAGCTCATGTCTGGGAAATCCGGAATACTCAAAGCACTTATGTCGTCTTCGAACTCGCGACCTACTCGAATCTTGAAGGTGAAAAAATCATGTAATGTGACCAAGGGACATGAAACAAACCGAATCATCCCCATAGCTACCAGAAGAATCACTAAAAAGAGAACAGGGTAATGGCCCCATGGAACGCTGGTTGTTTTGCAGAAAAGCTCGACATTTTTGCTAAATAAATCAACCAGACACGCAATAGAAACCCGAAAAACTCAGACACACAGACAGGGAACTCCGAATTTTAAATACAATCAATCCAAACCTATTTAACCCCCAATTTATTCAATAGTAATCTTTCCCTATTCTCATCAGTGAACCTGTTTCTATTCACTCCCCCTGCTATAAATATAGAAAAAACATAACATAAAACAAATTGCAATTAATCTTGGTGTGTGCTCTGTGACTTTTTCTTTAAGGCAGTGATGGGCATCAAGGCAATGCAGCGTCATCTAGAAAATCATTGCCACCTGTAACCATCACACAATACTGGCAGTGGCCGCTCAACAAAAAAAACGCATGATCACCCAAATCTGTCGTCCACGTGGCTGATACTCAACTAAATGTGGCAACTCTGAAACCTTCCTCTGCCATTTTTTTCCGGCCGCAGCATCACATGAACACGTCCCTCGAGGGTGGCAGCATTTAATTTCATGTCACACCCACTCCTCCCATTTTTTAATCCAACCTATCCCATCACAATTGTCTCCATGTGACCGTGCCTACTTTTCAAACTAATAGCTAGTAACAAGGTTAAATGGAAGATTTTAATTGATTGGAGGAGGTGCCACATGTCTAAATTTTAGTGGTTCGGCCAGAAAGGCTTTTCATTGGCTGGGGTGAACAATGTCTGCTCACCCCAATCCAACAAAGAGAATGTGTAATAATGGTGGGAGTAACTCTTGGTAAGTATATTTATTTACATTTTGTTCCTATCCATTTTTTATGCGAATACTTGCTTAAATAATGGTGGGCAGTAAATAATGGTAAATATGTTATTTTTTCAAGGATTTTTATTTTAAGTGGTTATCTAAAAATCATGGCATAAATATGATAGAAGAAAAATTTGAGGTAATTATCCACATGGCCTTGTATTGTGCAAATACTACAATAAAAACTTCAAGTTGTGGTCTAATCAAATGTTTGAAAATTATAACTATAACATGTTAAATATGTTAAACATTATAACTTGCATTGGTAAATGCTAAACTAATAATAGCCAATAAGAAAATGTTTGTTATAGTTCCACCTAAGTTTTTAGGGCTAGTAATTACTTGTAAGGAATTTTATAACCGAGTGAAAATAATCCATTCCACAAGTAAAGTTTTCCTCAATACATTACATATGTGAGAATATTTATAAAAAATTAATTATTTACATTCACGTTTTCCATACATGAAGAAGAAATGAAACATGGAAAATAATGATGATGATGATATAATTAACTTCCATTAAGACCAATGTGGTCTATCATACCTCAAGAAAAAAAAGGAATTTTGTAACTGAGTGATAATAATCCATTCCACAAGTAATGTTTTCTTTAATACAGTACATATGTGTAAAGTTTTCCTCAATACATTACACATGTGAGAATATTTATCAACATTTAATTATTTACATTCACGAATTTTCCATACATGAAAAAGAAATGAAATATGGAAAATAATGATGATGATGATATGATTAACATCCACTAAGACCAATGCAGTCTATCATACCTCAAGAAAAAAAAAGATTTAATTATGGTTCTTCAAAATATTATTTCTGTAATAAAAAATAAGATAAATAAGCACTCCAATATCTCTATAGTTGGATTGGCTTAATAAGTCAAGAATATTGGAGGAGTGGCACATGTTAGTGAATTGAAATCGGATGTGCGTAAGAGTCGGGCAATCTAAAAGGAATATTTTTTCATCTTCCACCTTATTAGTATCACAAATCTAAAAGATTCTATCAGCCCATGGAGTCTTGGGAGTAGACCACCGCCCGATTTCACTTCAAAGCTCATGAGAGTCAGTTCTTATCCTAATGATGTTCATTTTTTTCTTAGTGTTAATAAACATAGAGAGATAATTATGGTTATCAAGGGTGGGGTTGATCACCTCATTATAGTATCGTAGCTTCCTTTTACCCTCCATCTTCTTATCATCCCACAACTTGTCCTTAAAATTGGAGGTAATAGTATCTTTGACACTATCCTTGCTTCCCATGATGATCTCCTCCTTAATCCACCAATGGTTGAGCCAAAACTAGGCATCCTAATGCCACCCATGCTTGAGGATAAGGTGGTGGTTTTAACTAAAGATAGAAGTAATTTTTGGGAGACTCTTGGAATCCATGTTGTAAAGATTATTCTTATGCATTAGATATCTAAAATTAATAGTACTTTCAATCAAAGACATGCCAACTTCGATCAAGACGATAGGATAGGGAGTATTTCCCTTGATCTTAAGGTTGTACGTTATGAATTTCTTTTGAATCATCTCAATCTTTCTCCATGACCCTATGGATATGGTGCAACCCCAAACTTCACATCTGTATAAGACCATAGGGACGACGAGAGTCTCAAAGAGGAACCTTCTTTAACTCCAAATGTAAATATCGACTGACTTACAATTGTTTTCAAGCTCATAATAAGCTTTCCATCCTCCAATAATCCCTTTCTCTGTGCTATAATTCGAATTGAGATGATGAGGAAAGTAAATACCCAAATATTTGTAAGAATAGACCTACTCTGAACAATGGTTATAATAGATGAAACTACCATGGGTGATATTTTTAATTTAATGATCATGACTTTAGTCTTGTCAGTATCAACTTTCATGCCCATCTTGGAGCAGTAGACATGACAAGTCTTAAGTTTCTTGTCTAGGTCATCATGGAATTTTGCAAGAAGCACAATATCATCAACATAAACGAGAAGAGTAATTATTATACTAAACTCATTTCCCTTGTAACCTACAGTTTCCAAAAACTTCTCTAGCTTATCGATGTAAATTCCAAAAAGGGTAGGGGATATGGGACATCCTTGTTTAACCCCGATACCACATTTAATATCTTTAGACCACCCCTCATTGTTCTTAAGCTTGGAAATGACAATCTCATAGAGGCAGATCACAATAACCCTTAGTTCAGGAGGAACCATGATCTGGTCAAGTCTCTCCTAGAGATTATCTCAAGGAACAATGTCGAAATCTTTTCTAAAGTCCACAAAACAACATAAGAGATCATCTTTACTATTGTGACATTCCTCTACAATGATCCTGAAAATGAAAAGATGGTCGATAGTCGAGTGATGTCTCCTAAAACTAGCTTTCCCTTTAGCTCTTTTACCATGGTTTTCAAGCCAAAGGCTAAGCTTCTTTTCCAAGTGAACCCATATAACTTGGCAAGGATGTGGATAATCATAATGGTCTTGTAGTTAGAGGGAACAATTTTGTCCCCATTTTTAAATGTAGGCACAATAAGTCTTTGCGTCCAAATTTTATGGAAGCCATGTTATGCAACCAAATTGAGAAGCTTTTGGAGATAAGGAATGAGGATAGATATTCCCATTTTAAAGATCTCAGCTTGCTATCCTTCAATATATTTAGCTTTCCTAGTAGCAAGCTTATTAATCCCAGACTCAACGTCTTCCAGGGAAAATATATCTTCCTTAATACGAGTGTTTAAGATGGTTCACATGGTGTCGAGAGAGTCATACAACTTCTTGAGATAGTTGTCCCAATTTTATAGCGGGGTAGAATGATTATATTTAGTTCCACGAACAAGCACATTCCACAAAAAATTTCTCGACACAACTTTAGAAAGGTGGAGAAGATGCTCTTGTCTCATATTAATATATGGCCTCTTCTCCCGCTTGATGAGAGGTTTGTATATACTAATATTCTGAATCTTAATGATTTCATTAGGAGTGTCTCTTATCACTTTCCTAGAAATTTTACAGTCTTTGTCATACCAAGGGTTGGAAGTTATATTGTTCTACTTATTTGAAGTCTCATTAGAGAACTTGCTAATGGTAATGGAAAGGGTAGTAGTAAAATGGTAATAAGTTTGATCAATGTTGTTATTATAATTTAGGGAGCCTAAATCCCTTAAGAAAAGATCAACATTACTTCAAACAAAGTGAATGTGTCTTTTGATTTCACTGGTCTCCTACATGTAGCTGGAATGCATAACAAGATTGATGGATAAAGACAAAGGTCTATGGCCAGAGTCAGGCTCGTACCTGTTAAGCAAGGGAAATTTTAAGGATGGATGTTTATCTTAAAGTTTAAAAACTTGGCGAATCTTAGTAGTCCCCAATATGTGAATTGTAAAATTTTTTATGTTATTTTTGTAAGAATATTTAGTTTTGTAATAATTTTATATTAGTATATATAAATTTTTGGCGATTTTTAGGGTAAATATTTTTATACTATAAAATTTGGGCGAATCAATTTTTAAAAAAATGGGAATTGGCGAATCTTTTTTTAGGAAAATGCATGGAAAATTAGCCCACCTGTGAATATTAGCCCCTAAAATTTTCCATGTTGTTAAGTAACTCAAATTTTGTAATATGGTTGAAGACATGGGTTTCGGAAATTGCATAATCCATGACACTGCTACCCATCCCATGGAAATAGGTCATCTGACTGGAGAGAGGCCACTTGTTAATACCAATCAAATGATAGGTACTAGGAACTACAAAGTTTGAGGAGCTCGATGTTGAATAGGTTCTCAATTAATTTCTTCATAGTTTCTCATGAATATATGAGCTAAGTTACTATCTTCATCAAGCCACAAGGGGTCGGTGTTGAAGTTGTTACTTAACATAAAAAATTGTTTAGTAACAATTCTAGTATTAAACTCCCCAAGAAAAAGGAGATTACCTTCATTTCGTAGGTTGTATATGTCTTTTTCTAGGGTATTGAAAGGAAAATTCTTATCCAAGTTGTTTTTATTATAGGATGTGGAGTTGATAGGAGCGAAATAGAAGATTGTAAGAAATATCCTAATGGTGGTAGAATCAAAGATATCGATCCAAATGTACTGATTGAAGGGGTCGATTTTATGAAGTTGAATGTGAGAGGAAACAATGTTCCTTATATAACATGTTATACCACCAAAACACCTCTAGGAGGATTTCTTATTCCAAGCTTACCAAAGAATGAATCTGTCAAGGTGAGGAACCCTAGATTCGTCATGTTCCTAAGTTTCAACAAATAGAATAAGATCAATATCACCCAGGATCCAACTTAACATAGGACCTTTACACCATGGAAAACCATGACAATTCCAAAAGAGGATCCAGAGTGATGCAAGTCCCTATTTATCACTTGTGTTTGGGACTTTATCTCTAATAATAGTTTTCCTATTTCTAATGATTTCCCATTTCCCTTATTTTCTTGCCTCCTTAACCTTTTGGACTTCTTTCCAAAGCTCATCATGGTCTTGTGGAATGATATCTTCATTTATAAAGATTATTGTTCCTTTTAGGCTTGAGGTTTTCTTGAGTATATCCAATTTATGGTCATTACAATTGGCCTTGACACATCTTAGTCTATGTTTATGCTCAAGTATCTTTATGACCCTTATGGCTTCTGTGAGATAAGTTGTTTGAATTTGATATTTTTTTTAATTATTCTTTAACTATTTCTAATGTGTCTTCATTATTTTTTTCTTCTATGCCAACAATTATAAGGTGTAAGACTCTTTTGTGGCACTCATGGTTGAATATAATTAGTTTATTAATATCTTCTTTTATGGGTTTAATATTTAATTTATTATATGTGTTATTTAGGGTTTAATTATTATGTAGTTCTTTTAGATTTCTGATCTCGCTTTTCAAGGTGTCATTTTACCAAAGCTACGATTATTTGGATCTTGATGCAAATAATACTATTTCTAACTAATTTCCTCAATAATATAATCCTCTCTAATGTTCAATGTAAATTCTCTTAGATTTGTTGCATAAAATTTTGGAATTGGGTGGAATGTTAAAAGTCTTTAAACTTTAATTCCTTGGTTTTACAAATAATCAAGGAGTGGTAAGATTTGTGAATAAAGAAAATTTAAGGATGGAAGTTTATCTTAAAGTTTATAAACCTTGGCTAATCTTACTAGCCCTTAATATGCAAATTGTAATTTTTTTGGTGATATTTTTGAAGAAATATTTATATTTCCAATGATTTTATATTATTCTATATAATATTTTGGCGATTTTAAAAATAAAATAATAATTTACTATAAAATTTGAGCGAATAATTTTAGAAAAAAAATTAACATTAGCGAATTTTTTTAAGATGATTTTTCTTTCCAATAGTTAAATATTTCAAAGGCTTGTAACAATGTTGCACTTGCTTTATATTAGTGCTTGGTTAGGTATTAACTCGAATCCAGTGCCATCAAACGTTTCATTGCGCATATTCTCGGTTTTCAAGTAGGCCGCTTGCCATTGAAATATCTTGGTTTTCCGATGCATTTGTCATCACTCAATTCGATAAGTTGGGAGGGCTTGATTACCAGCCTCCATAATTGTTTGCAAAACTGGGCCCTGAGAGCACTCAATGCGTCGAGCAGAGTTATTTTGTTAAGATCTATGCTGCAAGAAATCCCCATCTACAAACTTTCTGGAAGAGCTGCTCCTAAAAAGGTTTGTACTACTTTGGTGAATGTCTTTAAGAAATTCCTATGGCAAGATGTGCAAAATACTAGAAAATGGGCATTATTATCTTGGGACAAACTTGTTAAATAAAAAAGAATAGGGGGACTTGGGCTTCGGGATCCTTTTATCTTAAATCAAGTCATGGGTGCCAAACTATGGTGGAGATAGATACAGGGGGGTTCGGACTTCTGGAAACATATTTGGGAGACTAAATACGAAATGCCTGCAACATTTGTTGGAAAATTAAAGTTAGATGTAGTTCCAAAAGGCTCAAATATCTGGAACTTAGCAGCGACGAACATGACCTGATCCGTCAACATAGTTTTTGGGAAGTGCGTGGAGGGCAGACAACACTTTTTTGGGAAGACTCCTGGCAACAACGTGAGAGATTATTTAGCAACTTGGACTTGGGTGAAATCTTATTATTTACAAACTTACCCAATAAAGGACTCATTCATCATTACTGGAATACTCGGGTTGATGGACAATGTCATGTCTGGAAAACAAGAGATCAATGGCTCAATGCACCTGATACAGATCAATGGAGTAATTTGGCTAGAGAATTGCAAACTCGAACAATAATGACGACTACTGGAGAGGATATTTTACGATGGGGATATCGAACAAAAGGTATGTTTACGATTAAAGAAGCCTATTTCCTTAAATCAAATAACAATCAGGATGTCGTTGCGCCAATCTGGCATAAAATCTGGAATGTGAAATTTTGGCCAAAGATTGAGTATTTTATGTGGCTTTTAAGTCATAAACGAACCTTAACCTGGGATCATCTGCAACATAGAGGACTGAAGGGTCCTTCTTTTTGTATCATGTGTCGCCAAAATGCAGAGACTATCGAACATTTATTCAGCAATTGCCCTTTTAGTAATGAAATCTGGCAGCAAATTGAAGCGCTATTTGGACAAACTGATAGAGATATCAACAATGTTAATACCACTATCTGTACTTGGCGGAGTGGAGGCTATAAGAGTGAGGTGGTGAATAGGGCCTGGAGACTGTATTTATGACTTCTGCTTTTGGGAGTATGGAAAGAGAGAAATTCTCGAATTTTCAGAGGTGTTGAAAGACAAGTTCCTCAACTCTGGAACGCTATTGTCGAGAATATCAGGGAAACAATTCTGGTGGAACGTTGGGGAGATGGTGACTGGTCAGTAACAGCTCGGGAGACACGAATCTTGGTTGCTCTTAATCTAACACCTCAAATTCTTGATGCTTCCTAATGGAAGGTTCAATCAAATCTGAATTCCATTCCGTCGACTTTTACTCCCCCACCGCAGAGTTTTCTGAAATTAAATTTTGACGGGGCCTCTAAAGGGAATCCCGGGCAGGAAGGGATAGGAGGAATATTCAGAGATTCTTTTAGTAAGGTCTGTCATATTTATTCTTATCCTATGGGTTATGTTACCAATAATGAAGCTGAATTGATGGCTTTAAAACAGGGTTTAATTATTGCAATCCGGGAAGGTTACCAAAGACTAGTTGTTGAGGGGGATTCTACAATGGCAGTTGGTATTCTGAAAAAACTCCAGCAAGGAAATCCATGGCAGAAAATAAGTAAGAACTGGAGAACAGCCAAACTTGTCGAAGATACTGGTAATCTTCTTTGCCAGATAGGATATGTCATCTGCACTCACGTTCGACGGGAAGGGAATGAGGCAGCGGATTATTTGGCAAATTGGGCATGTAAGAATATAAACAGACATCTTGACATTAATCACTCTCACCAGGCTTGGGTTGTGGAATTATATCCTCTGCAGTGTATCGTGGATAGAGATCGATCTCGCTCACCCCCGTTCGGGGTGCCGGACTGAATATTCGGGTTGTGTGCATCCACGTGGTGGATTTCTTACATTCCCTTGTGTGATTATTATGAAGGTAGTCCTCGTGCGGAAGGTCTCCACTTCTCATATTGATTTGCATGCGCCAGCCAGTTCATCTCACCCATCGACTGTTAGATGAGTTAATGCGGGGTTTTGCGCTGTGGTTGAGGAGCTTTATTGCTCGTTTCATTTTCATTACCATTTACTCCTCGTCTAGTTCTTGCATTGGCGTTCTTCAGCAAGCGATCGATCCAGACTTGATGCGAATTCTCTGAAGACGGGGTGGACGCAGGTTGTGGCTTCCTTTCAAGTTCTACTATTTCCAGTATGGTTAAAGGGAAACCAACGAAGGCAAATCGTGGTAGGAAGTCTCATCCAGAGGCTGGCAGGAGTAGGAGGGGTAGGAAGTCTAATGCAGAAGTGTTGCAAGATATTGCTCAGGTATATGAATCAAGGAATCTGGATAACATTAAAACAAAAATTCATGGGTGGGAAATTAAAACAGATAGTGAGGATGAGGACATGGAAGCTCAGCTTTCTCAAATGGATTTTATAATAGATCCAGGCAATACTCGGGGTTGAGTCTCCCTTTTTCAACAGTCAGTGAAGACTTACTAGAAGATGAAATGCCTTCTTGCCAAGGCTATGGCATGTCAAGAGGAAAAGAGTCTCAACTCTTCAATTATGTTTGAACTACAACAAATGAAGATGGATATGCATGCCATGTTCAAAGCTCAGATTTGGCTGAATGACAGGGTTGGTAAGATAGAAAAGCAGTTGCAAATCACTCAAAGAAGTCAGCAGGAGTTGGGTACCACTGCTAATGCTCCAGTTTCTGTGGATCTTTCTAGTTAACTATTTTAGATTTCTATAATTTTGGACTTCGTTAGTTTAACTACTTGTTTTATTTGTAAATATTATGGACATACTACAGTTCTTAACACTGTAAGTAGCAGGATAAGACAATTTTGTTTTTGGTCTGCGTTTAACTCGATGCAGTGGCCAACAAACCTGGTTTCCTACGGGCAGGTTGAGGTCACTGTATTTGTTTTTTCTTGTATGACAATCTGCCCTATATATTTTGGATAATAGAAAGGTACTACGAAGCTTAAAAAAAAAAAAAAAACTCGAAACCTGCCTTTGAATTTTTATTGTGTGTTTTATTTCGCATTTTTAATTTACTAATGGATAAACAATGCCCTTTCATTACACAGTCGTAAGGGTTTTTATGGTTAATTTTCTATCTGGTGTTTTAATTTTCTCTTATGATGAATTAATTTGGCAAGGTTCCAGTGCTAAGAAAATATATTTTTCCTGTACAGGTGAATTTTTATTCATTCCTCAACTTTTTCCTTTCATTTTATCGTTGACTTTCATTCTGTTAATATCATGGCTATATTTTCATAAATGGAAACCCCAACCCTACATAGGTTGTCAGTAAAATTAAGAACAGGTTCCCTCCATACTGCCACCACAATCATTAAAGTGATTAGATAAGCTTAGCCGTAGATATTTTATTTGGTAAATAATTTGTACAGAATTATGTTAAAATTTCCTTATGGTTTTAATTGATTGTTTAGAAATAACGGATGGTTTCATATTTCCATATTTAGCTAAAGATAAAGATATACAATTGCATTTTACTCATATATAAGTATTTGTATTGCAGAGAGAACATATAATTGCATTTTACTCATATAATTATATAATTATTTGTACTGCAGAGACACAAAATAGTGCTCTGGTTATTTCAAGTCTTTTTTTTTTTCCAATTGATTTTCCATATCTATAACATTTATGTTAATTGGAAAATCTAAGTATCTCAATCAACATAAATAAGATAGATCTGAAAATCAATTAAACAAGCCAAAAAAACGATGGATCCTGAAAATCAATTAAAACAAGCTTAAAAAACGGTGGATCCTGAAAATCAATTAAAACAAGCTAACAATCCAATCCGAAAAATATGAAATCTCTCTCTTCGTCACCTAGTATTGAGTTTAGTTTTCGATTAATGCAAATTAATGAAATCCAAAAAATACGAAATCTCTCTCTTCTTCACTTAGCATTGAGTTTAGTTTTCTAATAATGCAAATTAATGAAATCTACATTTCTTTCACAAGTAAATACATCCTCGGTAACATTTTGAAAGTTTTTCTCTTGAGATTATAATTTGGAGTCTTTTTTCAGCTCATGGGATATTCGACTTCTTCTTTTCCACGTGATTACTTATCCGCTACTCCGTGACTTTTTCATTGAAGACCTATTACCAAGGTTCAAATATTTTTTTTTTAATTTATTTATTAAGTTATTTCTCAAGAGATACTTTTGAGATGGAAGTTTATATCCAATAGGATTATTTTATGTCTGACATTTAACTATTTAATAAAGGATAACTATGACCCAAGGACATTATTATTGTACAATTTCTTTGATAAATACCATGGTCACCTTTGACCAATTACCACATATTTAGTAGTCTATTTTTTGTCATGAGACTCATTATATGTTACCTTTTTTAATTTTGTTCAATATAAATTTTTTTTATTAATTTTATATCTCAGTGTTGTATTTTATGAATACAGGAAGTATTTATGGAGTTTTCACTACAAGAGCAATATTGAGGAAAAAATGATATAATATATTGAGCATATAGTAGGGGTAAGGGGTTTTTAGTATGGATTTTTAAATTGGGAAGGTGTATTGGATTTGCATTGGTAGGGGGTTAAATAATGTGATCTTTAGAGGTATTTTCCAATATGTAGTCAAATTAAGAGTATTGTTTAGTATTCCACAAACACACTTGCTATGTCATAGGTTTATTAAGCGAAACCCTCATAAAACTAATGTGCTTGCATGCTAGATATAATTTTTATGTGTATTCTTTAGATATTATTTCTAGACTATTAATGTTAGAACTAATCCACCATAGATACTCATTACCTTGTAGGATGTATTTAAAGGTTATTTATACTTGTTCTTTATTTCCTATTGTACACTAATTTAGTTTATTCTCAAACTTTTCCATAACACTTAGTTAACTTCACAGAGATTAACTTAACAAAGAATTTGTCATAATCTCTTTTATTAGGGATTACATCCTCAATAATTAAGATTTTGTCTATGCTTCCCACCAATACTTCCGGTCATTTTGACATCAAATAATTTTTTTTCTATGTTTCTTCTTTTAGAAAAATAGTACTAGGATTACATATGTTGTCATAACTCATGATAACCTTCTACTAATTACTATCACTTTACTTAACATATTGTTCATCAAATTCAATTTCATACTTTTCAAAATCTAGAATAAACTTGATTACTAAATGTAAGTGTATGTGTATATATATTTTTCCAATTAAGAAAATCAGTCTTTCTTCTTTTACTCCATCACCTATTCTATAATTACACTCTACAAAATTGCATAAAATAACCAAAGTAAAATAGTTATTTCAAAATAAGAATTTTCATATATAGTACTCTTTTCAAAATATTTTATTTGCATAGCAAACAAAATTCAACATAATAATTTCATCATCTAAAAATTCAGAGTGATTGGGGTGTGGGTACTGACTTGAAAATTATATACAGAAAATTATAACTAGAGCTACTAGCTCCACCCAACGGGGACTTCCCTTTTTCAGAAAGTCCCCTTCAGCACCCAGGTTTTTAGGTTCTTTAATTTGTTCCTTATTTGTCACTTTTTTCCTCTCAGCTAGTTCACCGTTGTGTAAATTATTAGCCAAAAAAATAAAAAAACAAAACCCCTCTACCAAAAATAATTGGTAGTTGGTAACTACCTCTATCTCATCCATTAGGTGGCAGGTAGTTATTAGCTCATTAATGAGCTCCACTTCTTCATTCTCATAGACAATATCTTATCTTTAAGAGAAGTTATTGATCAATGTTTTCCATCATTATTAATAATTTAATCATTTCATTATATGCCTATGACTTAATTAATAAGGATACTCACTTCCCGTCATTAACTTGTAGCCTTATCTCTTTCATCCAAGTGTAGTCTCAACATTAATTCCAGATTCCATTATTTTTATTAACACCATAATAACGCATAACTAAATTAAATATTTATATCACTGATAAACTAGTTTTCAAATATATGTTTTAAAATCAAGACAATAAACACACCAATCATGTACAAATTTTAAATATAAACTCCAAGTTAAGAGATATCACATGTAAGTTCCCATATTACATGTTACAAATAATTTTATTTTATTTTTGGTTAGAAATAAAAATATCTACTACAAAAATATAAGAATATAAAAATCTGAAAAATGTTAATTTAGTATCCATTTGAGAGATAATGCTTTTTCTACCTCAAAGTATAAAGGTGAAGGTTTAGGTTGTTTACATATAGAAGTTATTTTTGAAAAGGACAATCATAATTGCTATAAATGTAAAGTTATGGTAATAAATCTATCTAAACATATTGTTGTGATAGTATTAGAATATCAACTGCTCGTTGAGAATGAACATAATAAACATCTTTCAATAGGAGAAACATCTTAGATAGATGGAAGATTTCTTTTATTTAGAGTTTATGTTAAGTGTTTTGAAGATGATACATCCAAATGTTTAACTAAATATGAAGTTGCTTCGAAAAGAGAAGATGAGAATAACAACTCTCTCCAATTACAAAATTGATAGAATATTACTCTAAAATCTTTTTCTAATAATCTTAACTATAAATTGCACCACATGTTGCAAAAGAAACATCGTAAGGAAATATCATAGGAAAGGGTAGCCTAAAAGAAATAAGTTGTTGTAGATAAGGAGCCATTATGAAGGAATGAAATGATTTTTTTGCTTCCATGGAAGCAGGTCATGGAGGTTTCAAAGATATTGATGATAAGAGTTATCAACCAGAAAATTTTGTTATAGATATTGAAATTGGAAATTGTGGGTGAAAACATATATATAAACCAACATAATATGTTCACATATATAAAAAATTTGTTATATATATTGAAATAGGAAATTGAGGGTGAAAATCCTTTGGTGATTAATAATCCTTTGAAACAAGCATGAAATGATTAACAGAAATAGAGTTTATTCCAAGTTCATCTACATATTCGAGCATTAATTTCATGCTTGTCATAAATTTTATATTGTATATGAATAACAATAGTCTTGGTATACGCCCGGATGTGGGTGCCTAATTCAATACATGAATGGCAGCTCCACTGCGTGGAACATGGCCTAGCCACATGGCCATGCATGGGGCCTATCCTGCAGCCCTTAAATGCACCAGTTGCTCACCTCAAGTTAAGATTACTATCTCTGCCTCATGCCTTAACGCCCATCCGGTCCGTAGGCCTGAACATTACTTCTTGGTGCTGCTCCCTCCTTCGTTTTCATTCGCAACTTGCTGCCTTCGTTTCTCAGCTTTCTCTGCTCAAAGCTCCACTTTGCCCTCCAAGATCCTCTGTGACCTTCATCTTAAGTGGGCCTCGATGCGTCATCACACCTACCATCCCACTACCTTGCTGCCTCTACACGCCAACCACACCACGGCCTCGATGCCTCTGTAAGCTAGCCTCGCCACTATCTCTCCTACTCAACCTCAAGCTCATTCCTACTCAACCATGTCGCGGAGGCATAGAATGCGTTGCTGACGAGGTCAAGGCAGGGGCCAGTCCTCACGCTCGCCCATCTCAATCCACGCAGATAGTTTCTCCCCGCCTCTTGAGGACGATTTGTCTCAATTCCATTATGAATGCTCCGTGGACAGACCACGGGTCACCACCACCATCACTGTAAGCTTTCAGGAGATGCCTTCGAGATCTGGTGGGTCTGGTTCTAGAAAATGTCCCAGGAAATAAACAATTTCTCTGACTCACCCTCAGCACTCTCAAAAATCTGAGGCTATGCCAGTCAAACCAGGAGCACACTCCTCTAGCAGGGAAGGTAGTGGTAGTGGCAGTTCAGAACGCTATGTGGATGAGAAGAGGAAACACAATGGCAACCTTGTGCGCACCGTTACCACGCCCGAGCCAAATGCACAACATTTGAAGAAAGACGAGGATTCTTCTGATGATTACTGTTGTCTTATCATTGAAGAGCCTCCGACACAACCTCACGAAAATTAGCATGACATTTAGCCACAAAAATGAGAGGTTACCTCTCTCTATTTTGTTTCATATCTCAGATATCATGTTTTTCTTGAACCATTTGGCAAACTCTTGGCTTTTTTTTGTTAAATCTGGTTTCCCTAATAAGGGCAGTGATTTTTGGACCGGTTTCCCCATCTGGGGCGGTCAAATTTTTGTCTCTCTAAACTCTGCTCCCTCCGGAATTGGCTAGCATAGAAATTCCGGAGGCAAGCTTCGAATGTATATTATGTGCAAATTAATGGATTAGTATTATTTAGAAAGAAAAAAAAACAGTCGTCTTGGTATAAAATAAAGTGAATGCCATTTTAATATGGAGACATTTTTGGAAGGAGATATTGTTCTTTATGTTATGGTTTATTTTCTTAACTCCAAACTTGATTTATTCTTTCTCTATATACATAACAAACAAAAAATACAAAGTAATTTCACAATTTTAAGTTATAGTTTTATATTTTATAATTACAAATCTAGTTTGTTATTAAACTGTTTTACACACATCTATTTATTGAAATAAATTATCTTGTGAATACGTTTTCTTCTATTATTTGATTACAAAATTATTGTACTCCCTACTAATTAAAACAACTTTATTAATAAAGAATTGAATGCTAAAGAACTGGTTTTTTGATGTATAAATTATTTGTTTTATATGTCATTGAATTTCCATTACCTATTATCTTCCAACCCCATGGGGAGATATTGAACATGGGAGCCAACTTTAGGTAAATAAACATTCACATTGTCAACTTAGAAAAAAAAATCATAATTCTAAAATTCTCTTACCTAATCATATTTTTAAATATAAAATTGAGTTCCATTTATTAAAAACAAAGGCAATATTAAGAACCTCCTTAAAGGTAAATTGAGTGTTATTTAAGAAATAAGAATTATGAACATTCATCATTATTGATCAAGATAAATAATTTCCTGTGAAATAATTTAATAAACTATATTCCACATGAATACTATGGGTCAATATCATGGGTTGTTTTTATAGTTTATTATTATTTTATTTGACCTAGTTAAAATGTTCATTACATTATATCAATCTTTTTATTTAATTTACTTTTATTTTTATTTTTGTGTAATTTGACATAGTCAAAATGTTAAACATGACATTACAACATTTCTGTTATACACCTAAAATCAATATAACTTATTAAAAAGAAGAAAAAAACCTAACATTATAAGCAAAAATTATAAAACTATTTACTTGTGGATATAATGGCCTAAAACATTTCAATTGTCTAGCATTTAATCCAATGGCTCAAACATGGACACATTGGCAGCTAGGGAAGTTGTTTTCAAATAAGGTCAATACCATGGGTTGTTTTTATAGTTTATTATTGTTTTTGTTTTTTATTTAATTTACTTTTATTTTTATGTTTTTGTAATTTGACATAATCAAAATGTTAAACATGACATTACAACATTTCTATTATACACCTAAAATCAATCTAACTTATTAAAAATAAAAAAAACACTAATACTATAAAAAAAATATAAAACTATTTACTTGTGAATCTAATGGCCTAAAACATTTCAATCGTCTAACATTTAATTCAATGGCTCACATATGGACACATTGGTACCTAGAGAAGTTATTTTCAAATAAAAACGCCTTACAACGTAATGATGTTGATAAATAAAATTATATTAAATTAAAAAAAGCTGATGATCATCCAAGACATATGTTTTCCATAGAATTTGTTTCAATATGAGTACAAAGAGATGTTTATAAGCTTACAAAGTAAGTGGAAGTGAAAAAATCGAATTATACCGATGTAAAGAAAAAGAAAGAAATGCCTCTTTCTTAGACATTTACTTGAAAGTTTCAACCCCTTTCTTTGTTTGATATTATAGCTTTATCGCATAAGCTTTCGTAAAGAAAAATAAAGCATCTCTTAGACCATCAACTAAAACACATAAAGGAAAAGAAAAAAATGTAATATAGTTAAGTTATATTTTGTTGATAATTGTACAAAAGAAGAAAAGCCAAAGAAATTGACCAACACCAAGTAACTGTAGAGACGAAAAATGTATGTATATTCTTGTGTGGAATTCAGAATGTGATACCTATGTTAAACTACCATATGTATATTGTTATAAGGTATGTTATTTAAAATTTTCTCATAAAAGGATTTGCTTGTGGATATGTGGTTCAATAATTGACATATCAACTGAGCGTCACGAAATCTCAAGATCTAATTCTTTTAAATTTTTCATTACTCTTGAAAAATATATATTAACACAAAGACACAAATATTTACTTATATACCAAAGGTTTCTATAATGAATAGAAGCATGGTAAAAGATGGAACAAAGTAGTTATTATAAGGAGAGTGAGAAGGTATGGAAATGTATATGTATGATTATAACATATATACATATTCATGTAAAGATCTAAAATTATGTTTGATTTAATGTATTTCATGAAAAATGTATATTAATTGGAATTTATAAGTGTTTTTTTGGAAGTAATTTTATGTGGAGAGTATATAAATTAATTTATATACAAAGAATTGCATAATTTGTTGTGTGAAGTAATTTCTCCTAATTCTGCATCTTCACAATTTTACTCTTTCCTAAATTTGTGCAAGGAATTGCGTAATTATAGTGGGAAATATTAAAAAAAATGTCCAAAGATGCCTTATTCCTTTGAATTGAGTTTGAAAATTTAATAATATAAATTCATAAAGTTTATATAAATTTTGGGGTCATTAATTATTGGTAAGAAATTTTGTAATAGTCATAATAATCCATTTCAGATGTGAAATTTTCCTTAATGCATTAGGCATGTGAAAATATTTACATCCATATATTTACTTAAATTAATTGAATTTTCATACAAGAAGAAAAATGAAATTATAAGCAAGAATTTTACCCAAACAGCTGGATTGAAATTTGATTAATTTCGTAAATATATATAATTCTCTCTAATTTTGAATACAAATTATCTCTAGTTTGATTAAGAAACCTTCACTATATACAGGAAGTCCAAAGTCTTCAAAGTTAAAATCAATGATTTTATCGATGAGTAGTAATATTTATGGAATTCACAGATGGCATCAATTATTCATGGATGGTTTAAATCTCTCCAATGTAAAGGAAGATTTTTTTTGTTGTTGTAAATTTCATAAAGCCTTACCATTTTCTATTTATAAAAGAAACAAAGAGCAGATTCCCATACATATACTAAAGCAATTAGTGGCCTCAACCTACCAGGTTGGTTGGCCACCTGAGTGAGTTAAAATCCAACCAGTATTGGAATTGTTTCTTCCTTCTACTTGCCGTTGTATCTACTTTACTATGTCCATCAAGGTTTAACCGAAAGCAGTAAAAACTTGCCACAAAAATAATTAAAAACTACTAATATCTAGAGTCACCCATCAGAAGAGTCAATAGGAGTCGGATCCTTTGCAGTAGAACTTGGCATATCTACTTGTTGCATAGTTTGTAGCTGGTGTTCAATCCTCCCAATTCTGGTCGTGGCATGATACTTAGACATGCCAATTTTTTGAATTCCCTGTTTGATTTGTTGCAGAATTGAAACCACATTAAGGTTTCCTTCCGTTTCCTACATGCTAGTCATGGCCTTCGCCAAAACACATTTGAGTTTCCAATAGGTATGGATTGATTGGTGAAAGAGGGATAGCCTCCCTCTTGTATTCCCGGGGTCCGAGATGAAGTCCATAGTGGCTTCCTGCTGTTCAATGTCATCTTCCTTGTGGTTTCTCTCTCAAGGATTTTTTTTTTTTAAACATACCCAATTAGAACATCAACTTCTTGGAAATTTGTGCATGGATTTTACTGGCATGTGAAAATGATTTGGTATTATTTTGTTTTTCAAAGAAACTAGGAGCATTTTGTATTAATAAAAGCTCGAGATGGGCCTAGAACCCTTACATATATTTTCTAAAAAAGAATTTTGGTATTCAAAAAACTACAAATATTTTTTACCACCACTTGGCGCCTAGAAAGCCATTTGAGACAGAAGAGATGACCATTATAAACTGTATAGAAAGGCTCGAGAAGATAACAAAATTTGTAGACTAAAATATTGACACAAGATTTCTAATATTGATAGACATAAATTGGCCAAAATTCAATCTCCAAGAGGAGGCACAAACCTCAACAAAGAGCATGACTAGACGCTTCATACCCCCTAGAATGACGAGTTATCTTTCTTTCGGTAGGAGCACTTGAGCCAATTCCTCTATTCGCTAGCCTCTCTATTGAATTGTTGGAGACTTATAGTGCAACCACATGAGCACCGAGTGAACGAACCTCCTCCCACAACCATTTCATAGAATTATCCATGTTTGTGTGGTGGTTTAACAACTTGTCCTCCATAAAAAGTTGGAAGGAGCACCTCTATCTCTTAACTAGATCTTCTAGATTCTGGATGGAAGCTAACATTGCATGAGCTTCTTCCAAAAGTCTGTCAAGCATTAAGCTTGTATTGAGATTCTCTTGAGAACCATAATTACATTCCATCCTGAGATGAGGGCTCGAATCCTCACTATCAAACATAATGGAGTCTGCTCCTCCAACTTCTAAAACCAAGTGAAGCAATTGAGTAAGGTGAGAGACCCAAAAATTCAATATATAAATAAAACCAAGTGAAGCAATTGAGTAAGGTGAGAGACCCAAAAATTCAATATATAAATAAAACCAAGACCCTGCCATGAGCCAATCTGTAGTGAATAAACCAATTTCCAGAGAAAATTTTAGGGGCTAATAATTGCAAGTGGGCTAATTTTCCATGCTTTTTTCAAAAAAGAGATTCATTAATTTCCATTTTTTCTAAGAATTATTCGCCCATATTTTATAGTATAAAAATGTTTTACATTAAAAATTGCCAAAATTTTATATAGAGACTATATAAAATTATTACAAATTTGAATGCTTTTACAAAAACATTGCCAAATTTTTTATAAATTGCATATTATGTACTAGTGAGATTCGCGAAGGTTTCTTAACTTTAAAATAAATTTCCATCCTTAAAATTTTCCATGCCAATATCATCGCAATAACCTCGCCAAGTTAGAAATCAATGATGAAGAGGTGCCATAGGATAGGAGATTAACCCTATTTTCTTGCATAGAACACTAGATGATTACACATGGGAGGAAAATCTCATGACGGAAAGGACAAAATCAAAAAAAATATCTAAAGTTAAATGTATTTTTTGTTTTTAAAATCCAGACGCTTGTCAAATATCCAATGGGAGTTCCTTTACTGTTGAATATCCGATGGGAGTTACTTTATCATTGAATATTTGGCATTTGGTTGAATATCCAACGAATGCCAATGAATCGTTGTATAATGACCAATTCCACCATTAGTGGCTTCTTTCCATTGGGCAATGTATAATTTGAGACCAATTTGTGTTGAGTTTAACTAATTATAAATATATATAATATTATAAATATATAATTAATATATATCAATATCAATATCAATAATATACTTATTAATATAATCTTAAATAATTACACTATAAATTATATATATATATATATATATATATACGTGAATATCATATAACTTCGACATAGTTGCTATATTATTTGCGATTAATTTGAAAGGTTGTAGGCCTACTTTGAGGTTAATTTTTAAAGAAAATCATCGTTGAAGTTTTGATGAGGAAAAATGTCACATAACATTCCTCAAGGAGCCTAAGGATACATAGGATCGACATCGAGAGTTTTAAAGGATCAAAAATGTTATTTACCTTGTAAAAGATGCAAGGGATTGAAAATAAGGAGACTTTTAATAAAAACAACTAAAAAGCATTGTAGAGATTATGGAAACGATAAAGACGAGCATGAATATCATCCATTAGTAAGTTATTCATTATATGTCTTTGTATGGTGGATTGCTTTTGTAAATGTTTGTATGTATATTGTACTTTAGATTGTATGTCTTTGTATTCTAAATTGCATTGTATTTCTATTATAAATGTTTATATTCTTTTAGGAGATATTCGACCTATGTTGTCATCTTGTTGTGGAAAAATATTATTTAATTATTATGGTTTGGGTCGATTAAGTGTTTAGGTCAAGTTAGGGGTTGATTAGTTTATGGGCTTAGGGATAAACGGTTATTGTTTAAGAGGTTAAGGGTTAAGGCCTTACAACTTAGGGGAATGGGGTTAAGGTGTGAGGGGGTTAATGCATGTTTAGGGGGTTAATTAGGACTTGTAGGATTTAGAGGTTAATGGGTTTTTATGGAGCATTATTAATAAGTTTTTAAAGTAGATTATGCACATTTGAAATATGGACATAGTGAACACAATTTTATAAGAAAGAAGATAATAATTAAATAATATACTGTAATTAAAGTTTATAATAAAAAATACAAAAATATAAATATTATTAAAAAATTAACAAAATAAAAATTTGATTAAAACTAAAATCATTATAAAGAAGGATGATTGGGTGAAGATAAAAGGAGTCCACTTTATTAATTTAAGTAAGATGATAATTAATAAAAAACCATTTTTTATGAAAAATATTATATAAAAAAGGAAAATACTCTACTCATTAAAAAGTTTAAACTTATAAACCACAATTTATTAAAATGTTATGTTCCTAACCACAATGTATTTCACTCAAAAAAGAGACTCTTTCTCATTTTTTAAGGAAAAAAGTATGGGACACAAGCCTTGCATTTTGTGTTTCAAAATGTTTTAGGTGACAATGAATTTTTTAAGCCAAAGTGATATAGAGTGAATAATTCTAATCCAGTTGGATATTGGTGGCCACCCACCTAGCCCACCTAGACCTCTAGTTGGTTTCATCAATTTCCATGTTTATAGCAACCTTTAATATTTTTAACAGTTTTTTTGGGTCCTCAACTTCCGGAGCAATTTTGACCCCCTAAACAATGTTTTTTTAGGTTCGCAATAGGTCTTCTGCAAATCTCGTAGTACTTAGAGAGATATTTCCAACGAGGTATCTTATGCACCAAACAAGGATAACATGACCTAGTTATGACCCTGAGAAGTTGGCTTCCCAACTAAGCCCAATGGGGCTCACAAACTCTTGGTTTTCCATCTCTCAGGGTTGGGTTTTGGTTGTTTAGGGTTTTCCCTTGTTGTTCAATAATAAAAAGGCCCTTTAGCCTCATTATAACACTATTTAGAGGCATGTATATGCCACATATCTTCTCAGAAATAAGCTATTATCACCCGAGCTAGTTTATTTTCATTCTGTATGTAAGCATATTTCAGTTCTTTGATATTAATGAAATGAAGTGTTATTTATACCGCGTCTATGCATTTATGGTTATATTTATTCCTTTGTGTTCCTATTTAACTTTGGATCAGTGGTATCATAGTGGTCTACTCTTTCTCTGTTTTTCCTTGCATGTTCCCCACGAGGTCAGGGTATAAGGAGTTAGGGATTGAACTGGTTGAACCTTTGTAAGACCAACCTCGAAAACCTCGATGAAATCCCATGGAAGAAGAAAAAAAATATGAGGGATCAATATATCCTTTCAAAAAATTGCTCTAAGAAGCCTTTGAGTGATAGAGGAACGCAAGGATGGACAAATTTTACCATATCCTTCAACGAATACCCACAAGAGACGCATCTTATTCCATCAACCACTCTAGAATTGCCACTCCCTTTAAGGTAAAAGTTAAATTCGACATCCCCGTATTTGAAGGTCAGATAGATGCAGATGATGTAGATAAATGGTTAAATTTGCTAAAAGGATATTTTTTGGTTCATGATTTTTTCCAACCGAGAAAAGATTACTTTTTCTCTCCTTAAATCCACCCCCACACATCAAGGAATGGTTGGAAACCTATTGTGAGAAGAGGGACGAGAGTGCACTCTCACTATTTTTAGCTACACCCACTTGGAATTCTTTCTAGGATTCCATAAAGAAGTAGTATTACCCTGTCGGGAGCTATGAGGATAAATACATAAAGTGGAACACGCTGCAGTAAGGAAGGGACCATGACATGTCATAGTTCACAAATATTTTTCATACCCTTCGCACAAAGTTGGGTATCAAGTATTCTGAGTGAAAATTGGTACTCAATTACTATGACTGTCTACACAAATACATCGAGGATGAGATGGAGTTCTTGGACATCTCCTTGCTTGGCACTGCTTATCGATAAATTGTCAATATCGAGTAGAAATTTAAATAGAAGAAGAGAGAATTTGGATCTGCAAATCCGAAGCAAGGGAAATACGTCCCCAAACCACAAAAAAAGGACATAGCCAAGGTGGGGTGACCCAGGAAAACCCGCTAAAGATGAAAGAAAAGAAAAAATCACGAAGAAAAATAAGGACACCGGACAATGGTGTGAGTTCCATAAGATCCCCACTCATAACACCAACGAGTGTTTGTCCAAGTAATCACAGGTGGCCGACCTGAAGGATTCTAAATAAGATGCATGTTCTTACTCTGAGTTAGAACCCAACAAGGGGAATGGAAAGGGGAAGAAGATTATTGACGTAGAACCCAATGCCATTGTTGCCACCACTAAGATCCAAAAGGATGAACCTGAAGATCTAGAGGAGGGGGAGCACCTTTTCTACTCACAGATGTGGGTGAAGGGTTCTCCGCTACAATTCATTGTCGACAACGACAGCCAAAAGAACCTTATTTCAAAATATTTCCTGAAGCGGCTGGGCCTATCGACCGTAGCACACCCATAACCATACACCATCAGGTGGCTTCAACAAGGATGAGATCTCCATTTCAGCCAATAATGTTGCATTCCCTACAACATCGAGCCATTCATAGACGAGGTACTGTGTGATGTTGCTCCTCTTTAATTTAGTGATGTATTATTAGGCCTTTTGGAAGTGGAATGAAGTGTATGAGTCTAGCCTCACACTGTTATTATTACTTTAGAAAATAAGTTGTACAGGATACTAGAGGTAGCACTGCCTACCACCATCTCTCTAATCATTGTGAAGAAATGCAGTAAGATGACTTCCTAGACTGAGAATTTTTTTTTCAATTATGATTTGCCCTCAAGGAAAGAAGAATATTATGGCCATAGCCTTCAGACAGGGCTCATCTACACGAAAAAAAATATTAAAAAGGTCGTGGAGGATTAAAGAGACATCTTCACCTCACCCACATGCGTACCTCTACATTGTCAGGTCAAGCACTCCATCAATATGACCCTGGTTGCACCGATACCTAGTGAACTGATCTATCGAAGCTCTATTATGGAGAATGAGGAAATCAAGAGGTAGATTTAGGATCTATTACAGAAAGGGAATATCAGGCCAATTTCATCACCCTGTGGGAGCCCGATCGTATTGGCAGAAAAGAATGACGAGACTTGGAGACTATGTATTGACTATCATGCATTGAACAAGATCACTTTCCAGAATAGGTATCCAATCCCATGGATTTATGACCTTATGGAATAGCTCAAGGGGGTCAAATATTTTAACAATATTGACTTGAAGTCTGTTTATCACCAGGTACCAATTGAACCCTTTGATGTGTGGAAAATTGCCTTAAAATCCAAGGAGGGCCTTTTCAAATGGTTGGTCATGCCATTCAGGTTGAGGAATTCCCATGAAACCTTCATGAGGCTGATGGATGACATAGTGTGACCCTTCACCAACTCATTCATGGTGTCGTATGATCCTCAACCATAACTGGGAAGAGCACCTCCACCATATTCGACATGTCCTACAAACTGTGTGTCAATGCAATTTGTGTGCCAATTTGGAGAAATGCACTTTTGGTATGACTTAGGTTCAATATTGGGGTACATCATTGATGAGTAGGGTGTGCATGTGGACCCATCTAATATACAAGTTGTTCGAGATTGGCTAGCCCCAACCACTCTAACAGAGCTCCGCATATTTTTGGGTCTTGCCAATTTCTACCATAAGTTCGTCACCAAGGGAGAGAGAAAGAAAAGTTATTTTGGCCTGAATATCAATAGAAGGCATTTTCTGAATTAAAGAATCACCTCTTTGATGCAAGAGTTCTCACATTACTAGACTTGCAACAACCATTTTCCAAACTATGCTATTGGTGTAATTCTTACTCAATAGGGGCATCCAGTGGCATATCATAGTGAGACACTTTCAGAAACTTTCTAAAAGTATCCCACCTATGAAAAAGAGATGTATTCCATTGTGCACGACTTCCAAAAATGGAAACTTTAATTATGGGTTGGGAAACAATCATCCACATAGACCACTGACCCCTATAGTTCATACAAATACAATGGAAGTTGCAGAACGATCACCATACGAAATGGTCCACATACCTACAACAGTTCCATTTGAACATTAAGTACAAGAAGGGAAAGATAAAAAAGGTTGCAGACTGCCTCAGTTGACCACTGGTCATGGTGCTGACTACTGTGCTTGACTCTTGTCGGAACGAGACTTCATATTGGTCACATCTTTACAAGAGCAATCCAAAAATTTGTAATACATACCAAACACTCTTGGAAGGCAATCAAGTTCCAAAATTTCACCTCCAGGATGCATTGTTGTGCCACCCAGGACACCTCTATGTTCCTTCAAGAGAGCGTGCCAAGATGATTTGATAGGCGCACTATAGCCAAGTTGCTGGACATTTCGTAGTAGATAAAACAATGGCAATGCTACAAAAGTATTTTTATTGGTTGAACCTTTGATAGTATGTTGGGAAACACATTAGATCCTGCACTTCCTGCGCCATTTCCAAAATGACCATCAAGAATCAAGGCCTATATACTCATCTGCCTACTCCGATTAGACCTTGGGAATCCATCTCCATGGATTACATGTCGGGCCTTCCTTCTACTAAGAATGGAAATGACTATGATTTTGTGGTCATCGAAAAATTATCGAAGATGGCCTTTCTAGCGGCTTACAAGAAGAATATCATAGAAAAATCCACTACTAAAATCTTCTTTGAACGAGTGTGGGTACACTTTGGGATCTAACAGTCCATTATCTCAGATCAGGACAATAGGTTCTTGTTAAGCAGGTAAATCCTCTCTGCGGATAAAGACGATCCCTCTAGCCCTAGAGTGGGTCTATAAATAAAGAGACATGCTAGAGTGTTTATTCCTATTTACTAAATGAAAAGAGGACACGGTATATCGACCTACCTGAAGCCCAATGCTGTCGTCGCAGCTGTAGTGGTGGTGCCCTCTCGCTCCTGCCTCAGCAAGTCACAATCCTTCTACAGTCATGCTTGGATACCTACGCATAGATCAACAAACAAGAACAACATACAACATAATAACTTCATTCATAACTACTAGCCAGTCAAAGAGGGCTAAGAATATTGCATTAAACATATAACATAACACAAAATGGGACCAAACAATAGTCACGTATATGTATTGATAGAAGGAAGAGTTACAACCAAATATTTGACGTCGCAGTCTCCTCCAGTGGGGTTCAGCCGAAGCGCATCTCAGATGCTCATCAGGGGATTTGGACGGGATGAGGGCATGGAATTAAGCTCTCTCAACGAAGTTCCTTCTTGTTCTATCTCTTCAATAGTTCAACTATGGTATACTCAATTCTCCATGTTCAGATCACTTATGCAAGGAGAGATAACTTCTTTTTATAGAGGAAAAGGAGGAGGTTGGGATCCCTACAAAGGTGGAAGGGAGGCCTATCCTTTAGAAGGTTCCCACAAGAGGTGGAAACCATAAAATAAAGGAGGGAGTCTGTGGTTATTCAATCCAACCAATTCTAATGACTCATCCTCAGATTTTTTAGAGTGGAATCTCTACCTCTAAACATTCCATAAACATATTGGTGCGAGTGGATAACTAGGACAGAGCACCCACTGGTGCGGGGTCCAGTGTTAATATTCTTCATTGGCCCGAGGGCAGAAATGGCTACTCGCGCCAAGGAAAAAATAGGGGTTTTTGAAGCTCTGTTGAAGGAATTGTCAACAGAAGGAATATTTCTCTCATGTAAAGGGATGGAATCATGGTCTTTGCAAGGCATGACACTTATTATTAGTCACAGAAATGACCCTCCAATGTACGAGATGGGGATTGCAGGAACATTGACAAAACTATGTGTAAGAGACGCCCCCTTAAGCATGAGGTCTGAGGGAGAGGGAGCGGTGAAATGCTTTATGAGAATGCGTTCGAACTAAACACGACTGTAGGAAAACCTGCAATTACAAATACAACTAATATCTCTGATACATGAACATGTTGCATGGGCACAACCATCCATAATAGAGTATATAAAAAATGAGATCTGAGGTATGGACGCAGCCATCCAACAGCAAGGATCAACAAAAAGACTCAGGTATGGTTGCAGCCATCCAATCAATAGAGTTATGCAATAAGTCATGATAATCCACAAGAACTTGCAACTTGGATTTTATCAGATAAAACCCAGGGTATTTCACTCCATCTCGACCCAAACAATTACAAATTCAAGCATGCGAATATATGAGCTGAAGTCGGACATGCAAGAAAATCACCTGATTACTAGCCTATGATGAAAGTTGTTAACAGGCATGAGAGAAACCATCAATAATGACAATGGATCTCAAGGTACAATAGGTACAATCCATAGAATGTGAACAGTGATCTGGCGTTGAACACCCGTAGAATCACCCGATCGAAGGCCAATAATGTATACCTTGCGTCAAATGTGAAGAAACTACCATAGAGGCATGGAGGCTCCAAGGTACCAGAAGGGAGTCTCTAGATCAGATTCCTGGATAATGAGCTGAAGTCGACAGGAAGTGACCTGGTCGAGGGAGGGCAATAATGTTTCCCACATCATCGACACGAGACAGAGGAACATGATGATTGAATTAGGACCAAAAAGGAATCAGAGGGAGGTTGAAAAATGCAGAGGAAAAATTCTCTTGAACATATCAGCGACACGACACAGTATTTGACAGTATTTTACATCAAGGGATCTCAGGTCATGGTGATGTGGCAAAGAACCGATGAGAGGTCAAAACAGATTACCCAAACCCATGAAGGCAAGAATGACGAAATGAGATGTCCCCAACCCAACACGAATGTAGACGAGTGTCATGTTCAAGAGCGACATTGTCGACACAACTTAAATCTGGTTCAATTTCCCCCCACCATTTCTGGCTAGTACCTATTTATTTTTACACAAGCTTGAAGAGGATAGCATATGCTTGTCATATAAGTTTGTCCTTCGGACAAATCCAACCTAGTACATTTTACGAGCCCTAGGAAGGAGGAACTCGTTTATGTCATGGTGATGATTTCCGATGTCATTTAGTTTTAACGAGTCTGACAAAGGAAGAAATCAACATCTTTTCATGTTTAGAGAGTTTAAAAAGAAGCGGAAAATAAAACTCCAGCAATCCATTTTCGTAGATAGTCTCTCAGATATGAAAAGGTAGAAAACAATATCTGAAAGAACATCTTAGTTGTGATAGGCTAAGGTATTCCTTTTTCGTAAATAATCCATCCCAGCCCGAAAAAGGGGTAAACGTATACTGGGTAGATATCGTTTCTCATCCATTTAATGAGTTCAAAATGATAAGAGTCTTGACAATCTTTTCAATTTTAGAGAGTCAGAAAAGAGCCAAAAGATAACTCCTCCTGGAGGAACGAGTGTTATTGAGGGTAGCAATTGGTTCTGGTGATGGTGGAACTGCTTAGAACAAGTAAAGGTTAAGAGGCTGGCTAACAAGACCACTCATTGTAGCAGTTCCTTAGGAATGGGTAAAATAATCAAGTGAGGGCATATGATTAGCCGAGTAGACAATAACGATGGAATGAGAAAACCAAAGCTCATCTGGAAAAATAGGCTGACAAAATGGCAATCATGAGAGGTAAAATAAGAATGGTTTCATTTTTACACAAGCTTGAAAAAAAAGTAAACTATGCTTAAAAAAACAGGCATGGGCATGCCCCCAACATGGTGACTCAATTTGAGGTACATGCCCCGCAAGCTTCAGTCTAGCTGTAATGAATGAAAAATAGATGGAGTGAAGGTTCAAATTACGAGATTACATAAAGACTCATCTGGGATTTTACGAGATCTGATCAAAGACTCGAATTGAATGGGAACGTGTTTCATTGTTTTAACGAGGTTGACACATTAAAAGAACTATCCTCATGACTTAATTCATTTTTTAACAAGGTTGACATAGAAGATGAACTATCCTTGGATGAGCTTGTTTCATTTTTTAAGGAGCTTGACACAAGAAAACAAACTGTTCTCTGAAGATATTTTACCATAATGAATAAGAGGTCATGGCTTCCAAGCGGTTCGCATCTAATGGGAGAAAAACATCTCGAAAATCGGGACCCAATGCCCCCAACACAGGATGCACAATGACACTATCACTGAATGCAGGCATGGGGTAGGTAGCCACATAATTAATCTGCAGCGGGGAAAATACAACTGGCGGATAAAAATATCGCAGAGATGATGGTGGGCTAGCTGCCACTTCAGGACCAAAGAATGAAAGTTGATCAATGGTCACGATCCGACCTTTGTGTGGAAAATGGATAACATGAAAAAGAGAGGAGACAAGTGCACCCATGGCATAAGCATAGTTTCACCCCAAGATTAAATTGAAATCCAAGGGGCCTAGGACAACCATCACATCTATATAGACTATTTTTCTTCCCAAACTAATAGGCAAATTCGGAAGGATCCCTAACAGTTGACTGGTTCCTCTGTTAAAAGCCAATAGATTCTGCGTAACAGGCACAAGAAGCGGAGAACCAAAAGCTTGCTAAGTAGTGGAAGACATAATACTAATAGATGCGCCTTCATATATAATGGTGTTGGGTACGACCACATCAAAGGTCTGTACCATGATCTCAAAAGGCACATAAGAAGTGTTACACAGTAATTTGTCATTGTCCATGCAATCCCCGTCCCGCACATTGGAGGGCTTATTCCGTAACCTGTGAGCAGTGACATGGCTTGAAATCACTTTCATGAAATCCCTCTGAACAAGAGCTTTCATTGCCCTGAAGACATCTCCTTTTGAAAAACCCTAAAAATGGCCCTTTTTGCATTGGCGCAGGCAGACAGTTCAGTACCCGCGCCAATTGGCGCTCTGTCCCAGAGTCGCACTCGCGCCAACCAATTCAAGGAGTGTTTAAAAAAAATAAATGGTGGAAGTTTCATCCTAACCAATTCATGAAATGGTATCTATCTTGAGTTGGGAGGTTTGGCTCCGGATTTCCATGTAGAGGAAGTGGTTTGCCACCTCTCATGGAAGCTTCCTTGAGGATAGGGCCAATCCCATGATTATAGGGATCCCAAGTCCCCTTCCTCCATCTATAAAAGCTTGCCCATCTCCATTGCAAGCTAGTCTTCAAGTTCCCAAATTCCCAAGAGCCTTATGCTGCAAGAGCCTCCATAATTCCCTTAAGGCCAAATCCAAGCAAGGAGACTATTGTCAAGATCCGAAGAGAGAGGTTTGTCCCATCCTTGACAGGCTTTCGAGACGTGTTCTGCTGGCGACCCACCGAAGGAGAATTTAGCGTCAAAACTATGGTTGTATTCTTCCTTTGATTGATTAATAATAAGCGACTATTGGTTATGGTTCCACTCTTGTTATTGTTTATGATGATGAGTTATGTCCTTTCTGACTGACATATAGTTGCATTTACTAGATTTTATGCTTGCATTTGTTTTGTTTCTTGCACGTGTAGGTGTCCTATCATGGAGATCGTGGGGATCATAATCTTCCAAAGCTAAGGAACGGGAGTGCTACCTCTTCTACAAGCAATAACGTTGGATCCCAGGTAAGCCTTCATCGCTAGTTGGTTTATTTTCAATTAGGAACCTGCACTATAGCATGAACGATTGTTGCTAGACCCGGTCTGGGCTAGTAGGGATCGCCTCTGTCCGCAGAGGGGATTTACCTCCACAAAAAATTGGCGACTCCACTGGGGATCAAACCCAGAATCTCTGGTTTCGCAGACCAATTTGTTGTGGAGGTAAATCCCCTCTGCGGATAGAGGCGATCCCTACTAGCCCAGACCGGGTCTAGCAAATCGTTCACGCTATAGCACAGGTTCCTAATTGCAAATAAACCAACTAGGGATGAAGGCTTACCTGGAATCCAACGCTGTTTCTTTTAGAAGAGGTAGCACTCCTGTTCCTTAGCTCTGGCAGATCACGATCCCCACAATCTTCGTGATAGGACACCTGCACATGCAAGAAACAAAACAAACACAAGCGTAAAATCCATTAGATGCAACTATATGTCAGTCAGAAAGGACATAACTCATCATCATAAACAACAACAAGAGTGGAACCATAACCAATAGTCGCTTATTATTAATCAATCAAAGAAGAATACAACCAAGTTCTGACGCGGAATTCTCCTTCGGAGGGTCGCCAGTGGAACACGTCTCGAAAAAGCCTGTCGAGGATGGGACAAACCTCTCTCTTCGGATCTTGACTGCAATGTCTCCTTGTAATTTGGCCTTGAGAATATCAGATGCCTGGCTTGCCAAGATGCTGAGAAGAACTGAGAACACTGACCTAAGCAAAGGGAATGAGCAAGATTTTATACTATGAGGAAAGTGAATCCTCAGCTCAAGTTGAAGGCTTCCATGAGGGTGTGGGGCCACCTCCATCTGTAATTCTAGACTTGAAGCCTCAACTCAAGATAGATATCAGTTCCTGGATCAGTTAGGACGAAACTTCCGCCATTTATTTTTAAAAAACACTCCTTAAATTGGATGGCACGAGTGCGACTCTGCAACAGAGTGCCAATTGGCATGACCTCTTTGAAGGATTTTCCCCATTGGCGCGGGTACTAAACTGCCTGCTCGCGCCAATGCAAAAAGGGCCATTTTTAGGGTTTTTCACAAGGAGATGTCTTCAGGGCAATGAAAGCTCTTGTTTAGAGGGATGTCATGAAAGTGATTTTAAGCCATCTCCCTTTGCTCACCAGTCACGGAATAAGCCCTCCAGTATCTTAGTGGAGGTTAAAGGGGACGGTGACAAATTACTGTGTAACAGATGCCCCCTAAAGCATGAGGCCCGAGAGAGAGAGAGGGGTGAAATGCTTTACGAGAACGTGTCCAACTGAAAACTCCGGCGTTGGAAAACTTGCGTGGAGAAGTACAACTGATATCTTAGATACATGATATATACGCGGTATGGGCGCAACCATCCATAACAGAGTATACAATAATCCAGATCCAAGGCATGGGCGCAGCCATCCAGTGAGGATCGATAAATAGACTCAGGTATGGTCGCAGCCATCCAGTAAGTGAGTTATGTAACCAATCATAATAATCCACAAAATCGCATCCTGGATTACAACAAACACAATCCAGGGTCTTGCGCTCCATCTCGACCCAAACACAGTACAAGTCCAAGCATGTGAATAAATGAGCTGAAGTCGAACATGCGAGGACATCGTCTGATTACCAGCCAATGATGAAAGCTGTTAACAGGCACGAGAGGTACCACCAATAATGACGATGGCCCTCAAGGTACTACAGGTGCAATCTACGACATGTGAATCAATGAGCTGGCGTCGAACACTCGTAGAATCACTCGATCGGAGGCCAATGATGAAAACCTCGCGTCGAATGCGAATAACCTGCCATTGAGGCATGCAGGCTCCAAGGCACCAGAAGGGAGTCTCTAGATCAGCGTCCCGGATAATGAGCTGAAGTCGATAGGAAGTGACCTTGATCGAAGGTGGGCCATAATGTTTCCCACATCATCGACACGAGACAGAGGAACATAATGTTTTTGTGAATCACGATCAGATGAGAATCAGAGGAAGGTTGGTACTGGCAGAGGTAAACTTCTCTTGAACATACAAACGCATGACAGTGGACTTGGCAATATTTGACATCAAAAGATCAGAGGTCATAGTGACGAGGCAAAGAGCAGATGAGAGGTCAAAATGGATCACCCCAAACCACGGAGGAAAATGGACGAATGAATGAGATATCTGGCAAGAGCACGAGTGCAGACAAGTGCCATGTTCAAGAGCGACATAATGCCGACACAACAATGATGTTGATTCCATTTTTTCCCCGCCATTTTTGGCGAGTACCCCAATTATTTTTTATAACAATCTTGAAGGGGATAGCATATGCTTGTGATATAAGTCCATCCTAGTACATTTAACGAGCCCTAGGAAGGAGAGACTCGAGCAGCGTCATTATGACTGAATCCGATGTCATCAGGGTTTAATGAGTCTGACAAAGGAAGAACTCAGTGTCTTTTCATGTTTAGAGAGTTTGAAAAGGCAGCTGAAAAGTAAACTCCAATGGTCCCTTTTCGTAAATAGTTCCTCAGATCCGAAAAGGTAGAAAACTATGTCTGAGAAAACCTCCTAGTCGCGATAGGCTAGGGTATTCCTTTTTCGTAAATAATCTATCTTAGCCCGAAAAAGGGGTTAACGTATACTGGGTAGATGTCGTTTCGCAGCCACTTTAACGAGATCGAAACGACAAGGGCCTCGGAAATCTTTTCATGTTTAGAGAGTCAGAAAAGAGCTAAAATTTGACTCCTCCTAGAGGAACGAGTGGCATCAAGGGTAGCTACTAGTTCCGGTGACGGTGGAACTACTCAGAACATGATAAAAGTCAAGAGATTGGCTAACAAAGACCACTCATCGCAGTGGTTCCTCAAGAACGGGTAAAACAACCAAGTGAAAGCATATGATCGGCCCAGTAGATAATGACGATGGAGTGAGAAAACCAAGGCTCATCTGGCAAAAATAGGCTGATAAAATGGCAATCACAAGAGGTAAAATGGGAATGGTTTCATTTTTACACAAGCTTGAAATCAGGAAACTCTGCTTGAAGTTGGTTTCATTTTTACACAAGCTTGAAACAGAAACAAACTAAGCTTGAAAAAATTAAGCATGCCCCCAGCATGGTGACTCAATTCGAGGTACATGCCCCCCAAGCTTCAGTCCATGCACCTGAGTAAACAGATGGAGGGAGTGAAGGTTCAAGTTACGAGATTAAGGAAAAGACTCGACTGGTATTTTATGAGATCTGATCAAAGACTCTAATTGAACGGGAAAGTGTTTCGTTATTTTAACAAGGTTGACACATTAAAAGAACTATCCTCAGGACACCTTGTTTCATGGTTTAAGGAGCTAGACATAAGACAAGGAACTATGCTCCGACGACCTTGTTTCATTTTTTAAGGAGCTTGACACAAGACAATGAACTCTGCTCTGACGACCTTGTTTCATTTTTTAAGGAGCTTGACGCAAGAAAATGAACTGTGCTCCGACCAGCTTGCTTCATTTTTTAAGGAGCTTGACACAGGAAAAGAACCATGCTCCGACAACCTTGTTATAATGAACAAGAACTCATCGCTTCCAAGAGTTCCACTCCCGATGGAAGGAAAACATCCTGGAAGTCAAGACCCAATGCCCCTAACACCTGATGCACAATGGCACTATCACTGAGCACAGGCACATGGTAGGTAGCCACATAGTTGACCTGCGGTAGGGCAGATACAACGGGTGGATAAAAACTAGGAAGGGATGATGGTGGGCCATTTTCCACATCGGGACCAAAGAACAAAAGCTAATCAATGGTCACGATCTTTCCTTCATGCGGAAAAAAGACCACGTGAAAAAGGGAGGAGACAAGTGCTCCCATGGCATAGGTGTAATCGCACCCCAAGAGGATATTGAAATCCAAGGGGCCTGGAACAACCATCACGTCCATATGGACAATTTTACCTCCCAAAGTGACAGGTAACCTTGGAAGAATCCCTAACGGTTGACTCGTTCTTCTGTTAAATGCCAACAGATTCTGCATAACAGGCACAAGTGGAGGCGAACCAAAATCTTGCCAATTATTTGAGGATAAAATACTAACAGAACAAAGGCCATGTACCGTTATCTCGAAAGGCACATAAGATGGAAGGCAGTATCCTGCAAATCGACTCCACTCAAAGGAAGCAACTAAACTACTTAGAGGGGCTACCATCGAACTGAGATGGTCTTCCCCTGGTGTTACGGAAGAAGAAGAAGCATCCTCCACGACCTCCATCTCGAAGGTGGGAGGGGTATCCTCCGGGACCTCCATCATGGGAGGTGGAGGAGAAACTTCTTGAGGTATAGGGACAGGAGAATATTTCTCCAAGTCCGAGGAATCTGAAGAAACAAGAAGAACACGAGGGGTGTGAGGTCCTCTCTCAATGGAAAAGACCTGGTGCACCATAAACGGGGCCAGTTCAACTGATCCCACGACCAATGGTTGGTCGGGAATGGATTCCTGAATTTGAATTTCCGAGGGAGTGGGATCGACCAAGGATGACTCTTGACCAATCGTAGGATCAGCTGGTGGAGGAATCAAAGAAAGTTGTTTATAACCAGCTAGGAGGCATGGTGTAGAAACAGTTGAGTTGTCCAAAACTCGTTTGGCTTCATCCATATACGGACAAAGGTGAATGGCATGGTGCCCTTCACACAACTTACAGGGATTGGTGAGCTTACCCTGCTTCTTAGGAGCCTTACCAGCACCAGTTGAAGACGTGCCCCCAACCTGACTCCCAGAAGCCAAAGGCAACGGTGGACGACCGTTGGACCATACTTCGAGCACCTTGGGAATGCCAGGGTAATCTCGAAGGAGATGGTCTCCCGTGCACAAAATGCAAGGGAAATTGAATTTCCGTGGAGGGTTGGGAGGTTTATCAAGAGGAGGTGTTTCAGAAGCAGTAGCGGCAGCTTTGGCCTCTCTCTTATCGGACTTCTTCTTCTTTGTCTTCATCTTCTTCTTCTTAGCCACCTGGTTACTCGAATCCAGACTTTCACCAGGCGAAGTAGAAGAGAAGGATGCAGAAACAAGCGAAGAAGGGGAGAGGTCCACCTTGAATGAGCATGACATTGTTCAGGTGGAGGAACTGATTGAACAGTAGCCGAGACATTCGGGACCACAGAGGTTGAAAACAACCAAACAGGCAACCCAACAGTTAACCCAGGAAGGGACAACGTTGCCATGTAAGGAGCACCACCATTCCCAAAAGGAGGAAAATGACCAGGATTCCCATCGGAGGGGATTCCTTGGTTGGTGAACTCTGGAAAAGTTGCCATCAACAACTCAAAACTGAACACGGGCTAAAAACCAAGGCACAAAATCAAACGACCAACAAGCAAACTCTAAAAGGGCAAGTGATCGCGGGTGATTTATTTTACGACATTGAAACTTAGAAACTTCACCGTTTCATGTTTTAAGAGTCAAGAAACGGATGAAAGGTGACTCTATCTCTTTTAGTTTCGAAGCAAGCGTGAAAGGACAAGCGCTTGATGATCTTTTCAAATTTAAAGAGTCAGATAAGATCAAAACGACTACTCAGGAATACTAGGCAATGGGTGTACCAAATAACCGTGAACTGCAATATACACCTTGGTTTCCAAAATGAAGGAGAAATCAACCAAGGACTTAACGTACGTGCAGGCAATCTCCCCGAATGCTATTTCTGGTGTATAATGGGTATAGGGCGGCAGACTCGGCTTCCTATGGATAAAGGATAGAAACCTAGTGGGGTCTCCCTTTATATACGCGGCGGTACGGGGAGCACAAGTCCGTACTAGTGCTGTCTAAAGCCAAGAGGCGAACGAAAGCTACTAGGTTTAACGATGCCGGAATAGGTCACTAGCCTAGACCTCTAAATATTTCGTTAATGCTTCATTGTTGCCTTAGGAAAATTTAATAAATTTTAATTTTTATCTTCAATTATGTTCCAGTTTTCAGGCCCTAGCGAGTGTTATGTCTCAAAATCGCCTAAATTCAGCTATATGAGAAAATAAATCTTTCAATTCGATGAATGCTATCTAGTTAAAGGAAGAGTTTCAAACAATGATGCAACAAACAACAACACTACAAAAGAAATCTTTTCCAAACTAGATGACTTTCACTATCCAAAAGCAATTTCAAACATTCAACGATGCGAATAATGCAATGTAATCTATGCAAAATCCTCTTTTTCGAAAAATATGCAATTGTAATCTATGCACAATTTCCTTTTTTCTTTTCAAATGATAAGAATGCACTCAATGCATTTTTCGATGAAATGAGAATCTACTTAATGCATGCTTTTAATAAAAGAGAATGCAATCAAAGCAATTTCTAGTTTTCGATCATTAAACAATGTAATCTAAGTTCAATGATGGATCTCGAAAAATACTTTTCAATGCAATGTGATCTAATGCATTTTAACGAAAAGAAAACTATGAGACGAAAACTAAAAGAATGCAAATATCCTTAACGAAGGATGAATGCAAAAGAGATGTAAACAAACACTAAGAATGCAATCGTTGTTTCAAACACTTTGTCACGAAATCCCTCAAAAGGCGACAAGACATATGAGGTCAAACACAAAGAGGACTTCCAAAGCAAGAGATCAAAACAAGGCATTCATTCCCTTTTACATCAAGCAATCATGGAGAGAAGACATTTCAAACAATGAGCAATGTAATCTATGCTCATATAGAGAAAAGACCGGAAGGGAAAGACACACTGGTGAAGGATTTAGGGAAAAAGTCTCAATTTTCACACACCCTAAAATTGGCCCGACTTTTTCATTGACAACTAGCGCCAACTGGCGCGACTTGCTCACTGAAAACTAGCGCCAATGCCCAATTGGCGCGGGTTGCTAACTAACAACAAGCACCAACGCCTGAAAATGAAAAAACAAAGAATTTCTCCCAACCAAGACCAGACTCACCACTTCAAGCAGAATCTAAAATAGACCCAGAAGCAAAGTGCTGACCAAAAGAAACTTCCAAACAAGGGTAAACCCTACCACCTATAGGAAATGGTGCGACTGTCTAACTTTAATCCGCGCCAAACAGGGGATGGCGCGAGTGATGAACTGGCAACCTGCTCCAATTGGCGCGACTGTCAAGGCAGAAAGCGCGCCAATCAAGCCAATCATGAAATGATGAAAATTCGGAAAAGTAGAGGTCATATCTAATCCTATGGGGCTGAACCAAAAGCCAAACACTTAGAAAAGAGCCAGCCAAAAGAGCCAATCAAGCAATCAGAATCGAGAAACAACTGAAAAGACAAGACAATACTCCAAGTGTTCAGTTCATAAACTAAACCGGAGATTGACTGAAGCAGCTTTGATATACTTCGCTAATGCAAAGCAATAGCATTTCGAAGGCTATCTGGATAACTTGAGGCTCCGTCTGTAGCTTACAAAGCAGAAAAACAACAAGCTAGACGATCCCCAGTGGAGTCGCCAATTTGTTGTGGAGGTAAATCCGCTCTGCGGACAAAGGCGATCCCTAATAGCCCAGACCAGGTCTAGCAACAATCGTTCACGCTATAGTGCAGGTTCCTAATTGCAAATAAACCAACTAGTGATGAAGGCTTACCTGGAATCCAACGCTGTCTCTTGTATAGAAATTAGCGCTCCCGTTCCTTAGCTCTAGCAGATCACAATCCTCACGATCTCCATGATCAGACACCTGCACACGCAAGAAACAAAACAAACGCAAGTGTAAAATCCAGTATATGCAACTATATGTCAGTTAGAGAAGACATAACTCATCATCATAATCAACAACAGGAGTGGAGCCATAACCAATAGTTGCTTACCATTAATCAATCAAAGAAGAATACAACCATAGCCCTGACGCTGAATTCTCCTTCGGAGGGTCGCCAGCGGAACACGTCTCGAAAAAGCCTGTCGGGGATGGGACAAACCTCTCTCTTCAGATGTCTCGAAAATGATCTCCTTGATTGGATTTAGCCTTAAGGGAATGAATCAAGGCTCTTGCAGCATAAGGCTCTGATGGCTCTTGGGAACTTGGAGACCAGCTATTCAGCCATTCAGCCATTCAGCCCCTTCATCAATGGATGAAGGCTATATTTATAGAGGAGAGGAGTAGGTTGGGATCCCTACAATAGTGGAAGGGAGGCCTTATCCCTTGGGAGGTTCCCCATAAGGTGGAACCAAGAGGCAAAAGGAGGAAGGCCGTGGTTATTCAGTCGAAACCACTCCTGATGACTCATCCACGAAGTTGTTGTAGTCGAAACTTCGCCTCTTTTTTTAAAAAAATTCCAAAAGAAGATTGGCGCAGGTGCTTAACTGGGACAGAGCGCCAATTGGCGCGGGCTCAGTGTTAATTTTCCTCATTGGTGCGAGTACATAACGGGCTACC
Organism: Pinus albicaulis; assembly: GCA_034641835.2. Taxonomy (NCBI): domain Eukaryota; kingdom Viridiplantae; phylum Streptophyta; class Pinopsida; order Pinales; family Pinaceae; genus Pinus; species Pinus albicaulis. The sequence goes on along the minus strand of CM076575.1, from coordinate 1,308,522,318 downwards.
AGCACCAAGGCAAAAACAAGTGTTTGTAGGGGTCTGCTCAGGAAATGATCAACAGAAGGAATGTTGTCCTCATGGAAAGGGATGCAATGATGGTATTTGCAAGGCATGAAACTGCTTATTGGTCACATAAATGACCCTCCAATGGGTGAGATGGGGATTGCAAGGACGGTGACAAATTACTATGTAACACTAACCTACACCTCCACTTCTTCCCCCTCCCCTGCCCCTTGCTGGGGAGCCTCCTCTGCATGAGGGAGATAGTGGTGAAGAAGGGTCAGCTTGTACCATGTATAGGTTTCCTCGATCTATCATCAAGTCATAGGTCCGACAATTATGCTCGTCATGCCCCACAGAGGAGCAGAATCGACACCATTGTTTCTTCAATTCTGGAACATAAGCACCAAGATGGGGACAGTGGTTAGTATCGTGTAGCCTGGCAACACGACACTCAGTGCACCATAACGTATAGCACTCTGCGCCCTAAGCAATCTAAGTTTTGATAGTATTGGTGGCCTCGGTTACCAGCGTGGATCACTGGGCTCTTACCTCAGGAGGAGTTTCTGGCTGCAACTTGGCCTGTTAAGCTGCAATCTGCTGTTCCATATATGTCTTGATAGCCTGAATCTTGGTCCTCGAAGCCTTTAGTGCTAAAACAAGCCCCTCAATCTTAGCCTGGGGGTGGAAGAAGGTGGGATATCCTATGTGAAATTTGCATAGAGCCTATTGATTAGGTGTTCCAACTCTTTCTGCTACGTGGTGGTGAGGGTGTATGCATCCTGTGCCTAGGACACTTCGGCGGTCCTCTCCGCAATCATCTACTAAGCTGTATTGAGCTTCTGGTGCACCCGGCGGTCCCTGTGTTGAATTTCTTCGAAAAGGGATGCGTGGAGGACTTGAAATGGTTCATGTGGAAGTTGGGAAAGATCCAATTGTACCTCTGCATAGGCCTAGAATTGCACTCCTAAGTTGGGTGAGCTCAGAATGAGGGCAACGCTTGGCAGAGGGCAGAGGCAGCTCTCCATTGTAATAATCAATGCACTGATTTTTGTTGGGGTCGGCCTTGCCTCAATCATACTTATTTGCAGGGTGTCAGTCTTGAGCTACAGAGCTTGGAGCTCAAACTAGAGTGTAGCGACCATGGCCTTCTACTGCTCTTCCAGAGCTAGCCATTTATTTTATGCGGCGAGGGTGACTGCATGTGCGATCTGTTAGGATCCTATAAATATAGGATTCGTAATTTGGAATTGACTTATGATAGTCTTGTAAATATGTACATACCTTTCTTTCTGCAAGTTTTTTTCCCATATTTTGTAAAAAAAATAAAAAAAAATCAAAAAGAGGGTAAAAGTCCTAAAAGAAAGATCAAAGGACTTAGAAAAAATAATATACCCCAAAGAAAAAGTAATAAAACATGAAAGTGTGCAAGTCCAAATGCCACTACTTTTTATTTTGTTACTAATGATTATGGAAGAGTGCCAATAAATGCCTTTATCCATGATGAGTTGAACTGCTTAATATTGACTTATCATGTTTCAATTTTATTTGTTGTAGAATAGTGAATAAAGATTAGTCAGACTGTTTAATCCTGACTAATTAGAAGATAGGTAGAGAATAAAGAGGAGCTCATCAGTTTCATCTGAGCCCTCAGATGATATAAGGTATATTTAGATAGATTTTATTTCTTTCAAAAGAATAATTTTTTTAAGGTTGCTAGCTCAAATGCACCTGCAAAATGGAAGAAAAAAGGTTAGATTAAAAGTTGGGTAGTAGAAAGAAGTGGGAAGAAGCTTGTAAATATTGATCACCAGGCAAAAATGACTAATTTCCCTTCCCCTATAGTTATTCTGCATTCTAAACTTTTAGTCAAAGAGACTCAAAGCATTTCTCTGACTTTTGTTGGGACCGGACCCAAGGCTCAATGAATGTTAAGTTAAAAGTGTTGAATTCCTATAATAATCCCTAATTATCATCATTTACCCTACATTCATCCATTACACCTTCATAAGTAGAGACCTTTTACTTAATGAAAAAGAAAATCCCATTTTGATTAATCTCCTTCATTCATAAAAACATAAAAAGCCTCCAAAAATATTATATTGTAGGTCAAAGTGGTCAAATTATAAATGATAAAGCTTTGCTTTTTACATTATCACTTTACTTAGTCATATAAATATATTTTTGTGTTTTTCATTGTCCTTGGTCATATTAACTTCTAATTTATTTATTAAATCCTTAAAAAACAAACCTTATCCTATTATTATAACCCCTTTTATATAGTTATCCTAAAAAACCCACTATTATAAGCTTTTTTGCCAAAGTTAATTATCCACATGTTTAAATAGAAACCCCAATTATATCCCCTTTGGCATAAAACTAACTATATATAAATAATCCTGCCCCATATGGCTATTGGATCCCACCATGGTCTAAGACTATATAATAAAAATATATGATGTTCGGGAAAATCTAACGTCTTCATAAACTTAAAATCACACCCCAAGCCTTTGCAATAGACTTGCCAAAGTTACCCCACCTCACGCGCATTTTACCATATATATAAACCCTTTATATATATATATATATTACCGCCTATTTTATCTTTTCGAAACATATATCCCATATATAGTTAAACTTTATATATTAAAACTTTAATTATAAAGTATTTTGTATAAAGTTTTTATTATATTTTCATCTGACACAGTATAATAAAGTTGCCTAATCCCACAACTTTCAACCGCAACTTATAAACTCATCCCGATCATTCGCTCCCTTTCCAAAGATCCAACGGTGGACAATGATCTTCGCGCTTAAAAACTAAATGTTTTCCAAACGCCCAAATGAGTGCGAAATGGGCAGTTTTCCCATTACCGCCTCCTGTGACGTGTCCAAATTTGATTCAATCGCGTTCATTTTGATAAAAACCACTTACTGCCCGTTGTCAGAGTGAAACCCACCTCTGGTTTTTCGCGTTCACAAACAGAAAAGCACTCCTGCTAGTTATTTAACACACAGTTATTGCATTTTTTAAGATTTATAATAAATATTAAAACCTTCGTTATACGTTTTATTGACGTTATATGTGTATTCTGAGAATTAAAAGTTGCATCCGACGGGTTATACATATTCCCGATGTTATAAAAGCTTCCCACTACATTTTGAAGCCTTGAATTCCCATTCTAAACCTTATTTCACCGTAGATTTCCTGACTCAAGACTGATAAACACCTGCTCGAATCCAACCACTGAAACTGAGCTCAACTTTGACTTACAACAAAATTGAAAAAAACCTTTTCGGCTACCAAAACACTTGCATTTAAGGTATTTTTCAACATTTCAACCTGCAATTTCTCTATTTGAACCACCAATTTAAGCCAATTAAGCTATAAAGAGTGAGATTTTCCATCCCATTTTGTCTAAAACCTTGAAAAAAGAGGGCAAACCCTCGCAATTTTTTCCCAGAAATTTCCATTTACAGAAGACCTCATTTTTAAGTAAAATTCTCAGTCCAAGACCCTTGAAAGATAAATTTCACGGCTAAGAAAGGTTTTTAAACCCACATAATACCTAAAAGAATCTCTTTTTCATCCACAGTCATTCAGAAAACCTGCGTTTTCTGTCTCAAACTTGTTGCCTGTGTCCCAAATTCCTAAATTGAGCACTGAATTTCCCACTGCCATCATCCTTGCCTGTAAAATTGCCCAATTACCCTCTGATTGAAGAAAAATAAACTATTGCAAATTGTATAATCTTGCTTTAGTTATCTCAAAATGAAAAAAAATCAAATGACACCTAACGCTGGAGGATCCAAACCTCCCAAGTCTGAAACAACAAAAGCCCCAAAATCTACTCCTGCCATCACTTTAAATAACACTGTGATTGTTAATCCTCTTCAACCTCCAGTGTCTAATGAAGAAGTTATCCCTTTAATTGATTTGGATTACAGAATTGTAGATCCTTTAGTAGAATTCAATCTATTAGAAGTTCACAATTGGTGTCATGAAAAGTTCTTAGACAAAGAAGAAATGCCTCTCTGGGATACAAATTTACCCAAATATGTAGTCCCAGTAACACACCCTGGTCAGGACCTGATAAGACTCTGCCAAAAGTATTATGTCCCAGATCAAAGATCAATTGTGAATGCTAGTAGGGAGATTTTATTTTCTATCACTACAGAGTCTATTAATTAAATTTTACAACTTCATTTTTACCCTAGGGAAGTTCCCCTATCCATTGAAGCATTAACACAATTATATCTGGGATTGGATTTCCCTAAGAGATTCATGATTTTTCAGAGCTTCATGTCTAGTCATGTGGATATTCCAAACTTGAATCCTCCTTATTCCACTTCTAAGTTTCCAGAAGGTTCTAGGCATGTAATTTCTATGTTGTCCTTCATATTGGGCTATTTCACTGATGAGTTTACTGATGAGTCCATCCTTGGGATTTGTCTACCTTGTCTCCTAGTGAGCCTCCTGCTGTGATCTTTGACTTTGCCAGGTTTATAGCTGATTCCATACATTAGCAATTGACAAAGTTACCTACTGAAGGTGTATTCAGATATTCTTCCTATTTATTTCACTTGTTCTTATTCTCACAAGTTGATCACTTTCCAATAGCATTACAGAAAATAAATGTAGAGGGCCAACCTCTATCAGTTGTCTTTTGGACATCATTATTGAGAAAATAAGGAAGTGAGTACAACTACATAGATTTTACATATTTGTTCATCAGGCCAGCTATGAATTTTCTCATAAATCAGAACAACCTAGGATAAATGAAGAAATGAAAAGGATATTACAACTGTCAAAGCAACGCAAAATGGGAGATTGGTATTTGTATGAGAAACACACTGAATAAAGAATCTTTGGAACCAATCTGCTTCCATACAAATTACCTAAGTTTTTGACTATCAGATTCTTTACCTTAGAGTATTTGAGACAGGTTTTGAATGTTGATGCCATTAATTTCATGGCTTCCAAAAAGAAGACCCAGTTCAAATTAAAAAATCAGTTTGGTCCATTCATAGTGAATAATAGAGATGCTGAGAAAGAGATAGGAAAAAGATTATTAAAGCTGAAATTTCAAATGAGTTTTCCTTGGAATTATGACCCCCAAGGTCTTTTAAGCAGTATAAGGGTTAATTCCAAAATACCTCCTTTTATACATGATTAAAATCCTGATATTGAAAAGTTTGCTAATCAAACAGAATGGGTAGAAAATACATTGGTAGATGCAACTGCAAATGAAAAGCCAATAGGAAAAATGGGTACCACACTTACTGTGGTAGCTTCTAAACAACCAGAGTCTTCAAACAAAACAAGCAGAGATGACAGAGCCTACACAGTAGAAACTACTACAGATACTGAGTTCAAGATCATCTACAACAAAAGACTTAGATTTGGTTCCATAGGTAAAGAAAAACTAATTGAGGTTGAAGATGAACTAGAGGTCAGCAATGATGAGGCCACAACAATAATAAAGGAGACTTTGACAGAGATTGAAAAAGAACAAGCTGAATCCAAAGAAAAGGACACCCAAATGTTTGAAAAGTAGGTTAATATAGAAGCTTCTTCTTCTCAAACAGTAGAAGAAAAAGATTTGGACATCAAAGAAAGATATAAGCAGATTAAACAAAGGAATGAGGAAATCAAAAGTGAGATTTATTCTTAATTTCTCAAACAGAAGACAGGGAATCAAGACATGTTGATTATAGCATTTGATTACTCCTCAAATAAGATGATCATGTCCTATTTACAACCAACTAATTCAACCCCAAAAATAGTGGCTGACTACAAAAATATGGAATTTGAAGTAGATACTAAAAAAGTGCATGAATTGGATCAGATAGAATTCCACAGACATAGCTCTGAGATGCTATATTCCACTGTGGTGACAAAGGCCATGAGTGTGACCAATTTTCAAAATACCATTATTAACCTGCAAGACCAAATGAAACTTGACAATGGCTCTTTATATTCAAAATATCTAAGGATCAAGGCCTTAGAAGATTTGATTTTAAAAATAGGAGTTGACCCATCAAATGTACAAGCTGCTAAAGTATTAATCAAGAAGAAAAATGATGATATTGCCACTTTAAGGAAACAGTTAAGACTTCCTCAAAGTGAGCACCCACAGAGTAAGGAGATACTTCAAGAACAGAAAGAGAAAGAAGATATGATGCAGTTGATCATAAAGCTAACTGACCAAATCAAGGATATGGAAATTCAATTGGATATACTGACGAAAGAAAAAGAAACTGTGAAGGAAACTGATACTTCCACCATTGCTATAGTCATACCTATTATTACTGCTGCTATTCCTTCTACACTAGGAGAAAAGTTAGCACCAAAGAGCCACTAGCAACTACAGTGTCAGTGCAATCAGCTACTACTTCCAATACAGAATCTTCAACATCACAGGTACAAAAAACCAATGATGCAGGGAAAATAGTCAAAGCAATGGAGGAAATTTCTCTGAAAAATAATTAAATTAATATTTTGAAGAAAATGATTCAGAACATGGAAGTTTCCAATAAAGCAGCATTGATTGATGCCAAAAATTATGAACAAAGAGCTAAAAGACTTGAAGAGCAAGTCAAAAGCCTTCAAAACGATTTGAGTTTCATTGGACAGATTTATTACATAAGAAATCACCTCTGGACCAATATTATTGAGGCTATACATCTTCAATGGCCATCAATCCAGATAATATATCAACAGAGAGACCTCCTTCTAGCAGCTCAAGTTGAAATACAAAAGACAATAGAAGAATTAGCAGATAAACTAGCACAGGCATTAAAGCTAATCACTTTCTTAAACAGTAAGAACAGGATTGAGCTAGAAGAATTTAAGATATAGGATAGGATAGAGACTTTATTTCAAATCAAAAAATTATTGACAAATAAAAATTTAGTGAACAACTTGAAAGAGAAATGTGATGCCATGAATTTTTCCATTACCAAGTTTTTAGAAAAATATGCTACGTTAAGACAAGTTGGTATTCCAGACATCCATGTATTCAATGATAAGTTGATGGACCAGAAAAAATATGACAAAAAGATAAGGGACCATGCCAAAGAACAGGTTAATAAGCCACTACCACAGGGCTCTCCAATAGGGAAAATTGTTCTCCAATACATTGAAGATTTATTCTTCCTTCAGAATGAAATCAAACATTTGACTGTAATTAAACCAAATTTTTCCAAGTATACTGATGCAGATGAGAACTTTAGAAACCTCAAAAGTTTAAAAATACCAGATGTTAAACAACGACAGACTTTTACAAATTTATTGTAGTAGCAATGAAGCAAAACAGTGAAACAGAGTGCAGATGAAGTAGTCAATCTGAGAAGTAAAAAAATAAAATAGTTATTTAATTTTTATTTTTTATTGCTGAGAAGTCTCTTTATACAACATTTGAAGGTTAAAATATCAGTTTAAAGTGTATCAAGGTGAAAGAGCAGAGTCAAAGTGTATCAGAGAGAAAAGAAACAACCAGCTGATTTTGACTGCTGTAATTTCCCTTTCACATCAGTAACATGATAAATAAACAGCGTGAAAGAACATCAGAGATAAAGTACAAGGTCAAAGAGGATAAGTGGAAAGATTATCAGTGAAGTCATCTTCCAAAAGATATTTTCAAAATGCCAGCAAGCATAGACAACTATTTAAACAAGCAGTTTTTCTTAGATAAGATAGCTCTATATTTTCTAGATAAGAGGACATCTTGCTAAAGTTGTTAAGCAGCTGTCCCTCTTAATGTGTAAAGATATTTTATATTTCCTAGAACTATTCCTAGATCTCTCTAGGATATTTGTAATAAACATTTGTATAAATATTTCAGTTTGTGAAGTGTTTAGGGTGGAATAAAATTTATAAGAACATTATAGACATTTTATTGGTACGTTGGAGGCTCACATGTGTTGATTTCAAAGCAACAGTCTAGACAGTAACCAATTGGACTTCATAATTCAAGATTCATGCAATAAGTTGAAGAGTAAAGTACTTTCTTATTGTCATTGTTTCCATTCTAAGTTACATTCAATTTCATATATGTTTTTCAATCGTAATTATTAATTAGGAGTATTATTTCAAGAATAGTGTAAAAACTCCCTACCTTAACTACTTAATCATTTAAATGTTTTCTGTTGATTTCTGGATTTAGGAATTCTTAATTGCTTCTAGTCCCGTTTGACCCCTGCCTCCTTCCTCTTTTTCCATATCAAAGGATCCTTCATTTCCCTTTATCCCGAAGAAAGCCATTTCATCAAAACAATCTATCGAAATCCCTGAGGGTCATCTACCTTGCCCTGAATACATTAGCATCCTTTTGGCCCTTGCCTTCTAGTACTGCTTGCTAGACTTTGACTCCATATCCCTATGGAATAATCGATCCCTCTTTAATTTGTCTTTAAGTAATATTATTTTCCACCAAACATTTCAAAACCAAAACCAATTGTTCTATCATAACTAGCCTAAAACATTAAACAAAAACAAAGTTAAGCCATTAAGAGAGAGCCCTCTCTGAAATTTAGGAAGGCTAGATCCTAAATTTCCAAAGTAGGTTTGTGGTTGCCCCTAGTTTTCTTTAACTAAAAATAAAAAGCCCACAATCTTGAGAAATTACTAGGGTGATAACATACTGGCGACCATACTGGGGAACTAACCAATCTCCAGTTTTAAATTTAGTCTTAAAGGAGGATCTTTCATTTATCTTTTTACTTTAATATTATTTTTAAGGGTTGTTGGTATTCATAAACAGTCATTCTGGATTCTAGGAAAACCTACTATACCAGGTCTAACCCGAATCGTAAGCCTGCAGTTATAGCAGGAACCCAAAACAGATTGGAGAAAACAAAAAGAAAAAACAAATTGTCAATTTAGAAACTGAAGTACCATTAAGAAAAGCTAATTATTTACCCAAAGAATTAGTAAGCTTATCTGATATTGATTTTGATTTCAAGTTTGAACAAACATTTCTTAAAATTAAACCTAAAACTGATTTAAAAGATACTGTAATAGATCATGTTTTCACTTCTTTCTTGAAAGAAAAACAAAATATTATTTCAGCAAAAAGAAAATCAGATAAATCTGAATCTCAAAGTCAAATAGAAAGGTGTAACGAATATAATTTTTATAAAATAGAATAAATACAAATAAAATTAATTACTAAATAATCAATTAGTATTATGTTAAGTAGTCATTAGTTAACTGAAAAGGCATGTCTAAAAGACATGCCTAGTCATGAAAGGTCACCTGCATAGGTATAAAAGCAGGGCCTCATTGTATCTTTCAATCATCTTACCATACATTTTTATAAATAATATATTATTATAAATACCTCTTGTGTATTTTTATAATTAAATCCATTTTTGCTATTAAAGTCAACAAGCATACAAGTTTTGTTGCTAAAGTGGCATCAGAACCAATTTGAAGCTATCAGACCCATATTGAAGCTATTAGAGCCATATTAGAGCCATATCAAAGCCAAGTCAAAGCCATGTCGCACAACATCGTATTACAAGCTTATGAACGTAGTATAAAAGCCTGGGAACATTGTTTACCATACAATATGCCATTATGTGAAGATCCTGAAGGAAGTAAGCAGATTAATAAAATTATAGAAAAGCTTCAGCAATTAGAGAATTCATGTGCAGAAGTCACAAACGGTTACAAATTTTTTTTTTCACATTGTAAAAAAAATTCTACAGTAATCCATAATAGAGAAGATGAAAAATTTCATAAAAATATGGAAAAATAAAAAGAAGAAAATCATGAGAAACAAAAAGATGAAAAATGTTGTAATAATGAGAAGGCAGTTAGTTATGCCAAGGGAAAATCAAGTAGAACATCCATGGAAAATTCAAGCAAATACATTCCCCCACCAATGCGTAAAGGAAAACAACCAACTAATATTGAAGGAAAAAAGGAAGAGAAATGTTGGAAGTGTAGAGACAAATATTTCGCAGGACATAAATGTGCCTTTTATACAAGAAATGAGATTTCCATTAGTGATTTTTGTCATTCTGGACATCGTGTTAGTCAAATAGAAGAGGATCTGAATGGACCATGTGTTCCTCCATTTGCTGGATCCGATCTAGTTTTGTGTCCCAACAATGGTGAATGTCAGACTAATATGGAGGATGACTTCGGAAAGATGATGCCAGGCCCAGGTTCCCACTTCTCTCAGGAGCCTGACAGTAAAGTAAAAATGGAAAAGGGTAAGATGGTTTTCAAGAAATCAGATACCACATATTTTAACCATAACCATGTAGGGCCTGCATATCATCATACTAATAAAATATCAACACCATAAGAGAAGGCTGAAAATGATGCCAAACACAAGACTATGGAACAACCATGTGATTTTTAGGATAAGAATATTTCTGTCTATCATGACCTAGTTCAAAGCAGCATTGCCCCTGAAATGGTCCCTGTAGTGATTACTGCTGCCCTACCGGCATCTGAATCAATTCAGAATAGTCTTGACTCTGCAATGATGTTGGTAAAAGAAAGTTTATCCACAGCTGTACCAAGAATTCGAAAATCCTCAACTAAAGATTTTTCATCTAATAAAAGGCCAAAGGGTGATACTGATGATATTTCTACAGATAATCTCAATACTGGATATTTACAAGCCATCCTTGCATCTGCAATTTGTAAAGGCTTGAAATCTTTTCATTCTTATTCTACTTCACAGGAAGCATCTATCTTGAGAGAAAATTCAAATTATAATATCAAGCCGCTTCTAAATACCGCGAGTTCAACATGTGATAGATCAAATGGTCGATCTACCTTGCATGTCAGTTACCATGGAGAATGTACAAGGAGTCTCAATTGTTTTTGTTGCTGAGATTTCACGCAAGTTTTCAGCAAATCAAAACACTTTAAGTTGTTATAGTGCCGGTGACCTCGCCTCTTGTATGAATGCTATCCTGCAAGGGAATGACAAGATGGAAGACATATACTGGAAACGCCATGAAGAGAAATACCATTTCTCTTGTCAGTTTACTGTTGATATAACTGCAATGAATACTGTAGGTTTCATTATCACTAAAACATATCGAGAGATTGCAAGAAGCAAGGATACTGTGGGACAGTACGAAAGTTGTTCTGATTTTACCCTTCTTGGTCTCTATCATGTGGTTCATGGAACTGATGTTTTTGATCCCAAATTCAACATCGTGTCTCCTGGAGCAGATTTGCAGATTTATTTCCCTTATGCAGAAAAGCAACATCGCCTTACTGTTTTACATGGTTCAATTGAGGAATTCTTATTTAGTCATGAGAAGACAGCTGAACATACGTGTGTCACGAATGACCATAATAAACCCATTATATTTTTTGTGGAAAGATTCGACCGAGTTAAAAATATGACAGGATTGGTTGAATGGTTTGCAAAGAAAAAACGCTTGAGGGAGCTAGTTAACATTGTTGTGGTTGCTGGTGATTTTGACCCGTCATCATCTGTTGCCATCGTATTTTGCTGTGTCTACAGCACCCATTTCCGTTGTCATTACCGGTCCCTTCCACTACCCTATCTACATCAAAGCCCGTCCACCCCGTTGCTGATTGAACACTGCCGTCCCTGCCAAATCAGTCTTTGTCCTGCATCCTCCTACCGGCCACCGATCATCGCAGCTTGTTTGTGCTTATACTAGCCATTCACAATCAACGTGTCTCTCTTCATTTCTTTTGAATATTTTCTAATAGAAAATCTCCACCCTAAAACTTCCATGTCGTCCTCTATATATAATAAGTGACAACGCATTGTTATACGAAATTAAATTATAGTGTACACCATCTACAAGTTCATCCATAGAAAATTTAGTCCTAAGTTGCCTTTGTAGCCTAGGATATTATTTCCCTCATTAACTCAATCCACTGCATCCGCTAATTTTATAAGCACTACATCCTTATTTCCAAATAATTTGATATATATACCAACATATTTTCCAAGCTATTCAAGCACAACTTTCATCTCATCAGCTACCATATCCAGCACTGCTCCTATCATTACTGTTATACCTCCTAGTTCAGAAAAACTTCAAGCCATGGCTACTAGGTATGCTCCCCTTGTCTTACCCCAAAACCTCCATGATATGCCCCAAGATTATCAGAAAAATATACCACTATTTGATGACCAATCACAATATACTTCTCAACAACATGTTACAAGAATAACATATTATTGTGAAATCTATGAAATAGATGAATCAGATGTTCAACTGAGGTTGCTTGCTCAAAGTTTAACAGGAGAGGTTAAGAAATGGTTTAAAAATTTAGCTGCTGGTAGTATAGCTAATTTAACTGCATTTCATAGAGAATTATTAAATAAATGGGAAAATAAAAGAACCCCCTGCAAATATTATCTGAATTCGATGCTTTAAAAAGAGCTCCTAATGAGTCTGTTCAGGATTACTGCACTATCTATAACACTGTTTATAATGCCATTCCTGTTTATCTTAAACCTACACCCTATTTTGTACTTCTTAAATTTCCTGATGGATTTGATCCAGATATGGCTTACCAACTAAGAGAAAGGAATGTTGAAGCATTAGAACAGATGAAATTAGGTGTTGTTGGTGTACAAATAAATATTCTAGCTAAAAATGCCAGACTTAGGAATGAAAGGAGAGACACAATCAAAGAAGAAACACCATACTCAGATGGTAAATTTGACTTTTTTCGCTAAAACTTTAGAAAGGGTGGTTGAAATATTAGAGAATATTGAGAGAAACCACAATGGGATAACCAACCACAAATCAGAAATCCCAACTTCAAAAAAAAAAAAACCTTGGAAAAGCTAAAGAAGCTGCTCCATATCAAAAAATTAGGCCCCCATTCCAAGAGATCTATGCTGAGAGTTCTCATAATAATGATGAATATGAGGATAACATCAATCTAATAATGGGGATAGATGAAGAAAACACTATTTTCCTCACTCAGGAGGATCAAAAACTTTTTGAGCTTCAACAACTCAAAGTAGAATCTATTGAATCCTTTGATTTCAAACAAGGTTATGACTTTGCTATTAATGAAATTCACAGTCAGTATAACCTTAGAAACAAAAAAAACAATGAAACTTATACAAAAAACACTTCTCAAAATCAAACTAAAAATAACGTAGAAGCACCAAAAACAAAAATTTTGCAAATTCCCCCAAGGGAAAACAAGCAAAATTCCAATCCTCCCAGTCCTAAAAAATCACCAGGTCCCAAAATTGTTTACATCACTGAAGAAGTGGCCCAATCCTCCAATAATTCCCAAAAGGCCAATACTACCAAAGCCCCTAGTTCAGTAAAGTCAACAATTCGTGATCCAAAGAAGGATCATGTTGATTCTAAGTCAGCAAATCCCAAAACTGTTAACACTAAATCTTCCGCTGAAAGTTCAAAATCTGAAAAAGATTTTGCTGCCCCTGAATCTGTCCCTGAAAAGAAAACTAAAGATAGCAAAAGTCAAGAAACTCAGACATAAAACAAAAGAACAACTCAATATAAAACTACATCTGCTGAAATTCATGAAAAACCCACTCAGGTAACTGTCATTAAAGTTGAACTAATTCAAATTAGTAAGTCTCAATCATCATTTAATATTAAATCTGAAAAACTAATTCAAATTAGTAAGTCTCAATCATCATTTAATATTGAATCTGAAATAGCTAAGTTAAAAATACCAATTCCTTTAACAAAATTGGTAAAAAATGACTTATATAAATGAACAATTACTCAAACTTTGAATATGAATGATGGTGAAGATTCTATTAATTTAAATGATGATCAGCCTGAATTAATTTTTGGCCCTGATGTAAATGGTAAGCATTCAGATGGATAAGTTCCTCCCTTCTATATTATTCTTACTATTCAGGATCAGATTTTACACAATGCAATGTTAGATTCAAGAGCTTCCCACAATTTAATGCCAAAAGCTATCATGGAAACTCTGAATTTAGAAATAACAAGGCCTTATAAATATTTATTCTCTTTTGATTCAAGCAAGGTTAAGTGCATAGGATTGATAAAAGACTTATGTGTGAATTTGGTTCAGTATCCTGGAAAAAGTATGGTTATGGATATTTTAGTAGCTGACATCCCACCAAAGTATGGTATGCTTCTTTCTCGCTCATGGGGAACTAAGTTGCAGGGATCTCTACAATTAGACATGAGCTATGCCACCATAACAATGTTTGGACAACCATAAAAACTTTACAGAGAAAATCTAATGAAATACATGGTTATCAATGATGAGAGATCAATAAATTACCCAATTTACTCAACACCAACTGATCTTGATTCATTCATTTTATGTAACTCTGATAATAATGAAATCCAAACTGAATTAATTGACATAAAGCCTAAACCAAACAATGATAATATTTTTCATGAAGCGCTTTGGCACTTAGACTTTGATAGCTCAGTGAACAAGTCAGGAGCAGGAGCTGGAGTGTGGATCACAAATATTGAGACTACTCATTTGGAAGGAAATTCCTTTAGACTCAACTTCAAATGTACCAACAACATGGCAAAGTATGGGGCACTTATCTTAGGCCTCCAAATCATCAGAAATTTAGGAGGTAAGAGAATTTTAATTATGGGAGATTCAGAATTAATTTTTTTTTTTTTGTAAGTAAGTAGTATCATTATATTATGAAGTGAACAGAGGTTACAACTTTGGTGCGCGAAGCCTTATGGCTTTGAAAACAGATAGGCCTGCTTCGCTTCAATCTTTCATAGGACTGAGGTTTTACATAGCTGAGCGATAGCTTGCATTTTGACCATCTTAGTCCTTAAGACAAAACTACAGGGCTGCCACGCAGGGACACCCTTTAATTGCAAAATTAGACCAAAATATTGCTGTAGGCCATAGAGGCCTTTTACATGCCGAGAATTGAAAGTAAAAAGACTGTGAAAAAAAACATAGGACACGAAACAGAGATTAACCAGTTGACAGAAAAACATAGGGAAATCTGAGCCATTAGATAGTTGGAGTAGAAGCACCCGAGTGACCCCCTTCGACCGACGTGACGCCTTCACCGCCAGTGGGTGGAGCCCGTGGCTTGAACCGTCTGATCACGGTGGCCTGCGCATCGTCCGAAGGAAGCTCGATGGAGACATGGTGAACGTGGCGGAGATAGATTTCAAAGCGGCGGACGAACTTTTCCAGGGCTGTGCCATGCTGTTTTAATTCCGCAGTTAGCGAGTTAAATGCAATCTCCAGTTTGTCGAGGTGGGCAGTGTTTTGAGCCGACGCCATGGAAGTTTCCGCAAACGTTTCCTTTACTGCTGCCCCTTGCATAGCGATGGCTTTGGCCAACATCGTTTTAATTTGCCAAGCAACGACTTGTGTTTGCAGAAATTGGGTCTGACGTGTGGATGGAGTTCCGGGGTCCACAAGCCAATCAACCTCTTCACTGATGTTGGTGTTGTCCGTGTGTGTTCGGGCCAGTTCTACTTCTTCCTCCAGCACCTCGATAGTCTGCTTTCCGCGTTTGGAGACCGAAGTCTCATAACAGTCCATGGCCCTTTTGAGGGCTTGTGAGGCTTTGATGCTTCTTGGATTTACTTCCGCCATGACTCTTGAGACTGTTCTTGCACCTATCACTTTGTGGAAGCTGAAAACTAGATTGGAAGAGGAGCCTCCAGAGTGAAAATCCAGCGCAGGAATGATACAGAAAGGTTGCGGGAATAAGATAATAAAGAGAATGGAGAAGGGTTGAAGCGTGCTTCGGGGAAGCCATTTAAGGCCATAATTGAGGGCAAGTTGCCTAAACGTACTTCTGCCAAGGCTGGGAGAATGATCGGGGTTGTCCGTTCTGCCATGTAATCCTTCACACGCTGTCATCCTGCGCTTATAGCGCTTGGTGGAGCTTTTTCCTTTGCCATAATTCCTTCTCATTAAGGACGGATGATTCCGATGGCTTCTCGTTAACCTCTCCTGCGTGTGCCGCTCGACTGGCACAATCACCATACCGTTAAGCCTGATTTTCTGATGACGACTGGCCTGCCGTCCGTCCTACGGAATCATCTGCATTCAAGTCCTTCCTTGATACTGCGTTGCACTGATCCCGAAGCTTATCATCCGTGAGCTCATTCCAACACGTGTCCCAGGAAAGAGTTGGGTTGTCAACCGCGTAGTTAGCAATGTGGTCCGCAAGCGAGTTTGCTTGCCTTCGCACAGATTGCAAAATGATTCCACTGAGAGAAGGCAAATGCTGTGCTATCCTTTCCGTTACCGCGGCTAACCTCCAATGCTTGATTGCTTTGGCGGGTTGCGTTCCATGTTGGATTTTCTTAACTGTGTTTATGGCCACCTGAGAGTCGCCTTCCACGATAGCTTTTCTTTTGCCCAGCTGCACTAAGAGTCGGAGACCCTGTTCTAGAGCTGTGAATTCGGCGTGATTGTTTGTGGTTTCTCCCAGATTTTTGCTTAGGATATGAATGATGCTTTCGTTTTCATCTCGTAGAACCCCTCCTGCCCCCGCTGGGCCAGGGTTTCCCTTTGCTGCCCCGTTGAAGTTCAACTTGCAGAAACCATGGGGCAGACGCTGCCAGATAACAGGAGGAGGAATTGGTCGGAGAGCCATTTTCGTCAGGAGATGTTCCGCTGAATCGATGAGCCCGAAGATGCCCAGGATTCTTCTGTCATTGGGAGAGATTGTTTCAACCTTTTCCTCTGTGCAACAGGTATGAGTAGTTGCCGTGAGCCCTTGCATGATAATTATTTTTAAATCATCAAGTTTCCGAATGCCTCGCTTTTGGAAAATGCGGTTATTTCGTTCCTTCCATACATTCCATATAAGAAAGCCGGGACTGTTCTTCCACAGTGAATTTACCATAACGCTGTTGGAGTATTGAGTTCGCCAATTGGTTATGGTCTCTTGAATTGAATTGTGTTGTCTGTCTGACTGCCGGAAGATATCTTGAAGCCATTCCCAAAGCTTGTTGGTCCAGTCACAGCTGTTGAAGAGATGGTTGGTAGTTTCCTCTTGCTGCTCACATAATGGGCAGCGGGAAGGTCCTATAAACCCTCTTTTGGTTAGATTTTCCCATGTCAGGACTTTCTTGTTTTGCACGAGCCATAGGAACAATTTAATTTTGGGCCATAGTATTCCGGCCCAGACATTTTCATACCAAGCTACCTTGTCCTGCTCCTCCCTGTTATCCAAGTAATGCCTGGCTTCTTTCAGATTGAAGGAGCCGCCAGCCAGCATGCCCCAGCGGAGCTTGTCTGGACCGTGCATTTCTCTGAGAACTCATCACTGTTTTGCCATCATCCTTGCCTATATAATTGCTCAATTACCCTCTGATTGAAGAAAAAGCAACTATTGAAAACTGTGTAATCTTTCTTTAGTTATATCAAAATGACAAAAAATCAAATGACACCTAAAGCTAGAGTATCCAAGCCTGTTAAACCTGGAGGATCCAAACCTCCCAAGTCTAAAACCGCAAAAGCCCCAAAATCTACTCCTGCTATCACTGCAAATACCACTGTGATTGTTAATCCTCTTCAACCTCCAGTGTCTAATGAAGAAGTTATCCCTTTAATTGATTTGGATTACAAAATTTTAGATCCTCCAGTCGAATTAAATCTATTAGAAGTTCATGATTGGTGTCATGAAAGTTCCTAGACAAAGAAGAAATGCCTCTCTGGGATAAAAATTTACCCAAATATGTAGTCCCAGTAACACACACTTGTTAGGACCTGATAATACTGTGCCAGAAGTATTATGTCGCAGACCAAAGATCAATTGTGAATGCTGATAGAGAGATTTTATTTTATATCACTCCAGATTCTATTAATGAAATGTTACAACTTCAGTTTGACCCTAGGGAAATTCCCCTATCCATTGAAGCATTAACACAATTATATTTGGGATTGGATTTCCCTAAGAGATTCATGATTTTTCAGAACTTCATGCCTAGTCATGTGGATATTTCAAAGCTGAATCCACCCTATTCCACTTCTAAGTTTATAGAAGGTTCTAGGCATGTAATTTCTATGTTATCATTCATATTGGGCTATTTCACTGATGATTCTATCCTTGGGTTTTTGTCTACCTTGTCTCCTGGTGAGCCTCCCGCTGTGATCTTTGACTTTGCCAGGTTTATAGCTGATTCCATACATTATCAATTGACAAAGTTATCTATTGAAGGTGTATTCAGATATTCTTCCTACTTATTTCACTTGTTCTTATTCTCACAAGCTGATCACTTTCCAATAGAATTACAGAAAATAAATGTAGAGGGCTAGCCTCTATCAGTTCTCTTTTGGACATCTTTATTGAGAAAAGAAGGACGTGAGTACATCTACACAAATTTTACAGATTTTTTCATCAGGCCAGCTATGAATTTGCTGCATAAATCAGAACAACCTAGGGTAAATGAAGAAATGAAAAGGATATTACAACTGTCAGAGCAATGTAAAATGGGAGATTGGTATTTGTATGAGAAACACACTGAATTAAGAATCTTTGGAACCAATCTTCTTCCATACAAATTACCTAAGCTTTTGACTATTAGAGTCTTTGCCTTAGAGTATTTGAGAAAGGTTTTGAATGTTGATGCCATTAATTTCATGGCTTCCAAAAAGAAGATCTAGTTCAAATTAAAAAATCGGATTGGCCCATTCATAGTGAATAATAGAGATGTTGAGAAAGAGATAGAAAAAAGATTATCAGAGCTAAAATTTCAAGTGAGTTTTCCTTGGACTTATGACCTCCAAGGTATTTAAAGCAGTATAAGGGTTAAGTGTAAAATACCTCCTTTTATACATGAGTCAAAGCCTGATATTGAAAAGTTTGCTAATCAAACAAAATGGGTAGAAAATACATTGGTAGATGCAACTGCAAATGAACAACCAATAGGAAAAATGGGTACCACACTTGCTGTGGTAACTTCTAAACAACCAGAGTCTTCAAACAAAACAAGCATAGATGAGGGAGCCTACATAGCAGAAACTACTACAGATACTAAGTTCAAGATCATCTACAACAAAAGACTTAGATTTGGTTCCATAGGTAAAGAAAAACTAATTGAGGTTGAAGATGAACCAGAGGTCAGTAATGATGAGGCCACTACAATAATAAAGGATACTTTGACAGAGATTGAAAGAGAAAAAGTTGCATCCAAAGAAAACAAGACCCAAATGATTGAAAAGCACGTTAATATAGAATCTTCTTCTTCTCAAACAATAGAAGAAAAATATTTGGACATCAAAGAAAGATATAAGCAGATTAAACAAAGGAATGAGGAAATCAAAAGTGAGATTTATTCTCAATTTCTCAAAAAAAAGCCGGGAAATCAAGACAGGTTGCTTATAGCAATTGATTACTCCTCAAATAAGATGATCATGTCCTATTTACAACCAACTACTTCAACCCCAAAACTAGTGGTTGACTACAGAAAGATGGAATTTGAAATAGATACTAAAAAAGTACATGAATTGGATCAGATATAATTCCACGTACATAGCTCTGAGATGCTATATTCCACTGTGGTGACAAAGGCCATGAGTGTGACCAATTTGCAGAATACCATTATTAATCTGCAAGAACAAATGAAACTTGACAAAGGCTCTTTATATGTAAAAGATCTAAGGATCAAGGCCTTAGAAGATTTCATTTTACAAATAGAAGTTGACCCATCAAATGTACAAGCTGCTGAAGTATTAATCAAGAAGAAAAATGATGATATTGCTGCTTTAAGGAAATAGTTAAAACTTCCTAATAGTGAGCACCCACAGAGTAAGGAGATACTTCAAGAACAGAAAGAGAAAGAAGATATGATGCAGTTGATCATAAAGCTAACTGCCCAAATCAAGGATATGGAAATTCAATTGGATATATTGATGAAAGATAAAGAAACTATGAATGAAACTGATACTTCCACCACTCCTACAGTCATACCTATTATTATTGTTGTTGTTCTTTCTACACTGGGAGAAAATTTAGCACCCAAAGAACCACTGGCAACTGCAGTGTCAGTGAATTCAGCTACTACTTCCAATACAAAACCTTCAACATCACAAGTACAACAAACAAATGATGCAGGGGAAATAGTCAAAGCAATGGAGGAAATGTCTCTGAAAAATAATGAAATTAACAGTTTGAAGAAAATGATTCAGAACATGGAAGTTTCCAATAAAGCAGCATTGATTAATGCCAACAATTATGAATGAAGAGCTAACAGAATTCAAGAGAAATTCAAAAGCCTTCAAAAGGATTTGAGTTTCACTGCACAAATTTCTTACATAAGAAATCACCTATGGACCAATATTATTGAGGCTATACATCTTCAATGACCATCAATCCAGATAATATATGAACAGAGAGACCTCCTTCTAGTAGCTCAAGTTGAAATACAAAATACAACAAAAGAATTAGCAGATAAACCAGCACAGGCATTAAAGCTAATTTCTTTCTTAAATAGTAAGAACAAGACTAAGCTAGAAGAATTGAAGATACAGGACAAGACAGAGACTATATTGAAAATAAAAAAAGTATTGACAAAGAAAACTTTATTGAACAACTTGAAAGAGAAATGTGATGCCTTGAATTTTTCCGTTACCAATATTTTAGCAAAATAAACTATGCTAAGACAAGCTAGTATTCTAGACATCCATGTCTTCAATGATAAGTTGATGGACCAGAAATAATATGACAAAAATAAAAGGGACCATGACAAAGAACAGGTTAATAAGCCACTACCACAGGGCTCTCCAACAAGGAAAATTGTTCTCCAATACATTGAAGATTTATTCTTCCTTCAGAATGAAATCAAACATTTGTTTGTAATTAAACCAAATTTTCCCAAGTATACTGATGCAGATCAGAACTTTAGAAATCTCAAAAGTGTAAAAATACCAGATGCTGAACAATGGCAGACTTTTAAAGATTTAATGTAGTAGCAAAGAAGAAAAACAGTGAAAGAGAGTGCAGATGAAGTAGTCAGTCTGAGAAGAAAACAAATAAAAAAATTATTTGATTTTGATTTTTTACTGCTAAAAAGTCTCTTTTTAGAGCAGTTGAAGGTTAAAATATCAGTTTGAAGAGTATCAGGGTGAAAGAATAGATTCAAAGTGTATTAGAGAGAAAATCAACAAACAACTGATTTTGACTACTGTAATTTCCCTTTTACAGCAGTAACATGATAAATAAACAACATGAAAGAAAATTAGAGATAAAGTACAAGGTCAAAGAGTATAAGTAGAAAGAGTATCAGTGAATTCATCTTCCAAAAGATATTTTCAAAATGCCAGCAAGCATAGACAGCTATTCAAACAAATAGTTTTTGTTAGATAAGATAGCTCTATATTTTCTAGATAAGAGGACAACTTGCTAAAGTTGTTAAGTAGTTGTCCCACTTAATGTGTAAAGATATTTAATATTTCCTAGAACTATTCCTAGATCTCTCTAGGATATTTGTAATAAACATTTGTATAAATACTTCAGTTTGTGAAGTGTTTAGGGTGGAATAAAATTGCTAAGAACATTATAGAAATTTTGTTGGTACGTTGGAGGCTCACATGTGTTGATTTCAAAGCAGTAGTCTAGACAATAACCAATTGGACTTCATAATTCAGGATTCATGCAATAAGTTGAAGAGTAAAGTACTTTCTTATTGTCATTGTTTCCATTCTGAGTTACATTCAATTTAATATATGTTGTTCAATCCTAATGATTAATTAGGAGTATTATTTCAAGACTAGTGTAAAAACTCCCTCTCTTAACTAATTAATCATTTAAATGTTTTTTGCTAATTTCCAGATTTAGGAATTATTAATTGCTACTAGTCCCGTTTGACCCCTGCCTCCTTCCTCTTTTTCTGGATCAAAGGATCCTTAATTTCCCTTTATCCCGAAGCAAGCCATTTCATCAAAAAAATATATCGAAATCTCTAAGGGTTATCTACCTTGCCTTGAATACATTAGCATCCTTTTGGCCCTTGCCTTCTAGTACTTCTTGCTAGACTTTGACTCCACAGCCCAATGGACTAGTAGATGCCTCTTTAATTTGTCTTTAAGTAATATTATTTTCCACCAAACATTTCAAAAACAAAACCAATTGTTCTATCATAACTAGCCTAAAACATTAAACAAAACCAAAGTTAAATCATAAAGAGAGAGCCCTCTCTGAAATTTAGGAAGGTTAGATCCTAAATTTCCAAAGTAGGTTTGTGGTTACCCCTAGTTTTCTTTAACTAAAAACTGAAAGCCCAAAATCTTGAGAAATTACTAGGGTGATAACATACTGGCGACCATACTAGGGAACTAACGAATCTCTAGTTTTAATTTAGTCTTAAAGGAATATCTTTCATTTATCTTTTTAATTTAATATTATTTTTAAGGGTTTGGGGTATTCATAAACAGTCATTATGGATTCTAGGAAAACCTACTATACCAGGTCTAACCCAGATCCTAAGCCTGCAGTTATAGTAGATAACTCAGAACTGATTGGAAAAAACAAAAAGAAAAAACAAATTGTCAATTTAGAAACTGAAGTACCATTAAGAAAAGCTAATTCTTTACCCAAAGAATTAGTAAGCTTATCTGATATTGATTTTGATTTCAAGTTTTAACAATCAATGTTTAAAATTAAATCTAAAACTGATTTAAAAGATACTGTAATAGATCATGTTTTCACTTCTTTCTTGAAATCAAAACATAATATTATTTCAACAAAAAGAAAATCAGATAAATTTGAATCTAAAAGTCAAATAGAAAGGATTGATGTTACATTGATTAAAGACATTGGTGAAGCTATTAAATTAGCCCATTTATTATCTCACATTAAGCCTCCAGTTTCTCAATTGCACACAACAATAATTCCGGCAGCAGACTCAACTCTGTATACTATCACTTCATTTTTAGATTCCACTACAAGTTCATCCACAGAAAAATTTAGTCCTAAGTTTCCTTTGCAGCCTAGGATATTATTTCCCTCATTCACTCAATCCACTGCATCCACTAGTTTTATAAGAACTACATCCTTATTTCCAAATAATTCCATATATATACCAACATCTTTTCCAAGCTCTTCAAGCACAACTTTCATCTCATCAACTACCATATCCAGCACTGCTCCTATCATTACTGTTATACCTCCTAGTTCAGCAAAACTTCAAGCCATGGCTACTAGGTATGCTCCCCTTGTCTTACCCCAAAACCTCCATGATATGCCCCAAGATTATCAGAAAAATATACCATTGTTTGATGGCCAATCACAATATACTGCTCAACAACATATTACAAGAATAACAGATTATTGTGAAATCTATAAAATAGATTAATTAGATGTTCAAATGAGGTTGTCTTCTCAAAGTTTAATAGGAGAGGTTAATAAATGGTTTATAAATTTAGATGCTGGTAGTATAGATAATTTAGCTGCATTTCATAGAGCATTCTTAAATAAATGGGAAAAGAAAAATAACCCCCTGCAAATCTATATGAATTCAATGCTTTAAAAAGAGATCTTAATGATTCTGTTCAAGATTACTACACTTGGTATAACAGTGTTGATAATGTCATTCCTGTTGATCTTAAACCTACACCCTATTATATACTTCTTAAATTTCCTGATGGATTTGATCCAGATATGGCTTACGAACTAAGAGAAAGGAATGTTGTTGGTGTAGAAATAAATATTCTAGCTAAAGAAGCCAGACTTAGGAATGAAAGGAGAGTCACAATCACAGAAGAAACATCAAACTTAGATGGTAAATTTGATTTTTTTGCTAAAACTTTAGAAAGGGTGGTTGAAAGATTAGACAATATTGAGAGAAAACCACAATGGGATAACCAACCACAAAACAGAAATCCCAACTTCAGAAAAAACAATAACCCTGTAAAAGCTAAAGAAGCTACTCTAGATCAAAACATTAGGCCCCCATTCCAAGAGAAATATGCTGAGAGCTCTCATAATAATGATGAATATGAGGATAAAATCAATCTAATGATGGGGATAGATGAAGAAAACACTATTTGCCTCACTCAGGAGGATCAAAAACTTTTTGAGCTTCAACAACTCAAAGTAGAATCTAGTGAATCCTTTGATTTCAAACAAGGTTATGACTTTTCTATTAATGAAATTCACGGTCACTATAACCTTAGAAACAGAAAAAACAATGAAACTGCTACAAAAAACACTTCTCAAAATCAAACTAAAAAAAATGTAGAAGCCCCAAAAACAAAAATTTTGCAAATTCTCCCAAGGAAAAACAAGTGAAATTCCAATCCTCCCAGTCCCAAAAAATCACCAAGTCCCAAAATTTTTGACATCACTGAAGAAGTGGCCCAATCCTCGAATAATGCCCAAAAGGCCAATGCTAACAAAGCCCCTAGTTCAGTAAAATCAGAAAATCCTGATCCAAAGAAGAATATTGCCGATTCTAAATCAGCAAATTCCAAAACTGTTAACACTAAAGCTTCCTCTGAAATTTCAAAATCTAGAAAGGCTTCTGTTTCCCCTGAATCTGTCCCTGAAAAGAAAACTAAAAAACAACAAAATTCAAGAAACTCAGACAGAAAACAAAAGGACAACTCAAGATAAAACTACATCTGCTGAAATTCATGAAAAACCCACTCAGGTAACTGTCACTACAGATGAAATAATTCATATTAGTGCGTCTCAATCATCATTTAATATTTAATATGAAATAGCTAAGTTAAAAATACCAATTCCTTTAACAGAATTGGTAAAAAATGACTTATATAAATCAACAATTACTGAAACTTTGAATATGAATGATGGTGAAGATTCTATTATTTTAAATGATGATCAACCTAAATTAATTTTTAGCCTTGATGTAAATGGTAAGCATTCAGATGGATCAGTTCCTCCCTTCCATATTAGTCTTACTATTCATGATCAGATTTTACACAATGCAATGTTAGATTCAGGAGCTTCCCACAATTTAATGCCAAAATCTATCATGGAAACTCTGAATTTAGAAATAACAATGCCTTATAAAGATTTATTCTCTTTTGATTCAAGCAAGCTTAAGTGCATAGGATTGATAAAAGACTTATGTGTGAATTTGGTTCGGTATCTTGGAAAAAGTATGGTTATGGATATTGAGTAGCTGACATCCCACCAAAGTATGGTATGCTTCTTTCTAGCTCATGGGGAGCTAAGTTGTAGGGATCTCTACAATTAGACATGAGCTATGTCACCATAACAATGTTTGGACAACCGAAGAAACTTTACAGAGAAACTCTAATGAAATACATGGTTAGCAATGCTCAGATATCAATAAATTACCCAATTTACTCAACACCATCTAATCTTGATTCATTCATTTTATGTAACTCTGATAATAATGAAATCCAAACTAAATTAATTGACATAAAGCCTAAACCAAACAATGATCATATTTTTCATGAAGCCCTTCGGCACTTAGACTTTGATGGCTCAGTGAACAAGTCAGCGGGAGGAGCTGGAGTGTGGATCACAAATTTTAAGACGAGTCATTCGGAAGGAAATGCCTTTAGACTCAACTTCAAATGCACCAACAACATGGTAGAATATGAGGCACTTATCTTAGGCCTCCAAATCATCAAAAATTTAGGAGGTAAGAGAATTTAAATCATGGGAGATTCAAAATTAATTATTAAGCAAGTAAATGGAGATTATTCTGTTCATAATCCTACATTAGCCAGATATAGAGATGCAGCAATTGATTTATGTGATGATTTACTAGAATGTAAGTTTGCTACTATTCCTAGAAATCAAAATTTGCAAGCACAATGCCTAGCAAATTTTGCTAGCACATGTAATTTTCCTTTTCAACCAACATATAGATATACCGTTGAAGTTAAATATAGACCCATTGTCCCTGATAATGTCAAATACTTGCAGATTTTCTATGAAGATGAATAGATTTACCATTTTTTGAATAGTGGGGATGAATTTCAAAATTATAAGATAGACACAGATGGTAATTTAGATTCCGAATGTAACATACATTTAGATGTTAATTATGAAATAAATAACATTGATGCACATAAACTTACCAAACCCACTATATTTACTCAATCTGACATAGATAACTTAGAGAAGGTAGATATAGAAGAAATAATTGAAGATGAAATTGAGATGTTAGATTTAAAAGATAATTTTTTACGTAAGGGTTTAACTCCTTTGGAGGAATTTTTTGATTCCAATAATGTGCCCAAAAAGCCTAAAATTGAACCAGTCAAGTTTGACATTGAGGAGTGTAACATTGGGACACAAACAAAACCAAAAAAGATCAAATTGTAAAAATCTTTACCGCCTCAAGAAAAAGAAAAATACATTGAAATTTTAAAGGAATACCAAGATGGTTTTGCATGGAGTTATGAAGATTTCAAAGCATACGATACAAACATAATTCAACACAAGATTCCTATAAAATATGATTAGAAACCGTTTAGATAAAAATTGAGGAGGATTAATCCTGTCATATTACCTTTGATTGAAAAGGAAGTTGAATGCATGTATGATGCCCAAATCATTGCACCAATCAGATCTTCCGATTGGGTTTCTAACTTAGTACCTACAAGAAAGAAAACTGGTGAAATCAGATTATGTGTAGATTTCAGGAATCTTAATAAAGTGTCTTTAAAGAACAATTACCCTTTACCCAAAATGGATCATATTTTAGAAAGGGTAGTTGGTTCTTCTAGGATTTTTTTATTGGATGGTTTCTCAGGATATAACTAGATACTTTTTCAAAAAGAAAACCAACCTAAAACATCTTTTACCACTCCATGGGGCACTTTCATGTATGTGGAAATGCCTTTTGGTTTGATGAATGCTAGAGCTACCTTTCAGAGGGCTATGGATATAGCCTTTGCTAAAGAAATACATGAATTCTTGGTTATTTATTTAGATGATATTATCATTTTTTCTAAGACAAATAATGAACATTTGGATCATCTAAGACAACTTTTAATTAAGTGTATAAAATTTGGTATATCATTAAATCCTAAGAAAACTCTTTTTGGACTAGAAGAAGTAAAACTACTTGGACACATAATTTCAAAGGAAGGTATTAGGATAGATCCAACAAGGATAGAAGCCATACTGAACATTCACCCACTTAGAAACATCAACGAGTTTCAAGAATTTTTAGGTAAAATTAACTTTTTAAGAAGATTTATTTCTAATCTAGCAGAAATCATCAAAGAACTGAATAACATGTTAAAAAGGGACTCTGTTTTAAAATGGACAGTTGAAGAAAAGAAATCATTTCAATCCATTAAACATGCTTTAATAAAAAATCCAGTCCTAATCAGTCCAGACTTCAAGAAATATTTTATAATCTTTTCATTTGCCTCAAAACATGCCATAGATGCAGTTCTAATGCAGAAAAATGACCAAGGTTTTGAACAGCCTATAACATTTTTCAGTAAAACCCTTAGAGATGCACCTTTGAGATATAACATAATGGAAAAAAAAGCTTTAGCTTTGGTTAAAGCCATAAAATTCTTTACTCCCACATTATTTCCTATGACCCTAATTATGTAGTCAAATATGTTTTAACATAGGATGGGCCAGATGGAAGAAGAGGAAAGTGGATTTCCACTATCCTTGAATATGACATAGAGATTAAACCAACCAAGCTCATAAAAGGAAAAGGTTTAGCGAGATTAATGGCTGAATCCAATTGTAATGCTTTGGATATAAATTTTGTTGCTTAGATTGATGAACAGGAAGAGATGGTGACTACATTGATCAATGAAGCCTTTCTAGACTCATCATGGTACTCGGATATTATCTTTGTACTTACAAATTTACAAGCTCCTCCTAGATTAACTAGAACTAAAGCTAGATTCGTCAAACTTAAATAAATGAAATATTGTATTCTAGATAATATGTTTGGAGAACTGAACTATTACTGAACTATTTACTAAAATCAGAAGATGAAAAAATTCTTGGAGAATTTCATGGAGGTGATTATGGAGAACACTTATACTGGAAAAGTATAGCAGATAAGATTCTTAGAGCTAGTTTCTACTGGCCTTCCTTATTTGCTGATGTGAAAAAAATTGTTACTTCATGTCACAAATGTCATATTTTTGAAGGAAAAATGAAGTTGCTACCTTTACCACTCAAAGCTATTTCTACTGAGATGCCTTTTCAACATTGGGGTTTAGACTTCATTGGATAAATTCACCCTCCATCCTCTAGCCAACACAAATGGATATTGACTACCACAGATTATTTCACCAAGTGGATTGAAGCCATTCCTACCAGACAATCCATTGATTCAGTCATTATCTCTTTCATAGAAAACAACATTTTATCTAGATTTTGATGCCCACAGAAAATTATTACTGCTAATGCAGCTGAATTTAATTCTAAGAAAATGATTTCCTTTTGTCACAAGTACCATATAACCCTAGGCCACTCTAGTACTTATTACCCTCAAGGTAATGGCCTAGCTGAATCTTCAAATAAAAACGTTGTGAGTATCATAAAAAAACTACTTGAAGAAAATAAGAAAGCTTGGAATAAGAAGTTAGTCTATGCCTTATGGGCAGATAGACTTACTACCAAGAAGTCAATCGGAACATCTCCTTACCATATTGCATATAGGATGGATGCAGTTTTCCCATCATCTTTAGGTGTTCCAGTAATGAAAATTATCCAAGAATCACAAGTAGAACTCAATGACATACAGAGAAGGATAAATCAAAATATTCATCTGCAACAGACAAGGGAAGAAGTATATGAAAAATCTCAAGTCATTCAAGAGAAAATCAAGAAAATCTTTGATTAAATAACTAAAGAAGATGACTTTTCCATAGGAGATAAAGTGTTCAAATGGGATTTCAGGAGAGAGGAAAAAGGAAAACATGGAAATTTTGACGTTATATGGAAAGGTCCTTATGTCATTTATGGGTACAGAGGTAACAATGCATTTTTTATCAAAAAATTGGATGGAACAGACATTCCAGAAGGACCAGTGAATGGTAGAATGCTCAAACACTAATATTCTTCTGAGTTCACTAATATTTAGTGCTAGTTTCCTGTTACATCATTGTAAATATCCATTGCAGTTTGTAGATTGGATTAGATGTTTTCTTTCCAAAGTTGAAGCCTGAAGTGAAGGCCCGAATATTTGAAGAGTAAAATGTCATAAGTATGATGTTTTGTCGAAATCAGAAGATAGTTACAGGATCATCATGGTCAAAATGGAAGGCTAACGATCTTAGATTTCTTGACATTTCACCAGGAAATGCCATCCCCATGTGAAGCCGTTGTTAGGATCCTATAGTTATAAGATTCATAATTTGGAATTGACTTATGATAGTCTTTTAAATATGTACATACCTTGCTTTCTACATGTTTTTTTCCCATATTTTGTAAAAAACAAAAAAAAAACAAAAAAGTCAAAAATAGGGTAAAAGTCCTAAAAGAAAGATCAAAGGACTTAGAATAAATAATATACCCCAAACAAAAAGAAATAAAACATGAAAGTGTGCAAGTCCAAATGCCACTAATTTTTACTTTGTTACTGATGATTATGGCAGAGTGTCAATAAATGCCATACTCCATGATGATTTTAACTGCTTAATCTTGACTTATCATGTTTCAATTTTATTTGTTGTAGAATATTGAATAAATATTGTTCAGACAGTTTAATCTTGACTAATTAGTAGATAGGTAGAGAATAAATAGGAGCTCATCAGTTTAATATGAGCCCTCAGATGATATAAGGTAGATTTAGATAGTTTTTATTGCTTTCAAAAGAATAAAATGTTCAAGGTTGCTAGCTCAAATGCACCTGCAAAACGGAAGAAAAAATGTTAGATTAAAAGTTGGATAGGTAGAAAGAAGTGGGAAGAAGCTTGTAAATATTCATCACCGGGAAAAAATAAATAATTTCCCCTCCCCAATAGTTATTATGCATTTTAAACTTTCAGTCAAAGAGGCTCAGAGAATTTCTCTGACTTCTGTTGGGAGTGGACCCAAGGCTCAATGATTGTTAAGTTAAAAGTGTTGAATTCCTATAATAATCTCTAATTATCATCATTTACCCTATATTCATCCATTACACCTTAATAAGTAGAGACCTTTTACTTAATGAAAAAAAAAATCCCCTTTTGATTAATCTCCTTCATTCATAAAAACATAAAAACCCTCCAAAAATATTATATTCTAGGTCAAAGTGGTCAAATTATAAATGATAAAGCTTTGCTTTTTACATTATCACTTTACTTAGTCATATAAATATATTTTGGTGTTTTTCATTGTCATTGGTCATATTAACTTCTAATTTATTTATTAAATCCTTAAACAAAAAACCTTAGCCTATTATTATAACCCCTTTTATATAATTATCCCAAAAAACCCACTATTATAAGATTTTTTTCCAAAGTTAATTATCCACATGTTTAAATAAAAATCCCAATTATATCCCCTTTGGCATAAAACTAACTATATATAAATAATCCCGCCCCATATGGTTATTGGATCCCACCATGGTCTAAGAATATATAATAAAAATATATGATGTTTGGGCAAATCTAATGTCTTTGGAAACTTAAAATCACACCCCAAGCCTTTTCAATAGACTTGCCAAAGTTACCCCGCCTCACGCACATTTTACCATATATATAAACCCTTTATATATATATATATATATATATATATATATATATATATATTACCGCCTATTTTATCTTTTCGAAACATATATCACATATATAGTTAACCTTTATATATTAAAACTTTAATTATAAAGTATTTTGTATAAAGGTTTTATTATATTTTCATCCAACACTGTATAATAAAGTTGCCCAATCCCACAAATTTCGACCGCAACTTCTAAACTCATTCCGATCGTTCACTCCCTTTCCAAAGATCCAACGGTTGACGATGATCTTCGCGCTCACAAACGAAACGTTTGCGAAACGCCCAAACAAGCGCGAAATGGGCAGTTTTCCCATTACCGCCTCCTATGACGTGTCCAAATTTGATTTGATCACATTCATTTTGATAAAAACCACTTACTACCCAATGTCAGTGCGAAACCCACCTCTGGTTTTTCGCGTTCACAAATAGAAAACCACTCCCACCAGTTATTTGACGCACAATTATTGCGTTTTTTAAGATTTATAATAAAGATTAAAACCTTTGTTATACGTTTTATTGACGTTATATGTGTATTCTAAGAATTAAAAGTCACACCTGACTAGTTATACATATTCTCGCTATTATCAAAGCTTCCCACTGCGTTTTGAAGCCTTGAATTCCCATTATAAACCTTGTTTCACCGTAGATTTCCCGATTCAAGACTGATAAACACCTGCTCAAATCCAACTACCGAACCTGAGCTCAACTTCGACTTACAAAAAAATTGCAGAAACCCTTTTCGGCTACCAAATACCTGCATTTAAGGTATTTTTCAACATTTCAACTTGCAATTTCACAATTTGAACCACCAATTTAAACCAATTAAGCTATAAAGAGTGAAATTGCCCATCCCATTTTGTCTGAAACCTTGAAAAAAGATGGCAAACCCTCACAATTTTTTCCTAGAAATTTCCATTTACAGAAGACCCCATTTTTAATTCAAATTCTCAGTCCAAGACCCTTGAAAAATAAATTCCATGGCTAAGAAAGGTTTTTAAACCCACATAATACCTAAAATAATCTCTTTTTTAGCCACAGTCATTCAGAAAACCTGCATTTTCTGTCTCAAACTTGTTGCTTATGTCCCAAATTCCTAAATTGAGCACTGAATTGCCCATTGCCACCATCCTTGTAAAATTTCTCAATTACCCTCTAATTGAATAAAAATCAACTATTGAAAACTGTATAATATTGCTTTAGTTATCTCAAAATGACAAAAAAACAAATGACACCTAAAGTTGGAGGATCCAAGCCTATTAAACTTGGAGGATCCAAACCTCCCAAGTCTGAAATAGAAAAAGCCCCAAAATCTGCTCCTGCTATCACTGCAAAGACCACTGTGACTATTAATCCTCTGCAACCTCCAGTGTTTAATGAAGAAGTTATCCCTTTAATTGATTTGGGTTATAAAATTGTAGATCCTCTAGTAGAATTCAATATATTAGAAGTTCACAATTGGTGTCATGAAAAGTTCCTAGACAAAGAATAAATGCCTCTCTGGGATACAAATTTACCCAAATATGTAGTCCCAGTAACACACCCTTGTCAGGACCTGATAATACTATGCCAGAAGTATTATGTCCCAGACCAAAGACCAATTGTGAATGCTAATAGGGAGATTTTATTTTATATCACTGCAGAGTCTATTAATGAAATGTTACAACTTCAATTTGACCCTAGGGAAGTTCCCCTATCCATTGAAGCATTAACACAATTATATTTGGGATTGGATTTCCCTTAGAGATTCATGATTTTTTAGAACTTCATGCCTAGTCATGTGGATATTCCAAAGCTGAATCATCCCTATTCCACTTCTAAGTTTCCAGAAGGTTCTAGGCATGTAATTTCTATGTTATCCTTCATATTGGGCTATTTCACTGATGAGTTTACTCATGAGTCCATCCTTGGGATTTTTCTACCTTGTCTCCTGGTGAGCCTCCTGCTGTGATCTTTGACTTTTCTAGGTTTATAGCTGATTCCATACATTATCAATTGACAAAGTTACCTAGTGAAGGTGTATTCATATATTCTTCCTATTTATTTCACTTGTTCTTATTCTCACAAGTTGATCACTTTCCAATAGCATTACAGAAAATGAATGTAGAGGGCCAGCCTCTCTCAGCGATCTTTTGGACATCATTATTGAGAAAAGAAGGAAGTGAGTACAACTACACATATTTTACATATTTTTTCATCAGGACAGCTATGAATTTGCTGCATAAATCAGAATAGCCTAGGGTAAATGAAGAAATCAAAATGATATTGCAACTGTTAGAGCAATGCAAAATGGGAGATTGTTATTTGTATGAGAAACATACTGAATTAAGAATCTTTGGAACCAATCTGCTTCCATACAAATTACCTAAGTTTTTGACTATCAGAGTCTTTGCCTTAGAGTATTTAAGACATGTTTTGGATGTTGATGCCATTGATTTCATGGCTTCCAAAAAGAAGACCCAATTCAAATTAAAAAATTGGATTGGTCCATTCATAGTGAATAATATAGATGTTGAGAAAGAGATAGAAAAAATATTATCAGAGCTGAAATTTCAAGTGAGTTTTCCTTGGAATTATGACCCCCAAGGTCTTTAAGCAGTATAAGAGTTAAGTGTAAACTACCTCCTTTTATACATGAGTCAAAGCATGATATTGAAAATTTTGCTAATCAAACAGAATGGGTAGAAAATACATTGGTAGATGCAATTGAAAATGAATAGCCAATAGGAAAAATGGGTGCCAAACTTGCTGTGGTAACTTCTAAATAGCCAAAGTATTCAAACAAAAGAAGCAGAGATGAGTGAGCCTACACAGCAGAAACTACTATAGATACTAAGTTCAAGATCATCTACAACAAAAGACTCAGATTTGGTTCCATAGGAAAAGAAAAACTAATAAAGGTTGAAGATGAACCAGAGTTCAGCAATGATGAGGCCACTACAACAATAAAGGATAATTTGACAGATATTGAAAAAGAACAAGCTACATCCAAAGAAAAGGATACCTAGATGATTGAAAATTAGGTTAATATAGAAGCTTCTTCTTCTCAAACAGCAGGAGAAAAAGATTTGGACATCAAAGAAAAACATAATCAGATTAAACAAAGGAATGAGGAAATCAAAAGTGAGATTTATTCTCAATTTCTCAAACAGAAGCCAGGAAATCAAGACAGGTTGCTTACAGCATTTGATTACTCCCCAAATAAGATGATCATGTTCTATTTACAACCAACTACTTCAACCCCAAAAATAGTGGTTGACTACAAAAATATGGAATTTGAAGTATATACTGAAAAAGTGCATGAATTGGATCATATAGAATTCCACATACATAGCTCTGAGATGCTATATTACACTGTGGTGACAAAGGCCATGAGTGTGACCAATTTGTAGAATATCATTATTAACCTGCAAGACCAAATGAAACTTGACAAAGTCTCTTTATATGTAAAAGATCTAAGGATCAAGGCCTTAGAAGATTTGATTTTACAAATATTAGTTGACCCATCAAATGTACAAGCTGCTGAAGTATTAATCAAAAAGAAAAATGATGATATTGTTGCTTTAAGGAAACAGTTAAAACTTCCTCAAAGTGAGCACCCATAGAGTAAGGAGATACTTCAAGAACAGAAAGAGAAAGAAGATATGATGCAGTTGATCATAAAGCTAACTACCCAAATCAAGGATATGGAAAGTCAATTGGATATACTGATGAAAGAAAAAGAAACTGTGAAGGAAACTGATACTTCCACCATTCCTACAGTCATACCTGTTATTACTCTTGATGTTCCTTCTACACTGGGAGAAAAGTTAGCACCCTGGAAACTGCAGTGTCAGTGCAATTAGCTACTACTTCCAATACAAAATATTCAACATCACAAGTAAAAAAAACAAATGATGCAGGGAAAATAGTCAAAGTAATGGAGGAAATGTCTCTGAAAAATAATGAAATTAACAGTTTGAAGGAAATGATTCAGAACATGGAAGTTTCCAATAAAGCAGCATTGATTAATGCCAAAAATTATGAACAAAGAGATAAAAGACATGAAGAGAAATTCAAA
The DNA here is from genome assembly GCA_034641835.2 of Pinus albicaulis. Taxonomy (NCBI): domain Eukaryota; kingdom Viridiplantae; phylum Streptophyta; class Pinopsida; order Pinales; family Pinaceae; genus Pinus; species Pinus albicaulis. Next base: position 1,308,487,644 of record CM076575.1, on the reverse strand, counting down.
AGATTTCAAAAGGATTTGAGTTTCACTGCACAGATTTCTAACATAAGAAATAACATATGGACCAATATTATTGAGGCTATACATATTCAATGGCCATCAATCCATATAATATATTAACAAAGATACCTCCTTCTAGCAGCTCAAGTTGAAATATAAAATACAATAGAAGAATTAGCAGATAAACCAACACAAGCATTAAAGCTAATCAATTTCTTAAATAGTAAGAATAGGACTGAGCTAGAAGAATTGAAGATACAGGATAGGACATAGACTATATTGCAAATCAAAAAAGTATCGACAAAAAAAACTTTAATGAACAACTTGAAAGAAAAATGTGATGCCATGAATTTTTACATTACCAAGTTTTTAGAAAAATATACTATGCTAAGACAAGCTGGTATTCCAGACATCCATGTCTTCAATGATAAGTTGATGGAACAGAAATGATATGACAAAAATATAAGGGACTATGCCAAAGAAAATGTTAATAAGCCACTTCCACAGGGCTCTCCAACACAGAAAGTTGTTCTCCAATACATTGAAGATTTATTCTTTCTTCAGAATGAAATCAAACATTTTTTTGTAATTAAACCAAACTTTTCCAAGTATACTGATGCAGATGAGAACTTCAGAAAGCTCAAAACTATAAAAATACCAAATGCTGAACAGTGGCAGACTTTTACAGATTTATTGTAGCAGCAAAGAAGAAAAACAATGAAAGAGAGTGCAGATGAAGCAGTCAGTCTAAGAAGAAAACAAATAAAACAATTATTTAATTTTGATTTTTTACTGTTGATAAGTCTCTTTTTACAACATTTGAAGGTTAAAATATCATTTTAAAGAGTATCAAGGTGAAAGAACAGAGTCAAAGTGTATCCGACAGAAAAGCAACAACCAGCTGATTTTGACTGTTGTAATTTCCCTTTTACATTAGTAACATGATAAATAAATAGCGTGAAAGAACATCAGAGATAAAGTACAAGGTCAAAGAGTATAAGTGGAAAGAGTATCAGTGAAGTCATCTTCCAAAAGATATTTTCAAAATTCCAGCAGGCATAGACAACTATTCAAACAAACAATTTTTGTTAGATAAGATAGCTCTATATTTTCTAGATAAGAGGACAACTTGCTAAAGTTGTTAAGCTGCTGTCCCTCTTAATGTGTAAAGATATTTTATATTTCCTAGAACTATTCCTATATCTCTCTAGGATATTTTTAATAAACATTTGTATAAATACTTCATTTTGTGAAGTTTTTAGGGTGGAATAAAATTGATAAGAACATTATAGACATTTTGTTGGTACGTTGGAGGCTCACATGTGTTGATTTCAAAGCAGCAGTCTAAACGGTAACCAATTGGACTTCAATCCATTCTGAGTTACATTCAATTTCATATATGTTGTTCAATCCTAGTGATTAATTAGGAGTATTATTTCAGGACTAGTGTAAAAACTCCCTGTCTTAACTACTTAATAATTTAAATGTTTTCTGTTGATTTCCGGATTTAGGAATTCTTAATTTCTCCTAGTCCCGTTTAACCCTTACCTCCTTTCTCTTTTTCCGGATCAAAGGATCCTTCATTTCCATTTATCCTGAAGCAAGCCATTTCATCAAACAAATCTATCGAAATCTCTGAGGGTTATCAACCTTGCCCTGAATACATTAGCATCCTTTTGGCCCTTGCCTTCTAGTACTGCTTGCTATACTTTTACTCCATAGCCCAATGGAATAGTAGATCCCTCTTTAATTTGTATTTAAGTAATCTTATTTTCCACCAAACATTTCAAAACCAAAACCAATTGTTCTATCATAACTAGCCTAAAACAATAAACAAAAACAAAGTTAAATCATAAAGAGAGAGTCCTCTCTGAAATTTAGGAAGGCTACATCCTAAATTTCCAAAGTAGGTTTGTGGTTACCCCTAGTTTTCTTTAACTAAAAACCAAAAGCCCACAATCTTGAGAAATTACTAGGGTGATAACATACTAGCGACCATACTGGGGAACTAACCAATATCCAGTTTTAAATTTAGTCTTAAAGGAAGATCTTTCATTTATCTTTTTACTTTAAGATTATTTTTAAGGGTTGTGGGTATTCATAAAAAATCAATCTGGATTCTAGGAAAACCTACTATACCAGGCTAACCCGGATCTTAAGCCTGCAATTATAGTAGATAACCTAGAACAGATTAAAAAAAACAAAAAGAAAAAACAATTGTCAATTTAGAAATTGAATTACTATTAAGAAAAGCTAATTATTTACCCAAAGAATTAGTAAGTTTATCTGATATTGATTTTGATTTAAAGTTTGAACAATCATTGCTTAAAATTAAATCTAAAACTGATTTAAAAGATATTGTAATAGATCATGTTTTCACTTCTTTCTTGAAAGAAAAATAGAATACTATTTCAACAAAAATAAAATCATATAAATCTGAATCTCAAAGTCAAATAGAAAGGATTAATGTTCCATTTATTAAAGACATTGATGAAGCTATTAAATTCACCCATTTATTATCTCACATTAAGCCTCCAATTTCTCAATTGCACACAACAATAATTCCAGCAACAGATTCAACTCTGTATGTTGTCACTTCATTTTTAGATTCCACTACAAGTTCATCCACAGAAAAATTTAGTCCTAACTTGCCTTTGCAGCCTAAGATATTATTTCCCTCATTCACTCAATCCACTGCATCCACTAGTTTTATAAGCACTACATCGTTATTTCCAAATAATTCCATATATATACCAACATCTTTTCCAAGCTATTCAAGCACAACTTTCATCTCATCAGCTACCATATCGAGCACTACTCCTATCATTACTGTTATACCTCCTAGTTCAGAAAAACTTCAAGCCATGGCTGCTAGGTATGCTCCCCTTGTCTTACCCAAAACCTCAATCATATGCCCCAAGATTATTAGAAAAATATACCACTATTTGATGGCCAATAACAATATACTACTGAACAACATGTTACAAGAATAACATATTATTGTGAAATCTATGAAATAGACTAATCAGATGTTCAGATAAGGTTGTTTGCTCAAATTTTAGCAGGAGAGGTTAAGAAATGGTTCAAAAATCTAGCTGCTAGTAGTATAGCTAATTTCGCTGCATTTCATAGAGCATTCTTAAATAAATGGGAAAAGAAAAAGAACCCCCTGCAAATATTATCTGAATTCGACGCTTTAAAAAGAGCTCTTAATGAGTCTGTTCAGGATTACTGCACTAGGTATAACAATGTTTATAATGCCAATCCTGTTGATCTTAAACCTACACCCTATTCTATACTTCTTAAATTTCCTAATGGATTTGATCCAGACATGGCTTACCAACTAAGAGAAAGGAATGTTGAAACATTAGAACATATGCAATTAGATGTTGTTGGTGTAGAAATAAATATTTTAGCTAAAAAAGCCAGACTTAGAAATGAAAAGAGAGTCACAATTAAAGAAGAAAAATCAAACTCAGATGGAAAATTTTACCTTTTTGCTAAAACTTTAGAAATGGTGGTTGAAAGATTAGACAATGTTGAGAGAAAACTACAATGGGATAACCAACCACAAATTAGAAATCCCAACTTCAGAAAAAAGACTAAGCCTAGAAAAGCTAAAGAAGTTGCTCCAGATCAAAACATTAGGCCCCCATTCCAAGAGAACTGTGCTGAGAGTTCTCAGAATAATGATGAGGATGAGGATAACATCAATCTAGTAATGGGGATAGATGAAGAAAACACTATTTTCTTCACTCAGGAGGATAAAAAAAAATTTGAGCTTCAACAACTCAAAGTAGAATCTAGTGAATCCTTTGATTTCAAACAAGGTTATGACTTTGATATTAATGAAATTCACAGTCATTATAACCTTATAAACATAAAAAACAATGAAAATTCTCAAAATCAAACTAAAAAGAATGTATAAGCCCCCAAAACAAAAATTTTGCAAATTCCCCCAAGGAAAAACAAGCAAAATTCCAATCCTCCCAGTGCCAAAAAATCACCAAGTCCCAAAATTGTTGACATCACTGAATAAGTGGCCCAATCCTCCAATAATTCCCAAAAGGCCGATACTACCAAAGCCCCTAGTTCAGTAAAATCAGCAATTCCTAATCCAAAGAAGAATCCTGATTCTAAATCAGCAAATCCCAAAACTGTTAATACTAAAGCTTCCGTTGAAAGTTATAAATCTGAAAAAGCTTTTGCTGCCCTTGAATCCGTCCCTAAAAAGAAAACTGAAGATAGCAAAAGTCAAGAAACTCAGACAAAAAACAAAAGAAAAACTCAAGATAAAACTACATCTGCTGAAATTCATGAAAACCCACTCAGGTAACTGTCACTAAAGATGAACTAACTCAGATTAGTAAGTCCCAATCATCATTTAATATTCAATCTGAAATAGCTAAGTTAAAAATACCAATTCCTATAATAGAATTGGTAAAAAATGACTTATATAAATCAACAATTACTGAAACTTTGAATATGAATGATGGTGAAGACTCTATTAATTTAAATGATTATTAGCCTGAATTAATTTTTTGCCCTGATATAAATGGCAAGCATTCAGATGGATCAGTTCCTCACTTCTATATTAGTCTTACTATTCATGATCATATTTTACACAATGCAATGTTAGATTCAGGAGCTTCCCACAATTTAATGCCAAAAGCTATCATGGAAACTCTGAAATTAGAAATAACAAGGCCTTATAAAGATTTATTCTCTTTTGATTCAAGAAAGGTTAAGTGCATAGGATTGATAAAAGAATTATGTGTGAATTTGGTTCGGTATCGTGGAAAAAGTATGGTTATGGATATTTTAGTAGCTGACATCACACCAAAGTATGTTATGCTTCTTTCTCGCTCATGGGGAGCTAAGTTGCAGGGATCTCTACAATTAGGCATGAGCTATGCCACCATAACAGTGTTTGGACAACTGAAGAAACTTTACAGAGAAACTCCAACGAAATACACGATTATCAATGTTGAGAGATCAATAAACTACACAATTTACTCAACACCAACTTATCTTGATTCATTCATTTTATGTAACTCTGATAATAATGAAATCCAAACTGAATTGATTGACATAAAGCATAAACCAAACAATGATAATATTTTTCATGAAGCCCTTTTTCACTTAGAATTTGATGGCTCAGTGAACAAGTCAGGAGCAGGAGCTGGAGTGTGGATCACAAATATTGAGACCAGTCATTCGGAAGGACATGCCTTTAGACTCAACTTTAAATGAACCAACAACATGGCAGAGTACGAGGCACTTATCTTAGGCCTCCAAATCATCAGAAATTTAGGAGGTAAGAGAATTTTAATTATGGGAGATTCAGAATTAATTATTAAGCAAGTAAATGGAGATTATTCTGTTCATAATCCTAGATTAGCCAGATATAGAGATGCACCAATTGATTTATGTGATGATTTACTAGAATGTAAGTTTGCTACTATTCCTAGAAATCAAAATTTGCAAGCACATTGCCTAGCAACTTTTGCTAGCACATGTAATTTTTATTTTCAACCAACACATAGATATACTGTTGAAGTTAAATATAGACCCATTGTCCCTGATAATGTCAAATAATGGAATATTTTCTCTGAAGATGAACAAATTTACCATTTTTTGAATAGTGAGGATGAATTTCAAAATTGTAAGATAGACACAGATGGTAATTTAGATTCAGAATGTAACATAGATTTATATGTTAATTGTGAAATAAATAACATTGATGCACATAAAATTACGAAACCCATTGTATTTACTCAATCTGGAATAGATAACTTAGAGAAGGTAGGTATAGAAGAAATAATTGAAGATGAAATTGAGATGTTAGATTTAAAAGATAATTTTTTACCTAAGGGTTTAACTCCTTTGGAGGACTTGTTTGATTCCAATGATGTGCCAAAAAAGCCTAAAATGGAACCAATCAAGTCTAACATTGAGGAGTGTAACATTGGGACACAAAAAAAACAAAAAATGATCAAATTGTCAAAATCTTTACCCCCTCAAGAAAAATAAAAATACATTGAAATTTTAAAGGAATACCAAGATGTTTTTGCATGGAGTTATGAAGATTTGAAAGCATATGATACAAAAATAATTCAACACAAGATTCCTATAAAAGATGATCAGAAACCATTTAGACAAAAATTGAGGAGGATTAATCCTTTCCTATTACCTTTGATTGAAAAAGAAGTTAAACACATATATGATGCCCAAATCATTGCATCAATCAGACATTCTGATTGGGTTTCTAACTTAGTACCCACAAGAAAGAAAACTAGTGAAATCAGATTATGTGTAGATTTCAGGAATCTTAATAAAGTATCTTTAAAGGAAAATTACCCTTTACCCAAAATGGATCATATCCTACAAAGGGTAGTTGGTTCTTCTAGGATTGCTTTATTGAATGGTTTCTCAGGATATAACCAGATACTTGTTCAAAAAGAAGACCAACCTAAAACAGATTTTACCACTCCATGGGGCACTTTCATGTACATGAAAATGCCTTTTGGTTTGATGAATGCTGGAGCTAGCTTTCAGAGGGATATGGATATAGCCTTTGCTAAAGAAATACATGAATTATTGGTTATTTATTTAGATGATATTATCGTTTTTTCTAAGACAAATAATGCACATTTGGATCATCTAAGACAACTTTTCATTAAGTGTAGAAAATTTGGTATATCATTAAATCCTAAGAAAACTCTTTTTGGACTAGAAGAAGGAAAACTACTTGGAAACATAATTTTAAAGGAAGGTATTAGGATAGATCCAGGAAGGATAGAATCCATACTGAAAATTCACCCACCTAGAAACATCAAGGAGTTACAAGCATTTTTAGGTAAAATTAACTTTTTAAGAAGATTTATTTCTAATCAAGCAGAAATCATCAAAGAACTGAATAACATATAAAAAAAGGACACTGTTTTAAAATGGACAGTTGAAGCAAAGAAATCATTTGAATCCATTAAACATGCTTTAACAAAAAATCCAGTCCTAATCAGTCCAGACTTCAAGAAAGATTTTATAATATTTTCATTTGCGTCAGAACATACCATAGCTGCAATTCTAATGCAGAAAAATGACCAAGGTTTTGAACAGCCTATAGCACTTTTCAGTAAAACCCTTAGAGATGCACCTTTGAGATATAAAATAATGGAAAAACAAGCTTTAGCTTTGGTTAAAGCCATAAAATATTTCAGAGTGTACATTCTTTACTCCCACATTATTTCCTATGTCCCTAATTCTGTAGTCAAAGATATTTTAACACAGGATGGGCCAGATGGAAGAAGAGGAAAGTGGATTGCCACTATCCTTGAATATGACATAGAGATTAAACCGATCAAGCTCATAAAAGGACAAGGTTTAGCCAGACTAATGGCTGAATACAATTGTAATGCTTTGGATATAAATTTTATTGCCTATATTGATGAACAGGAAGAGATGGTGACTCCATTGATTAGTGAAGCCTTTCTAGATTCACCAAGTACTCAAATATTATCTTTGTACTTACAAATTTACAAGCTCCTCCTAGATTAACTAGAACTAAAGCTAGATTCATCAAACTTAAAGAAATGAAATATTGTATTCTAGATAATATGCTTTATTGGAAAGAACAAAGTGGGATATTACTAAACTGTTTACTAAAATCAGAAGCTGACAAAATTCTTAGAGAATTTCATGCAGGTGATTGTGGAGGACACTTATACTGGAAAAGTACAACAGATAAGATTCTTAGAGCTGGTTTCTACTGGCCTTCCTTATTTGCTGATGTGAAAAAATTTGTTACTTCATGTCACAAATGTTAGATTTTTGAAGGAAAAAGGAAGTTGTTACCTTTACCACTCAAACCTATTTCTACTGAGATGCCTTTTCAACAATGGGGTTTAGACTTCATTGGAGAAATTCACCCTCCATCCTCTAGCCAACACAAATGGATATTGACTGCCGTAGATTATTTCACCAAGTGGATTGAGGCCTTTCATACCAGACAATCCACTGATTCAGTCATTATCTCTTTCATAGAAAACATCATTTTATCTAGATTTGGATGCCCACAGAAAATTATTACTGATAATGCAGTTGCATTTAAATCTAAGAAAATGATTGTCTTTTGTCACAAGTACCATATAACCCTAGGCCACTCTACTGCTTACTACCCTCAGGGTAATGGCCTAGCTGAATCTTCAAATAAAAGCCTTGTGAGTATCATAAAAAAACTACTTGAAGAAAATAAGAAAACTTGGAATAAGAAGTTAGTCTATGCCTTACGGGTAGATAGAATTACTACCAAGAAGTCAATTGGAACATGTCCTTACCAGATTGTATATGGGATGGATGCAGTTTTCCCATCATGTTTAGGTGTTCTAGTAATGAAAATTATCGAAGAATCAAAAGTAGAACTCAATGATATACAGAGAAGGATAAATCAAACTATTCATCTGCAACAGATAAGGGAAGAATTATATGAAAAATCTCAAGTCATTCAAGAGAAAATCAAGAAAATCTTTGATAAGAGAACTAAAGAAGATGACTTTTCCATAGGAGATAAAGTGTTCAAATGGGATTCCAGGAGAGAGGAAAAAGGAAAACATGGAAGGTTTGACTTTCTATGGAAAGTTCCTTATGTCATTTATGGGTACAGAGGTAACAATGCATTTTTTATCAAAAAATTGGATGGAACAGACATTCCAAAAGGACAGGTGAATGGTAGAATTCTCAAACACTACTATTCTTTTGAGTTAACTAATAGTTAGTCCTAGTTTCCTTTTACATCATTGTAAATATCCATTGCATTTTGTAGATTGGATTGGATGTTTTCTTTCCAAATTTGAAGCCCGAAGTGAAGGCCCTAAGCCTTAAAGAGTAAAATGTCATAAGTATGAATTTTTGCAGAAATCAAAAGACGGTTATAGGATCATCATGGTCAAAATGGAAGGCTACTGATCTTAGAGTTCTTGACATTTCACCAGGAAATTCCATCCCCATGTGAAGCCGTTGTTAGGATCCTAAAAGTAGAGGATTCATAATTTGGAATTCACTTATGATAGTCTTGTAAATATGTACATACCTTGCTTTCTGCAAGTTTTTTTCCCATATTTTGTAAAAAAAACAAAAAAATAAAAAAATAAAAAAGAGGGTAAAAGTCCTAAAAGAAAGATCAAAGGACTTAGATAAAATAATATACCCCAAAGAAAAAGAAATAAAACATGAAAGTGTGCAAGTCCAAATGCCACTACTTTTTACTTTGTTACTAATGATTATGGCAGAGTGTTAATAAATGCCATAATCCATGATGAGTTGAACTGCTTAATCTTGACTTATCATGTTTCAATTTTATTTTTTGTAGAATAGTGAATAAAGATTAGTCAGACAGTTTAATCCTGACTAATTAGTAGATAGGTAGACAATAAAGAGGAGCTCATCACTTTAATCTGAGCCCTCGGATGATATAATGTAGATTTAGATAGTTTTTATTGCTTTCAAAAGAATAAAATGTTCAAGGTTGCTAGCTCAAATGCACCTACAAAATGGAAGAAAAAATGTTAGATTAATAGTTGGGTAGGTAGAAAGAAGTGGGAAGAAGCTTGTAAATACTCATCACCGGGAAAAAATAACTAATTTCCCTCCCCAATAGTTATTCTACATTTTGAACTTTCATTCAAAGAGGCTCAGAGCATTTCTCTGACTTCTATTGGGACCGGACCCAAGGCTCAATGACTGTTAAGTTAAAAGTGCCGAATTCCTATACTAATTCCTAATTATCATCATTTACCCTACATTCATCCATTACACCTTCATAAGTAGAGACCTTTTACTTAATGAAAAAGAAAATCCCCTTTTTATTGATCTCCTTCATTCATAAAAACATAAAAGCCCTCCAAAAATATTATATTCAAGGTCAAAGTGGTCAAATTATAAATGATAAAGCTATTTTTTTACATTATCACTTTACTTAGTCATATAAATACATTTTGGTGTTTTTCATTGTCCTTGGGCATATTAACTTCTAATTTATTTATTAAATCCTTAAAAAAAAACCTTAGCCTATTATTATAACCCCTTTTATATAATTATCCCAAAAAACCCATTATTATAAGATTTTTTGCCAAAGTTAATTATCCACATGTTTAAATAAAAACCCTAATTATATCCCCTTTGGCATAAAACTAACTATATATAAATAATCCCGCCCCATATGGTTATTGGATCCCACCATGGTCTAAGACTATATAATAAAAATATATGATGTTCGGGCAAATCTAACATCTTTGGAAACTTAAAATCACACCCCAAGCCTTTGAAATAGACTTGCCAAAGTTATGTCGCCTCACGCGCATTTTACCATATATATAAACCCTATATATATATATATATATATATATATATATATATATATATATATTACCACCTATTTTATCTTTTTAAAACATATATCCCATATATAGTTAACCTTTATATATTAAAACTTTAATTATAAAGTATTTTGTATAAAGGTTTTATTATATTTTCATTCGACACCGTATAATAAAGCCATCTCGTCCCACAAATTTCGACCGTAACTTCTAAACTCATCTCGATCGTTCGCTCCCTTTCCAAAGATCCAACGGTGGAAGATGATCTTTGCGCTCACAAACTAAACGTTTGCCAAACGCCCAAACGAGCGCGAAATGGGCAGTTTTCCCATTACCGCCTCCTGTGACGTGTCCAAATTTGATTCGATCGTGTTCATTTTGATAAAAACCACTTACTGCCCAATGTCAGCGCAAAACCCACCTCTGGTTTTTCACGTTCACAAATAGAAAACCACTCCCGCCAGTGATTTGATGCACAATTATTGCATTTTTTAAGATTTATAATAAATATTAAAACCTTTGTTATATGTTTTATTGACGTTATATGTGTATTATGAGAATTAAAAGTCGCATCGTAATGGTTATACATATTCCCGCTGTTATCAAAGCTTCCCACTGCATTTTAAAGCCTTGAATTCCCATTCTAAACCTTATTTAACCGTATATTTCCTGATTCAAGACTGATAAACACCTGCTCGGATCCAACCACCGAACCTGAGCTCAACTTCGACTTACAACAAAATTGCGAAAACCCTTTTCGGCTACCAAAATACCTACATTTAAGGTATTTTTCGACATTTCGACCTGTAATTTCACAATTTGAACCACCAATTTAAACCAATTAAGCTATAAAGAGTGAAATTTTCCATCCCATTTTGTCTGAAACATTGGAAAAATAGGGAAAACCCTTGCAATTTTTTCCCAGAAATTTCCATTTACAGAAGACCTCATTTTTAAGTTAAATTCTCAGTCCAAGACCCTTGAAAAATAAATTCCACGGCTAAGAAAGGTTTTTAAAACCACATAATACCTAAAAGAATATTTTTTGCAGCCACAGTCATTCAGAAAACCTACGTTTTTTGTCTCAAACTTGTTGCCTATGTCCCAAATTCCTAAATTGAGCATTTAATTGCCCACTGCCATCATCCTTGCCTACAAAATTGCTCAATTACCCTCTGATTGAAGAAAAATCAACTATTTCAAACTGTATAATCTTGCTTTAATTATCTCAAAATGACAAAAAAACAAATGACACCTAAAGCTGCAGGATCAAAGCCTGTTAAACCTGGAGGAGCCAAACCTCCCAAGTCTGAAATAGAAAAAGCCCCAAAATCTACTCCTTTTATCACTGCAAAGACCACTGTTATTGTTAATATTATTCAACCTATAGTGTCTAATGAAGAAGTTATCCCTTTAATTGATTTGGATTACAAAATTTTAGATCCTCTAGTAGAATTCAATCTATTAGAAGTTCACAATTGGTGTCATGAAAAGTTCTTAGACAAAGAAGAAATGCCTCTCTGGGATACACATTTACCCAAATATTTAGTCCTACTAACACACCCTGGTCAGGACCTTATAAGACTGTGCCAGAAGTATTATGTCCCAGACCAAATATCAATTTTGAATGTTGATAGGGAGATTTTATTTTCTATCACTGCAGAGTCTATTAATGAAATGTTACAACTTTAGTTTGATGCTAGGGCAGCTCCCCTATCCATTGAAGCATTAACACAGTTATATTTGGGATTTTATTTCCCTAAGAGATTCATGATTTTTCAGAACTTCATGCCTAGTCATGTGGATATTCCAAAGCTGAATCCTCCCTATTCCACTTCTAAGTTTCCAGAAGGTTCTAGGCATGTAATTTCTATGTTCTCCTTCATATTGGGCTATTTCACTGATAAGTCCATCCTTTGGTTTTTGTCTACCTTGTCTCCTAGTGAGCCTCCTACTGTGATCTTTGACTTTGCCAGGTTTATAGTTGATTCCATATATTATCAATTGACAAAGTTACCTACTGAACGTGTATTCAGATATTTTTCCTATTTATTTCACTTGTTCTTATTCTCACAAGTTGATCACTTTCCAATAGCATTACAGAAAATAAATGTAGAGGGCTAGCCTATATTAGTTGTCTTTTGGACATCATTATGAGAAAAGAAGGAAGTGAGTACAGCTACACAGATTTTACAGATTTGTTCATCAGGCCAGCTATGAATTTGCTGCATAAATCATAATAGCCTAGGGTAAATGAATAAATGAAAAGGATATTACAACTGTCAGAGCAATGCAAAATGGGAGATTGGTATTTGTATGAGAAACACACTGAATTAAGAATCTTTGGAACCAATCTGCTTCCATACAAATTACCTAAGTTTTTTACTATCAGAGTCTTTGTGTTGAGATTCAACAAGATGATGAGCTTAGTGAAAAGAGTCGCCTTCACTAAGTGGGCCCGTAGGCTATTTTTGGCACAAATTCTATTGTTAGACATGTCGATCATATTCTATGAGTTGCACGATGCTATTTGTGGATGGTTGGTCAAGTTGGAAAAATAGACGGACTTCTATTTTTAGACATATTGGGTGGAATCTATTTTTAGATTTCTAGTCTAAAAATAGATATGTCGAATATGATTAGCTCTTAATAATATTTGGACTCTAAACATTATCTTATTCTCTTGGATCACTTTAGTTAAGTGCACAGATGTGGCACAGTAGCTGACAGAAGGAATTATGCTATTCTTGATGGTTTACTGGAGCTAATGCATGATGAATTCAGTTAGAACTCATGTGACAGAGTTTGGTGGAGTTATAGAAGTAGTTGGTGGAGTTGTATTTAGTATAACTCAGTTAGACTCAGTTGAGCTAGTTTTATCTAGTCTAACTGATTGATACACTAGTGAGAGTGATTTGAATTAATTAGTTAATTAATTCACTAAATAATAACTCATTAATAAACTGAAGAATACATCAGTTAACTACAGTGCATGGAAATTTCAGCGGAGACCAGTGAAGAGGTAGGTGAAAGAGCAAGTGTGACTATCAATTGTGACTATAGTGATGCATTGATTGCATCCACCACTCAGTGGAGATGCCAATGAGGATTGTGCAGTGTGAGCTTGGTGAATTTGATTTCATTCAGAGCCATTCTTCAGCAATGATTGCGCAATAGAGGCAGGCTAGAAGGTGGCAAATATCGTTGCATGGATTTGCAAGATCAGGCTTGATTAGTGTGTAGCGATTGTATTATACTGAGAGCTTGATATGATCAGCTTTGTATGAGGATTGTTACATGATCTCTATGAAATATATTATATACATATAATTGGGGTTTTCAACTTCAGGCTTTCTTGTTAAACAACTGTGTTCATATGTGTGAACTTTTATTGTTTTAGGTGTGCATTGCTATCTTGATTTTATTTCCGCAAATGATCAATGGTGGAATAGATTATGTATTTCGCATGAAGTTAAAATAGTGAGAGATCAGGAGAATATTAGATATATAACACATAAGTTATATAATTTCTACATGGTATCAGAGCAGTATTGATCATAAAATATTGCAATTATTGAAGCGGTTGAGTTTTGTGCTGGTGGAATTCGAATTTGCTGCAATGTTTTCTTGGTGTTGAAGTTGAGCATTCATTGAAATGTCTTTCAACGGATTATGATTGGAGTATGCCCTTAATGGCAGCTTGAATTATATTTCATTGAAGGACAGGATGGAGGCGGTGTTGGATGATTATGGGTTGAAGGAGCTCATAGATACTGATATTCCAAAGCCTGGTTCTAGTGATGCAACCACACTTCACGCATGGCAAAACAAGGTAGCGAAGTGTTGAAGAATTATGTTGGAAGGTGTGAAGGATCACATAGTGTCCAGCCTTCATGGTAAATCTACTCCATTCTTAATGTGGAAAGCTTTGATAGACTTGTTCCAAAGTAGAAGCGACCAGAGGAAGTTGGCGCTTAAAGACAAGCTCAGAAAAATAAAAGTGGAGAAAGGCGACAGTATACCAATATACCTCACGAATTTTTTCCACTGCAAGTATGAGCTGGGAAGTGTGGGGGTTACTGTAGATGAAGAGGACTTGGTGAGCTTGGCTCTCCTTGGGCTTCCGAAGAGTTGGCATAGCTATGAGGACTCTGTCAATGGTCGGGAGAAACTGCTAGAATGGGAGCGACTTTGGTTAGATCTTGTGCAGGAGGAGATAATGCAGGGTACTAGGGATGGATCTTCATCGAAGAATGAAGATGAAGAAAATTGCGCTTTGGCTGCCAAAGCAAGGAAAGGGAAGGGGAAGAAAAATCCTTCTCAATCCGGTGCGAAAGGCAAGAAGCAGGACTTGTCCAAGGTGAAGTGCTTTCACTATCACCAGCATGGACATTACGCCACTAATTGTCCATAGAAGAAGAAAAATAAGCAGGCTGCTAGATCTGCAGCTGGAGAGGCCTTAGCCTCGCAGTTTGAGCTAAATTTTTCGCTGATCACATGCTTGGTTTCAAGTGTGATGGGATCAGTGTGGTTTCTTGATAGTGGTGTGTCTTTCCATATGACCAGAGACAAAGATTTGTTTAGTGATATGGATGAAAAGGATCTTGGAGTTCACATCGAGATGGGAAATAATGGTAGATATAGTGCGAATGGTATCGAGACCATTTCCTTTGAGAGGGAGTCTGGAAAAAATTTCATCTTGAAGGATGTCATGCATGTTCTAGGATTGAAGAAGAATATGATCTATGTGGCGATGTTGGAAGACAAGAGTTATGATGTTATTTTTAGCGAAGGAAAAGCCTTCCTGCGTAGTAAAACAACAGGTCAAACTAGGAGGATAGGGATTCGAGTTAAGAATCTTTATCAATTGCAGGTAGATGGCTACGCAGCAATGGAAGGAAAAGTAGAAGGAGTGGTGAGCCGGGATGAGGGAAAATTGTGGAATAGGAGATTGGACCATCTTCACCATGGTGCTTTGAAAATTTTGCAGTAGATTTCCACCGGGCTTCCCAAGGGTGCGCCTGAACAGTCAGATCAGTGCAAGGGATTTACTTTGGGAAAATTTGTGAAGACCACTTTTCATGAGAAGGATAGTCGCGCCACGATGATCCTTGAGAGAATTCACACAGATGTGTGTGGAACTTTCTCAGTTGCTTCAATAGCAAAGCACAGGTATTATGTGATATTTGTTGATGACTTTTCTCATAAGTGTTGAATCTTCTTCATGCAGAAGAAGAGCGAGACATACTCAAAGTTCTGTGAGTTCAAGGCACTGGCTGAGAAAGAGTCGGGGAAGCAGGTGAAAGCTCTAAGGAGCAATAATGGTGGTAAATACATCTCTGGTGAATTCAAATACTTCTGCAGCGCAAAAGGAATTCGATGAGAACTCATAGCGCCTCACAACCCACAGTAGAATGGGGTCGCGGAGAGAAATAATAGAACGATCGTGGGTGCTGCACGAGCGATGTTGCATGATTAGGGCCTTCCCATACACTTGTGGGCTGAGGCATGCAACACTGCGGTTTATGTGCAAAACTATTTTCCTCATAAAGTACTTGGCATGAGTACACTCGAAGAGGCGTTTTCTGGTAAGAAGCCTGATATTTCTCATTTGAATATTTTTGGCTCACCTGTTTACATTCATGTGATGAAGGATGCCAAGAAGAAGTTGGAGCTGACCACAAAGGTTGGGATATTTGTGGGGTACACAAAAACACCCCACAATTATTGTGTGTATTTTCCAGACAGTCAGATGACTATAGTGCGACGGGATATCAAATTTCATGAGGAGAAAGCCATGAAGTTGTCGCTTGAGAGGGAGCTACACTTGCATGCAGATGAGGAGCTACTTGTTCCTAAAGATGAGCCTCAGGATGTGGATCAACCACAAGAGGAGGTTTATGGAGTGGAAGAAACCACTCATGCAACGCCAAACATCAGAGGGCAGAAGCGCACTATAGAAGCTGAGCAACTGAATCTTGATGCAGTGCAAAATGTAGGAGCACCTACATCACAACGCAGATAGAGACAATCACCTGACTGATTTACTGGATACATGGCTCTGATGAGAAATTTTATTGTGACAGAACCATCTTCTTTCGAGGAAGCTATTGAGGATCCCGCATGGGTAGATTCCATGGCGGAAGAGTATGATTCGATTGTAAGAAACAGTGCATGGGGGATTGTCCTAAGGCCGAAAGGGAAATCAGTGGTAGGTTTGAGATGGATCTACAAAGTGAAGCAAGCTGCTGACGAGAGCATCAAGAAGTACAAGGCAAGATTTGTTGCCCGACGCTTCTCACAGATTGAGGGGATCGACTATGAAGAAACCTTTGCACCTATCACAAGGCATTCTTCCATACGGACCATCCTTGCTCTCTCAGCGCAGATGGGTTGGCACATTCATCAGATGGATGTGAAGACTGCATTCCTCAACAGAGTCATTGAGGAGGAGGTGTACATTGTGTTATCCAAGACATTATGTTCTTTCTAAATTGATATGGTTTTCCAATGTATATTGTATTTTAGAGAAGATCTTAGAGTAGTTTTTAATTTATCTCTTTTGAAAATTGTAAATATAAAATCTCCATGCACATTTGAGAATCATTCTTCTGACTCTTTTGATATCATTTTCCAATCAAGACACTGTTGATCAAAGATCCAGAGCTTCAAGTTTCAGAGCAATTCCACAACCAAATAATCCATATTCCAAAGAATTAATAGTGATACAGGATGACAGGGTTTGTGGAAAATCTTTCATTTGATGAAATTTTAAATGAATTTAGGGATGAGTTATCAAAATTTCAACTTGATGAAGATTTTTTAAGAGTTGTATTTATAATTGTCAAAATAATAAAATACTCTCATGAAACTAAAATGTGTTTTCTTAATTTAGTTGTTTAAAAATATGAAAATGAAATTAAACTTTTGCATTCTCAAATCTTACCATACAATTTCCGAAATCCTAAAGAATTTTCTGAAAATCTTCCTTCTCCAAAGCAAGAGGAAATTGTACTATCTTTTGACTTGCATATTGAAGATGATTATTCTTTCAAACACAAGACTCAAGAAATAAGTTCATGGTCTAATATTCATAATTCAATTGAACAATTAGTCATTGAAGGCCTAGAAGTAAATAACATACATCATGCTTTTAATGATCCTATAGCAAATTATATGGAGAATATTTTTACCTCAAATCTGCAAACATGTTTTATCTATGAGGATCAAATATATCATCAACAATTGCCATTTCACATCTTATCACATTTATAAAGGCACATGATCATAACATACTTCCAATTTTTTGATCATAAGCAATCAAGTTAACCATTTATTGTTACATCCACTTGATTGGTTTACTGCATTTTTGTATTAATTTATCTAATAAGATTTTTTAGTAGACAAAAGTAGGTAGATGAGTGCTAATAAGCTCAGAATTTTGAGCATTTTTTTTTAGTTTTTCAATTTTCAGCTAGTTTTTCATTAAGTTGGTTTGAAAATTTTGTGTGTTGTTTTAGTTTTAGATCAGATTTTAGGTTGCAGAAAAAAGACCATATTCAATTCAATATTTTCAACCACAACAAATTCATGTTTGGGATTGGAACAAGGCAGAAAATTCCTAACTGGGCAACAAAGTTTTAAGTTTTGAGTAGATAGTAACTTACTGGAGTTGAAGCCCGAAGTGAAGGCCCTAAGCTTCGAAAGTTTTACTATCATATATACAATAAAGCTACTAGAAGAAGGAGATTACATGGTTTAGTTTGAAGACATTTTGAGGCAACTGATCTGCTGTTCTTGACTTTTCACAAGGAAAAGTCATCCCCAAGTGGAGCCAGTGTTAGACTCCTATACCAATAGGTGTCATTTCTCATGATTGTCTTGATTGAACTATGGAATATGTTCAAACCTTTTTCTTGAGCAAAGGTGTTCCATATTCTTGAAAAACCAAAAAATCAAAAAATTTAAAAAAAATGTAAAGAGGGTATACCCTAAAAGAAAGATCAAAGGGTAAAAAGAATAAAATGGTCAAAAAAGTAAAAGAAATGAACCCCAAGCAATCCAAGTTGAAAGCCTGATCTTCCCATATTGTTCTTCCAGGTTCATTCCTCCAATGGAGTCTTAGTAGTGAAATTGATTTTGGAGTCGCCATATGGATGATTTTAACCTCTGTGTGTCTGATCACTATCCACCATCATAGATCAGATCTAAACCTGTAAAGTATTTCTGAATAAAAAGGTTAGTCTTCCCCAGTCAGTTTTCTAGATAATTTTTTTTTTTTTTGGTTTTTAAATGGAATGGAAAATACAACTTCGACAAATTCTTCAAGAAATTTAAGATTTTTTGATTAAAATTTTCTCAAAGATTTATTAAACTAGAGAATCTGACTGAATATTTGAAACCAAGGTTCAGTTTATAAGCTAAACCAGAGATAGACTGAAGCAACATTTATTTACTATGAAGTTGCAGAGCAAAAGCATTTCAAAGGCTACCTGACTGATCTTCAGGCTCTGTCTATAGCTTATAAGAAAACAATAGTAACAGTAAAAATGATTCAGGTCCCCAGTATGGTCGCCACTATGTTATCACTCATGTTTTCCTTGAAGTTGTGGAAAAGGAAAGTATACCCGAGGTAACTACAAACCAACCTTCGTATGCAGCCAGCTAACTGTATCCGTAGAGGGCTCTCTCTTTATAATTTATCTTTGTTCTTAGAAGGTTTTAGGCTAGTTATAGATCCAAGAGTTTGTTTGAAAATGGTGGAATCCGCAAACTAAGGGCAAGGTTGAAGATTTTCAGTCCATTAGGCTATGGAGTCAAAGGATGGCTTTACTGGATTTCTATTCTACACACAAGATGGCTTTGCAGGGAAAGATAGCCAGACAGAGAACAATCCTTAAAATTTAAAGTGGATGGGATGATTTTGAAGGGCTAATTCACTTTTAATATTTTCCTAAGTAAAATTCCATTTTACTTAGGGAAAATTATGCAAAATTCCATAATAATCCCTCAAAATAACTTACTATTCTAAGTTTAAGTGTTGAAGTTGAGATATTGCAATTTACTTCAGAAATCTTCACTTTCTTAGATTCGCAAAATGTTTTGAGTTTACCTTGTCCTTTGTCATATTAACTTCTGATGTATTTATTAAATCCCTAGTAAAAAGACCTTATCCTATAGTACCTAACTCCTTTTATCTAATATCCCAAAAACCCATCTATTATGATTTTAACCAAAGTATTTATTTCCCATGCATTCATAAAAAACCCACATTATGTGCCCTTTGGTTAAAATATATCATTATATAATATTCCCGCCCCTATGATAAGTTAATCACATTGGTTGATTTACCATATAATAAAAACATATATGAAAAACTTCGAAACATATATTTTATATGTTTAAATAAAATAAATACAAAGTTTAATTAAAACTAAACTTTGGAAATAATCCCATTTTCCCCTATACCCGACGCCCTAACTCGAGTTAAAAATCTCGCTATATATTCCATTCCCCAACCCTAATTCGAGTTAAAAAACCAAAGTCTCACCGCAACCCCGATTTCATTAAACCAAGGGATTAATTAATCCACATGATTAATTAATAACCAGACCTCCAACCAATCGAACGCCCCTTGGGGATATTTAATTAAGTTAATCACGTTTTAAAACCCCATCGAGCCCGCACATTAAAACCCCCGCCAACTCCACGTCACGTCTACCGTCAGATCGCCCCCCCCGAAGATCAACGGCCCACAACAATTCCGCTGACTGTCTCCTGTCCGAAAGTTAACGCGCGGGATGGCAGTGGTTTTGGAATAGTGCACCAGCCACGTGTCGATATCCGAATGGAATCGCTGCCTCCCCGCTAAATACCGCCATCTCCCAAAAGCGGTGCAGAAATTACCGCTTACCGCCCTGTCCCGGTGACGTATCCTCCCGTACCAAATGACGTCATCCTCGAAAAAACAAAAATCTCCATTAACTTTGTAAATAAAAAAAAAACCCATGTATTTTATGTCATTTTCACTACCGAAAGCGACTGCGTCCTCCACTGAGAAATTTGAAAAATCCGCTGTCAAACTGCTGTCAACCAAAATTGCTGAACACCATTATTATACCAGTGCCCGAGCATTCATCCGCCGTTAACCAGTGCCTGTAAATTTCGACATTCTCCAAAAACAGGTATTTACCCTAAATTCAAACTGAACTCTATTGAAATCTCGGCTTTCCTTTTTCCTTCACTGAAACAGAGTTAGAATTAATTACTAGTTCATTCCGTGACCCCGAGAACTGTAATTGAATTACTAAATCTGCAAATTGACCTGTTTTTCTCGTGAATTTACTCAATTCCTCACCATTAGCCAAATTTCCATTTTTCCACAAGAACCAAAATGTGAGTTCCTGTAGCCTTGAATGATGCTCCATTTTGAACCTGGTCAAAACCTCACTCCCTTGTCCATTGGGGAATTGCTTGAAAAATCTACTCGGTTGTCCCCTGAAGAGGTGATCAGAAGATCACATCCTTGGATAAATAGTCTTAATACTAGTCATAAGATTTTTTTACTCCAATATTTTTATCAAATCTATTCAAACAGAGGTTAGAAAGCATAACAGCTAAAGAGTATCAGTGGTTAAAGTGTATCAGGTAAAAGTCAGTGAAAGTTAAAATGAAGTTACAGAGCAGTCAAAGGTAAATAGTAAAAGTAAATACAGAAGGCAGTAAAATGGTAAAAAGAGATGAAAATACTTTCACCAACATTGAATTTTGTCTAAAGTGAAAGTAAAACAGTCAAAAGAGCAAGAAAGTAAAAAGATGAAAAACACAACAAAAAGGAACATTTTTGCAGAAATTTAATGTTTTAGTCATTGTTTTGCAGAACCTATTTTGATCAATCGAAGATGAATTTTGAAAAACTGAAGGAGGTTTATGTTCTTAAGAGGACCATCTACAAAAAAATCTCTCACTTTTCTAACAGCTATTATGGTTTTTGAAATATTAAACAATGTTGGAAAGCACTTTTTGCAGGAAATTCCTGTTAAGTCATAATTTTGCAGAGAATATTGTGGCCAATTAGAAATACATTTTACAAAAATGAAGGAGGTTTTTGTTCCTAAGAGACCCATATACAAAAACCTATCTCAATTTTTCCACAGTGATTTCAGGCTGAGAGATACATGCACATCTTTACAAGCTATTTTTCAGACTCTGTAAAACTCTGTTTTACACATCTCTTTGCAGAGCCTATTGTTCACATCTGGAGAGGAATTTTAGGAAAGTGAAAGAGGTTTATCTCAAAAATATATTTATCTAAAATACCCTCTTTCATGTTTTACATATCTATTACGGATTGAGAAATAAAAAGATATCATTGGACCCCAAGTTTGCAGAATTGTTGGAGCAGATTGCACAAAGAAAGGAAGCAGTTAGTGACTTGGATGCCTCGTCATCAACTAAGAGTTGGATAAAATTCGAATTCTCCTCTTTTTGATCACATATAAATCAAGAATAGTTCCAAATAGATGCATTAGTTTGAGTGTCCTTTACTTAAGTTCTATTTATGTAAAATAGTTGGAGAGATTTGTGAACCAATTATGATATTTTTTCAAGATATTTTAGTTTAGAATTTGTATAAATACTTCACTCTTGGAAGTATTTTGGGTGGATTCTAATACTTTGCTGTGACATTGATGTTTTTGGAATAAAAAGTGTTTTGGAGAAATTTATTTGTGGCTTACTGGATGACAATTTGAAGCTCAGGACTTTTTGCTGGATTCATGTGTCGGACTGCAGTTCAATAAGTTTTTCTATCCTATGTTTTAAGTTCTATATCTGTTTATAATATCATTATGTCCATTACTGAATAATTTACATAAATGATTGAATCAGAATTTACTTAATTGTACTCTGATTTCAGATGTGATTATTCTTAATGTTTTCCTCTAAATTGGTTATAAGCACGAATTCTTAAATGCTCTTGCTTTGCTAATTTAAACATTCTTGATTACTATAATAAAGAATTCTTCATTGCTCTTTGTTTGTAGTCATTTCATTTCTTTCTTTTGAACATGGTGAAATATTTTTAGCTGCCTTTCATCCCTTCAAAATCATCCCATCCACTTTAAATTTTAAGGATTGTTCTCTGTCTGGCTATCTTGCCCTGCAAAGCCATCTTGTGTGTACAATAGAAATCCAGTAAATCCATCCTTTGACTCCATAGCCCAATGGACTGAAAATCTTCAACCTTGCCCTTAGTTTGCGGATTCCACCATTTTCAAACAAACTCTTGGATCTATAACTAGCCTAAAACCTTCTAAGAACAAAGATAAATTATAAAGAGAGAGCCCTCTTTGGATGCAGATTGGCTAGATTCTACATCTGAAGGTTGGTTTGTGGTTACCTCGGGTATACTTTACTTTTCCACAACTTTAAGGAAAACCTGAGTGATAACACATTGAACATCCTGAAGGATTCGAAATCTTAAGCAGCGAGTCGCATGTGTGCAGGCTCAAAAGAGCGATGTATGGGCTGAAACAAGCACCTCGTGCTTGGTACACACGGATAGACAGTTATTTCACCGGACTTGGTTTCGCCAAGAGTGAGGCGAATCCGAACCTATACCAGATTGTGGTGGAGGGTAAGTTGTTGATCATTGTACTGTATGTATATGCTTTAATACTAACGGGTGATGAAATGTTGATACACTCATGCAAGGCAGATCTTGTAAAGGAGTTTGAGATGAAGGACTTGGGCCTCCTTCATTATTTCTTGGGATTGGAAATTTGGCAGCGGAAGGGTGGACTGTTTTTGTCTCAAGGCAAGTATGCCCGGGAGATACTAGAGAAGTTTTACATGCAAGGTTGCAAGCCTATCAACACTCCTCTTCCTGGTGGTTGGAGGAAAGAGAATGCTACATCGGTAGAGGTAGTGGATGCCACTGTTTATCAAAAGTTGGTTGTTTCACCCATGTATCTAGTCAATACACGACTAGACATTTTTTATGCTGTGAACCAGCTTTCACAAGCTATAGTTAAGCCTACCAAGCTCTTTTGGAAGGCAAGAAAGCATGTCCTGACGTATCTCAGGCGCACATCAGGATATGGATTGTGGCATAGACAGTCAGATAAGTTGAAGCTGCATGGCTTCACGAATATAGATTGGGTAGGGAGCCCAACGTACAGAAAGAGCACATCTGGAGGGATATCCACTATCGGATCTACAACAGTTTCCTGGTACAGTAGGAAACAGAGATCTGTGGCACTCAGTTCAGCAGAGGCTGAGTACATGGCAGCAAGTTTGGCTGCATGCGAGGCTATATGGATGAAGAAGATCTTGGTTGGGCTGTTCGGTTCACACTTAGATCCTACTGTGATATATTGTGATAATCAAAGTTGAATTAAAATCTCAGTTAATCCAGTATTTCATGATAGATCTAAACATATTGACATTTGGTACCATCATATCAGAGATTGTGTGCAGTGGAATATCATGTTGCTTTCTTACAATCCTACGGAGGATCAGGATGTAGATATTGTGACAAAGGCGCTCACCAAGAGAAAATTCGAATACCATAGAGACAGGATCGGGGTGGCAGATAATCCCTATCTTATTGATAGGGAGTGTTGAGATTCAAGAAGATGATGAGCTTAGTGACAAGAGTCGCCTTCACTAAGTGGGCCTGCAGGCTATTTTTGGCTCAAAGTATATTTTTAGACTATGTCTATTTTTAGACATGTCGATCATATTCTATGAGTTGCAGGATGCTATTTTTGGATGGTTGGTCAAGTTGGAAAAATAGATGGACTTCTATTTTTAGACATATTGGGTGGAATCTATTTTTATATTTCCAGTCTAAAAATAGATATGTCGAATATTATTAGCTCTTAATAATATTTGGACTGTAAACATTATCTTATTATCTTGGAGCACTTCAGTTAAGTGCACAGATGTGGCACAACAGTTGATAGAAGGAATTACACTATTCCTGAGGGTTTACTAGAGCTAATGCATGATGACTTAAGTTAGAACTCATGTGATAGAGTTTGGTGGAGTTATAGAAGTAGTTGGTGGAGTTGTATTTAGTTTAACTCAGTTAGACTCAGTTGAGCTAGTTGTATCTAGTCTAACTGATTGATACACTAGTCAGAGTGGTGTGAAATAATTAGTTAATTAATTCACTAAATAATAACTCATTAATCAGCTGAAGAATACATCAGTTAACTATAGTGCATGGCAGTTTCAATGGAGACCAGTGGAGAGGTAGGTGAAAGAGAAAGTGTGACTATCAGTTGTGACTATAGTGATGCATTGATTGCATCCAACACTCAGTGGAGATGCCAATGAGGATTGCGCAGTGAAATATTGGTGAATTCGAGTTCATTCAGAGCCATTATTCAGTAGATATTGTGTAGTAGAGGAAGGCTAGCAGGTGGCAAATATCGATGCATGGATTTGCAAGATCGGGCCTGATTAGTGTGTAGCAATTGTATTGTACTAAGAGCTTGATATGATTAGCTTTGTATGAGGATTGTTACATGATATCTATGACATATATTATATACATATAGTTGGGGTTTTGAGCTTTAGGCTTTCCCGTTAAACAATTGTGTTCATATGTGTGATTTTTTATTGTTTCATGTGTGCATTGCTATCTTGATTTTATTTCCACAAATGATCAATGGTGGAATAGATTCTATATTTTGCATGAAGTTAAAATAGTGTGAGATCAGGAGAATATTGGATATATAACACATAAGTTATATAATTTCTATAGTTTTCTTTAGAGTATTTGAGACATGTTTTGAATGCTGATGCCATTAATTTCATGGCTTCCAAAAATAAGACCCAGTTCAAATTAAAAAATCAGATTGGTCCATTCATAGTGAATAATAGAGATGTTAAGAAAGAGATAGAAAAAATATTATCAGAGCTGAAATTTCAAGTGAGTTTTCCTTGGAATTATGACCCCCAAGGTCTTTTAAGCAGTATAAGGGTTAAGTGTAAAATACCTCCTTTTATACATGAGTCAAAGCCTGATATTGAAAAGTTTGCTAATAAAATAGAATGGGTAGAAAATACATTAGTAGATGAAACTAAAAATGAACAGCCAATAGGAAAAATGGGTACCACACTTGCTGCGGTAACTTCTAAACAGCCAGAGTCTTCAAACAAAAGAAGCAGAGATGAGGGAGCCTACATAGCAGAAACTACTACAAATACTAAGTGCAAGATAATCTACAACAAAAGACTCAGATTTGGTTCCATAGGTAAAGAAAAGCTAATTGAGGTTGAAGATGAACTACAGGTCAGCAATGATGAGGCCACTACAATAATAAAGGATACTTTGATAGAGATTGAAAAAGAACAAGCTGCATCCAAATAAAAGGAGACCTAAATGATTGAAAATCAGGTTAATATAGAAGCTTCTTCTTCTCAAACAGTAGAAGAAAAAGATTTGGACAACAAAGAAAGATATAAGCAGATTAAACAAAGGAATGAGGAAATCAAAAGTGAGATTTATTCTCAATTTCTCAAATAGAAGCCAGGGAATCAAGATAGGTTGCTTACAACATTTGATTACTCCTCAAATAAGATGATCATGTCATATTTGCAACCAACTACTTCAACCCCAAAAATAGTGGTTGACTTAAAAAAGATGGAATTTGAAGTAGATACTGAAAAAGTGCATGAATTGGATCAGATAGAATTCCATAGACATAGCTCTGAGATGCTATATTCCACTATGGTGACAAAGGCCATGAGTGTGACCAATTTGTAGAATACCATTATTAACTTGCAAGACCAAATGAAACTTGACAAAGGCTCTTTATATGCAAAATATATAAGGATAAAGGCCTTAGAAGATTTGATTTTACAAATAGGTGTTGACCCATCAAATGTACAAGATGCTGAAGTATTAATCAAGAAGAAAAATGATGATATTGTTGCTTTAAGGAAACAGTTAAAACTTCCTCAAAGTGACTACCCACAGAGTAAGGATATACTTCAAGAACAGAAAGAGAAAGAAGATATGATTCAGTTGATCATAAAGCTAATTTCCCAAATCAAGGATATGGAAAGTCAATTGGATATACTGATGAAAGAAAAAGAAATTGTGAAGGAAAATGATACTTCCACCATTCCTACAATCATACGTATTATTACTGTTCTTGTTCCTTCTACATTGGGAGAAAAGTTAGCACCCAAAGAGCCACTGGCAACTGCAGTGTCAGTGCAATCAGCTACTACTTCCAATACAAAATATTCAACATCACAGGTGCAACAAACCAATGATGCAGGGAAAATAGTCAAAGAAACGGAGGAAATGTCTATGAAAAATAATGAAATTAACATTTTGAAGAAAATGATTCAGAATATGGAAGTTTCCAATAAAGTAGCATTGATTAATGCAAACAATTATGAACAAAGAGCTAAAAGACTTGAAGAGCAAGTCAAAAGCCTTGAAAAGGATTTGAGTTTCACTGCATAGATTTCTTACATAAGAAATCACCTATGGACCAATATTATTGAGGCTATACATCTTCAATGGCCATCAATATAGATAATATATGAACAGAGATACCTCCTTCTAGCAGCTCAAGTTGAAATACAAAAGAAAAAATAAGAATTAGCAGATAAACCAGCACAGGCATTAAAGCTAATCACTTTCTTAAATATTAAGAACAAGACTGAGATAGAAGAATTGAAGATACAGGACAAGACAGAGACTATATTGCAAATAAAAAAAGTATTGAGAAAGAAAACGTTAATGAACAACTTGAAAGAGAAATGTGATGCCATGAATTTTTCCATTACCAAGTTTTTAGCAAAATATACTATGCTAAGACAAGCTGGTAACCATGCCAAAGAATAGGTTAATAAGGCACTGCCACAAGGCTCTCCAACAGAGAAAGTTTTTCTCCAATACATTGAAGATTTATTCTTCCTTTAGAATGAAATCAAACATTTGTTTGTAATTAAACAAAAATTTTCCAAGTATACTGATGCAGATGAGAACTTTAGAAAGCTCAAAAGTGTAAAAATACTAGATGCTAAACAATGCATACTTTTACAGAGTTATTGTAGCAGCAAAGAAGCAAAACAGTGAAAGAGAGTGCAAATGAAGTAGTTAGTCTGAGAAGAAAACAAATAAAAAAGTTATTTTATTTTGATTTTTTACTGCTAAGAAGTCTCTTTTTACAACAGTTGAAGGTTAAAATATCAGTTTAAAGAGTATCAGGGTGAAGGAATAGAGTCAAAGTGTATCAGAGAGAAAAGCAACAGCCAGATGATTTTGACTGCTATAATTTCCCTTTTACAGTAGTAACATGATAAATAAATAGCGTGAAATAAAATCAGAGATAAAGTACAAGGTCAAAGAGTATAAGTGGAAAGAGTATCAGTGAAGTCATATTCCAAAAGATATTTTCAAAATTCCAGCAAGCATAGACATCTATTCAAAGAAATAGTTTTACTTAGATAAGATAGCTCTATATTTTCTAGATAAGAGGACAGCTTGCTAAAGTTGTTAAGCAGTTGTCCCTCTTAATGTGTAAAGATATTTTATATTTCCTAGAACTATTCCTAGACATATTTAGGATATTTGTAATAAAAATTTGTATAAATACTTTAGTTTGTGAAGTGTTTAGGGTGGAATAAAATTTCTAAGAACATTTTAGACATTTTGTTGGTACGTTGGAGGCTCACATGTGTTGATTTCAAAGTAGCAGTCTAGACAGTGACCAATTGGACTTCATAATTCAGAAGTCATGCAATAAGTTGAAGAGTAAATTACTTCCTTATTGTCATTGTTTCCATTATGTGTTACATTCAATTTGAAATATGTTGTTCAATCCTAATGATTAATTAGGAGTATTATTTCAGGACTAGTGTAAAAACTCCTTGTCTTAACTACTTAATCATTTAAATGTTTTCTGCTGATTTCCAGACTTAGGAATTCTTAATTTCTCCTAGTCCCATTTGACCCCTGCCTCCTTCCTCTTTTTCCATATCAAAGGATCCTTCATTTCCATTTATCCCGAAGCAAGCCATTTCATAAAAACAATTTATCAAATTCTTTGAGGGTTATCTACCTTGCCCTGAATACATTAGCATCCTTTTGGCCCTTGCCTTCTAGTACTGCTTGCTAGACTTTGACTCCATAGCCCAATGGACTAGTAGATCCCTCTTTAATTTGTCTTTAAGTAATCTTATTTTCCACCAAACATTTCAAAGCCAAAACCAATTGTTCTATCATAACTATCCTAAAACATTAAACAAAAACAAAGTTAAATAATAAAGAGAGAGCCCTCTCTGAAATTTAGGAAGGCTATATCCTAAATCTCCAAAGTAGGTTTGTGGTTACCCCTAGTTTTCATTAACTAAAAACCAAAAGCCCAAAATCTTGAGAAATTACTAGGGTGATAACATATTGGCGACCATACCGGGGAACTAACCAATCTCCAGTTTTAAATTTAGTATTAATGGAAGATCTTTCATTTATCTTTTTACTTTAAGATTATTTTTAAGGGTTGTGGGTATTCAGAAATAGTCATTCTGGATTCTAGGAAAACCCACTATACCGGGTCTAACTCGGATCCTAAGCTTGCAATTATATTAGATAATCCAGAACAGATTGGAAAGAACAAAAATAAAAAAACAAATTATCAATTTAGAAACTGAAGTACCATTAATAAAAGCTAATTCTTTACTCAAAGAATTAGTAAGCTTATTTGATATTGATTTTTATTTCAAGTTTGAACAATCATTGTTTAAAATTAAATCTAAAACTGATCTAAAAGATACTGTAATAGATCCTGTTTTCACTTCTTTCTTGAAAGAAAAATGGAATTTTATTTCAACAAAAATAAAATTAGATAAATCTGAATCTCAAAGTCAAATAGAAAGGATTAATGTTACATTGGTTAAAGACATTGATGAAGCCATTAAATTAGTCGATTTATTATCTCACATTAAGCCTCCAGTTTCTCAATTGCACACAACAATAATTCCAGCAGCAGATTCAACTCTGTATGTTGTCACTTCATTTTTAGATTCCACTACAAGTTCATCCACAGAAAAATTTATCCCTAAGTTGCCTTTGTAGCCTACAATATTATTTCCCTCATTCACTCAATCCACTGCATCCACTAGTTTAATAAGAACTACATCCTTCTTTCCAAATAATTCCATATATATAACAACATCTTTTCCAAGCTCTTCAAGCACAACTTTTATCTCATCAGCTACCATATCCAGCACTACTCCTATCATTACTATTATACCTCCTAGTTCAGCAAAAATTCAAGCCATGGTTGCTAGGTATGCTCCCCTTGTCTTACCCCAAAACCTCCATGATATGCCCCAATATTATCAGAAAAATATACCACTGTTTTATGGCCAATCACAATATATTTCTCAACAACATGTTACAAGAATGACAAATTATTGTGAAATCTATGAAATAGATGAATTAGATGTTCAAATGAGGTTGTTTGCTCAAATTTTAACAGGAGAGGTTAAGAAATGGTTTAAAAATTTAGCTGCTAGTAGTATAGCTAATTTAGCTGCATTTCATAGAGCATTATTAAATAAATGGGAAAAGAAAAAGAACCCCCTGCAAATATTATTTGAATTTCATGCTTTAAAAAGAGATCCTAATGAGTCTGTTCAGGATTACTGCACTAGGTATAACAGTGTTTATAATGCCATTCCTATTGATCTTAAACCTACACCCTATTCTACACTTCTGAAATTTCCTGATGGATTTGATCCAGATATGGCTTACCAACTAAGAGAAAGGAATGTTGAAACATTAGGACAGATGCAATTAGATGTTGTTGGTGTAGAAATAAATATTCTAGCAAAAAAATCCAGACTTAGGAATGAAAGGAGAGTCGCAATCAAAGAAGAAACATCAAACACAGATGGTAAATTTTACTTTTTTTCTAAAAATTTAGAAAGGGTGGTTGAAATATTAGACAATATGGAGAGAAAACTGCAATGGGATAACCAACCAAAAATCAGAAATCCCAACTTCAGAAAAAACAATAACCATGGAAAAGCTAAATAAGCTGCTCCAGATCAAAACATTAGGCCCCCATTCCAATAGAACTATGTTGAGAGTTCTCATAATAATGATGAACATGAGGATAAAATCCATCTAATAATGGGGATAGATGAAGAAAACACTATTTTCCTCACTCAGGAGGATCAAAAACTTTTTGAGCTTCAACAACTCAAAGTAGAATCTAGTGAATCCTTTGATTTCAAACAAGGTTATTACTTCGATATTAATGAAATTCACAAACAGTATAACCTTAGAAACAGAAAAAAACAATGAAACTTATACAAAAACACTTCTCGAAATCAAACTAAAAATAATGTAGAAGCTCCAAAAATAAAAAAATTTGCAAATTCTCCCTAGGGAAACAAGAAAAATCCCAATCCTCCCAGTCCCAAAAAATCACCAAGTCCCAAAATTGTTGACATCACTGAAGAAGTGGCCCAATATTCCAATAATGCCCAAAAGGCCAATACTACCAAAGACCCTAGTTCAGTAAAACCAGCAATTCCTGATCCAAAGAATAATCCTGCTGATTCCAAAGCAACAAATCCAAAAAATTTTAACACTAAAGCTTCTTCTGAAAGCTCAAAATCTGAAAAAGCTTCTGCTGAAATCTCAAAATCTGAAAAAGCTTCTGCTGCCCCTAAATCCGTTGCTGAAAAGAAAATTAAAGACAACAAAAGTCAAGAAATTCAGACAGAAAACAAAAGAACAACTCAAGATAAAACTACATCTACTGAAATTCATGAAAAAACCCACTCAGGTAACTGTCACTAAAGATGAACTAATTCAGATTAGCAAGTCTCAATCATAATTTAATATTCAATCTTAAATGGCTAAGTTAAAAATACCAATTCCTTTAACAGAATTGGTAAAAAATGACTTATATAAATCAACAATTACTGAAAATTTGAATATGAATGATGGTGAAGATTCTATTAATTTAAATGATGATCAATCTGAATTAATTTTTGGCCGTGATGTAAATGGTAAGCATTCAAATGGATCAGTTCCTCCCTTCTATATTAGTCTTACTATTCACGATCAGATTTTACACAATGCAATCTTATATTTAGGAGCTTCCCACAATTTAATGCCAAAAGCTATCATGGAAACTCTGAATTTAGAAATAGAAAAGCCTTATAAAGATTTATTCTCTTTTGATTCAAGCAAGGTTAAGTGCATAGGATTTATAAAAGACTTATGTGTGAATTTGGTTCAGTATTCTAGAAAAAGTATGGTTATGGATATTTTAGTAGCTGACATCCCACCAAAGTATGGTATGCTTATTTCTCGCTCATGGGGTGCTAAGTTGCAGGGATCTCTACAATTAGACATGAGCTATGTCACCATAACAGTGTTTGGACAACCGAAGAAACTTTACAGAGAAAATCTAATGAAATACATGGTTAGAAATTCTGAGAGATAAATAAATCACCCAATTTACTCAAAACCAACTGATCTTGATTCATTCATTTTATGTAACTCTGATAATAATGAAATCCAAACTGAATTAATTGACATAAAGCCTAAACCAAACAATGATGATATTTTTCATGAAGCCCTTTGGCACTTATACTTTGATGGCTTAGTGAACAAGTCAGGAGCATGGGCTGGAGTGTGGATCACAAATATTGAGACCAGTCATTCGGAAGGACATGCCTTTAGACTCAACTTCAAATGCACCAACAACATGGCAAAATATGAGGCACTTATATTAGGCCTCCAAATCATCAGAAATTTAGGAGGTAAGAGAATTTTTATTATGGGAGATTTGGAATTAATTATTAAGAAATTAAATGGAGATTATTCTGTTCATAATCCTGGATTAGCCAGATATAGAGATGCGAAAATTGATTTATGTGATGATTTACTAGAATGTAAGTTTGCTACTATTCCTAGAAATCAAAATTTGCAAGCACATTACCTAGCAACTTTTTCTAGCACATGTAATTTTCCTTTTCAACCAACACATAGATATATTGTTGAAGTTAAATATAGACCCATTGTTCCTAATAATGTCAGATACTGAAAGATTTTCTCTAAAGATGAACAGATTTACCATTTTTTGAATAGTGAGGATGAATTTCAAAATTGTAAGATAGACACAGGTGGTAATTTAGATTTAGAATGTAACATAGATTTAAATGTTAATTGTGAAATAAATAACATTGATGAACATAAAATTACCAAACCCACCATATTTACTCAATCTGACATAAATAACTTAGAGAAGGTAGATATAGAAGAAATAATTGAAGATGAAATTCAGATGCTAGATTTAAAAGATAATTTTTTACCTAAGGGTTTAACTCCTTTGGAGGACTTGTTTGATTCCAATGATGTGCCCAAAAAGCCTAAAATGGAACTAGTCAAGTCTAACATTGAGGAGTGTAACATTGGGACACAAACAAAACCGAAAATGATCAAATTGTCAAAATATTTACCCCCTCAAGAAAAAGAAAAATACATTGAACTTTAAACGGAATACCAATATGTTTTTGCATGAAGTTATGAATATTTGGAAGCATATGATACAAACATAATTCAAAACAAGACTCCTATAAAATATGATCAGAAACTGTTTAGACAAAAATTGAGGAGGATTAATCCTGTCATATTACCTTTGATTGAAAAATAACTTAAATGCATGTATGATGCCAAAATCATTGCACCAATTACACATTCTGATTGGGTTTCTAACTTAGTACCTACAAGAAAGAAAACTGGTGAAATCAGATTATGTGTAGATTTCAGGGACCTTAATAAATTTTCTTTAAAGGACAATTACCCTTTACCCAAAATGGATCATATTTTAAAAAGGGTACTTGGTTCTTCTAGGATTTCTTTATTGGATGGTTTCTCAGGATATAACCAGATAATTTTTCAAAAAGAAGACCAACCTAAAACAACTTTACCACTCCATGGGGCACTTTCATGTATGTGAAAGTGCCTTTTGGTTTGATGAATGTTGGAGCTACCTTTCAGAGGGCTATGGATATAGCCTTTTCTAAAGAGATACATGAATTCTTAGTTATTTATTTAGATGATATTATCGTTTTTTCTAAGACAAATAATGAACATTTGGATCATCTAAGACAAATTTTCATTAAGTGTAGAAAATTTGGTATATCATTAAATCCTAAGAAAACTCTTTTTGGACTAGAAGAAGGAAAAATACTTGGATACATAATTTCAAATGAAGGTATTATGATAGATCCAACAAGGATAGAAGCCATACTGAACATTCACCCACCTAGAAACATCAAGGAGTTACAAGAATTTTTAGGTAAAATTAACTTTTTAAGAAAATTTATTTCTAATTTAGCAGGAATCATCAAAGAACTGAATAACATGTTAAAAAATGACTCTATTTTAAAATGGATAGTTGAAGAAAAGCAATCATTTGAATCCATTAAACATGCTTTAACAAAAACTCCAATCCTAATCAGTCCAGACTTCAAGAAAGATTTTATAATCTTTTCATTTGCCTCAGAAAATACCATAGCTCCTGTTCTAATGCAGAAAAATGACCAAGGTTTTGAACAACCTATAACATTTTTTAGTAAAACCCTTAGAGATGCACCTTTGAGACATAACATAATGGAAAAAAAATCTTTAGCTTTGGTTAAAGCCATAAAATATTTCAGAGTGTACATTTTTTACTCCCACATTATTGCCTATGTCCCTAATTCTGTAGTCAAAGATATTTTAACATAGGATGGGCCAGATGGAAGAAGAGGAAAGTGGATTGCCACTATCCTTGAATATTACATAGAGATTAAACCAACCAAGTTCATAAAAGGACAAGGTTTAGCCAGACTAATGGCTGAATCCAATTGTAATGCTTTGGATATAAATTTTATTGCCCAGATTGATGAACAGGAAGAGGTGGTGACTTTGTTGACCAGTGAAGCCTTTCTAGACTCACCATGGAGCTCAGATATTATCTTTGTACTTACAAATTTACAAGCTCCTCCTGGATTAACTAGAACTAAAGCTAGATTCATCAAACTTAAAGCAATGAAATATTGTATTCTAGATAATATGGTTTATTCAAAAGAACAAAGTGGGATATTACTAAACTATTTACTAAAATCAGAAGCTGACAAAATTCTTGTATAATTTCATGTAGGTGATTGTGGAGGACACTTATATTGGAAAAGTACAACAGATAAGATTCTTAGAGCTGGTTTCTATTGGCCTTCCTTATTTGCTGATGTGAAAAAATTTGTTACTTCATGTCACAAATCTCAGATTTTTGAAGGAAAAATGAAGTTGTTACCTTTACCACTCAAACCTATTTCTATTGAGATGCCTTTTCAACAATGGGGTTTAGACTTCATTGGAGAAATTCACCTTCCATCCTCTAGCCAACACAAATGGATATTGACCGCCACAGATTATTTCACCAAGTGGATTGAAGCCATTCCTACCAGACAATCCACTGATTCAGTCATTATCTCTTTCATAGAAAACAACATTTTGTCTAGATTTGGATGCCCACAAAAAATTATTATTGATAATTCAGCTCCATGTAAATCTAATAAAATGATTGAATTTTGTCACAAGTACCATAAAACCCTAGGCCACTCTACTGCTTATTACCCTCAGGGTAATGGCCTAGCTGAATCTTCAAATAAAAGCCTTGTGAGTATCATAAAAAAGCTACTTGAAGAAAATAAGAAAACTTGGAATAAGAAGTTATTCTATGCCTTATGGGCAGATAGACTTACTACCAAGAAGTCAATTGGAACATATCCTTACTAGATTGTATATGGGATGGATGCAGTTTTCCCATCATCTTTAGGTGTTCCAGTAATGAAAATTATCCAAGAATCACAAGTAGAACTCAATGATATACAGAGAAGGATAAATCAAAATATTCATCTGCAACAGATAAGGGAAGAAGTATATGAAAAATATCAAGTCATTTAAGAGAAAATCAAGAAAATATTTGATAAAAGAACTAAAGAAGTTGACTTTTCCATAAGAGATAAAGTGTTCAAATGGGATTCGAGGAGAGAGGAAAAAGGAAAACATGGAAATTTTGACTTTCCATGGAAAGGTCCTTATGTCATTTATGGGTACAGAGGTAACAATGCATTTTTTATCAAAAATTTGGATGGAACAGACATTCCAGAAGGACCAGTGAATGGTAGAATGCTCAAACACTACTATTCTTTTGAGTTAACTAATAGTTAGTCCTAGTTTCCTTTTACATCATTGTAAATATCCATTGTAGTTTATAGATTGGATTGGATGTTTTCTTTACAAAGTTGAAGCCCAGAGTGAAGGCCCTAAGATTTGAAGATTAAAATGTCACAAGTATGAATTTTCACAGAAATCAGAATACAGTTACAGGATCATCATGGTCAAAATGGAAGGCTATTGATCTTAGAGTTCTTGACATTTCACCAGGAAATGCCATCCCCATGTGAAGTCGTTGTTAGGATCCTATAAGTATAAGATTCATAATTTGGAATTGACTTATGATAGTCTTGTAAATATGTACATACCTTGCTTTCTGCAAGTTGTTTTCCCATATTTTGTAAAAAAAACAAAAAAACAAAAAAATAAAAAAGAGGATAAAAGTCCTAAAAGAAATATCAAAGGACTTAGAAAAAATAATATACCCCAAAGAAAAAGAAACAAAACATGAAAGTGTGCAAGTCCAAATGCCACTACTTTTTACTTTGGTACTGATGATTATGGCAGAGTGTCAATAAATGCCATAATCTATGATGAGTTTAATTGCTTAATATTGACTTATCATGTTTCAATTTTATTTATTGTAGAATAGTGAATAAAGATTAGTGAGACAGTTTAATCCTGACTAATTAGTAGATAGGTAGAGAATAAAGAGGAGCTCATCAGTTTAATCTGAGCCCTCGGATGATATAAGGTAGATATAGATAGTTTTTATTTCTTTCAAAAGAATAAAATGTTCAAGGTTGCTAACTCAAATGCACCTGCAAAATGGAAGAAAAAATGTTAGATTAAAAGTTGGGTAGGTAGAAAGAAGTGGGAAGAAGCTTGTAAATATTCATCACTAGGAAAAAATAACTAATTTCCCCTCCCCAATAGTTATTCTGAATTCTGAACATTCAGTCAAAGAGGCTCAGAGGATTTCTTTGACTTCTGTTGGGACCAGACCCAAGGCTCAATGACTGTTTAGTTAAAAGTGTTGAATTCCTATAATAATCCCTAATTATCATCATTTACCCTACATTCATCCATTACACCTTCATAAGTAGACACCTTTTACTTAATGAAAAAGAAAATCCCCTTCTAATTAATCTCCTTCATTCATAAAAACATAAAAACCCTCCAAAAATATTATATTCTAGGTCAAAGTGGTCAAATTATAAATGATAAAGCTTTGCTTTTTACATTATCACTTTACTTAGTCATATAAATATATTTTGGTGTTTTTCATTGTCGTTGGTCATATTAACTTCTAATTTATTTATTAAATCATTAAAAAACAAACCTTAGCCTATTATTATAACTCCTTTTATATAATTATCCCCAAAAACCCACTATTATAATTTTTTTTGCCAATGTTAATTATCCACATGTTTAAACAAAAACCCCAATTATATCCCCTTTGGCATAAAACTAACTATATATAAGTAATTCCGCCCCATATGGTTATTGGATCCCACCATGGTCTAAGACTATATAATAAAAATATATGATGTTCAGGCATCTAATGTCTTTGGAAACTTAAAATCACACCCTAAGCCTTTGCAATAGCCTTGCCAAAGTTACCCGGACTCACGCGCATTTTACCATATAAACCCTTGATATATATATATATATATATATATATATATGTATATATATATATATGTATGTATGTATGTATGTATGTATGTATGTATGTATGTATGTATATATTACCATCTATTTTATCTTTTTGAAACATATATCCCATATATTGTTAACCTTTATATATTAAAACTTTAATTATAAAGTATTTTGTATAAAGGTTTTATTATATTTTCATCCGACACCGTATAATAAAGCCGCCCCGTCCCACAACTTTTGACCACAACTTCTAAACTCATTCCGATCATTCGCTCCCTTTCCAAAGATCCAACGACGAATGATGATCTTTGCGCTCACAAACTAAACGTTTGCCAAACACCAAATGAGCGCGAAATGGGCAGTTTTCCCATTACCGCCTCCTGTGACGTGTCCAAATTTGATTCGATCATGTTCATTTTGATAAAAACCACTTATTGCCCAATGTCAGCGCGAAACCCACCTCTGGTTTTTCGTGTTCACAAACAGAAAACCACTCCCGCCAATGATTTGACGCACAATTATTGCATTTTTTAATATTTATAATAAGGATTAAAACCTTTGTTATACATTTTATTAACGTTATATGTGTATTCTGAGAATTAAAAGTTGCACCCGACTGGTTATACATATTCCCACTGTTATGAAAGCTTCCCACTGTGTTTTGAAGCCTTGAGTTACCATCCTAAACCTTATTTCACCATAGATTTCCCGATTCAAGACTGATAAAAACTTGCTCGGATCCAACCACCGAAACTGAGCTCAACTTCAACTTATAACAAAATTGCAGAAACCCTTTTCAGCTACCAAAATACCTGCATTTAAGGTATTTCTGGACATTTCAACCTGCAATTTCACAATTTGAACCACCAATTTAAACCATTTAATCTATAAAGAGTGAAATTGTCCATACCATTTTGTCTGAAACCTTGAAAAAATATGGAAAACCCTCGCAATTTGTTCCCAAAAATTTCCATTTACAGAAGCCCTCATTTTTAAGTCAAATTCTCAGTCCAAGACCCTCGAAAGATAAATTCCATGGCTAAGAAAGGTTTTTAAACCCGCATAATACCTAAAAGAATCTCTTTTGCAGCCACAGTCATTTATAAAACCTGCATTTTATGTCTCAAACTTGTTGCCCGTGTCTCAAATTCCTAAATTGAGCACTGAATTTCCCACTGCCATCATCCTTTCCTGTAAAAATTGCTCAATTACCCTTTGATTGAATAAAAATCAACTATTTCAAAGTATAAAATATTGCTTTAGCTATCTCAAAATGATAAAAAACAAATGACACCTAAAGCTGGAGGATCCAAGCCTGTTAAACCTGGGGGATCCAAACCTCCCAAGTATGAAACAGCAAAAGCCCCAAAATCTACTCCTACTATCACTGCAAAGACCACTGTGACTATTAATCCTTTGCAACCTCTAGTGTTTAATGAAGAAGTTATCCCTTTAATTGATTTGGATTACAAAATTGTAGATCCTCTAGTAGAATTCAATCTATTAGAAGTTCACAATTGGTGTCATGAAAATTTCCTAGACAAATAATAAATGCCTCTCTGGGATACAAAATTACCCAAATATGTAGTCCCAGTAACACACCGTGGTCAGGACCTAATAAGACTGTGCCAGAAGTATTATGTCCCAGACCAAAGATCAATTGTGAATGCTGATAGGGAGATTTTATTTTCTATCACTGCAGAGTCTATTAATGAAATGTTACAACTTCAGTTTTACTCTAGGGAATTTCCCCTATCCATTGAAGCATTAACACAATTATATATGGGATTGGATTTCCCTAAGAGATTCATGATTTTTCAGAACTTCATGCCTAGTCATGTGGATATTCCAAAGTTGAATCCTCCCTATTCCACTTCTAAGTTTCCAGAAGGTTCCAGTCTTGTAATTTCTATGTTGTCCTTCATATTGGGTTATTTCACTGATGAGTTTACTGATGAGTCCATCCTTGGGATTTGTATACCTTGTCTCCTGGTGAGCCTCCTGCTGTGATCTTTGACTTTGCTAGGTTTATAGCTGATTCCATACATTATCAATTGACAAATTTACCTACTGAACATGTATTCAGATATTCTTCCTATTTATTTCACTTGTTCTCATTCTCACAAGCTGATCACTTTCCAATAACATTACAGAAAATGAATGTAGAGGGCCAACCTCTATAAGTTTTCCTTTGGACATCATTATTGAGAAAAGAAGGAAGTGAGTACAGCTACACAGATTTTACATATTTTTTCATCAGGCCAGCTATGAATTTGCTGCATAAATCAGAACAACCTATGGTGAATGAAGAAATGAAAAGGATATTACAACTGCTAGAGCAATGCAAAATGGGAGATTGGTATTTGTATGAGAAATACATTGAATTAAGAATCTTTGGAACCAATATGCTTCCATACAAATTACCTAAGTTTTTGACTATCAGTGTCTTTGCCTTAGAGTATTTGAAACAGGTTTTGAATGTTGATGCCATTAATTTCATGGCTTCCAAAAGGAAGACCCAGTTCAAATTAAAAAATTGGATTGGTCCATTCATAGTGAATAATAGAAATGTTGAGAAAGAGATAGAAAAAATATTATCAGAGCTGAAATTTCAAGTGAGTTTTCCTTGGAATTATGACCCCCAAGGTCTTTTAAGCAGTATAAGGGTTAAGTGTAAACTACCTTCTTTTATACATGAGTCAAAGCCTGATATTGAAAAGTTTTCTAATCAAACAGAATGGGTAGAAAATACATTGGTAGATGCAACTTAAAATGAACAACCAATAGGAAAAATGGGTACCACACTTGTTGTGGTAACTTCTAAACAACCAGAGTCTTCAAACAAAAGAAGCAGATATGAGGGAGCCTACACAGCAGAAACTACTACAGATACTAAGCTCAAGATCATCTACAACAAAAGACTTGGATTTGGTTCCATAGGCAAAGAAAAACTAATTGAGGTTGAAGATGAACCAGAGGTCAGCAATGATGAGGCCACTACAATAATAAAGGAGACTTTGACAGATATTGAAAAAGAACAAGCTGCATCCAAAGAAAAGGAGACCCAAATAATTGAAAATTAGATTAACATAGAAGCTTGTTCTTCTCAAACAGCAGAAGAAAAGGATATGGACATCAAAGAAAGATATAAGCAGATTAAACAAAGGAATGAGTAAATCAAAAGTGAGATTTATTCTCAATTTCTCAAACAGAAGCCAGAAAATCAAGACATGTTGCTTACAACATTTGATTAATCCTCAAATAAGATGATCCTATCCTATTTATAACCAACTACTTCAACCCCAAAAATAGTGGCTGACTATAAAAAGATAGAATTTGAAGTAGATACTGAAAAAGTGCATGAATTGGATCAGATAGAATTGCACATACATAGCTCTGAGATGCTATATTCCACTATGGTGACAAAGGACATGAGTGTGACCAATTTCAAGATTACCATTATTAACTTGCAAGACCAAATGAAATTTGACAAAGGCTCTTTATATGCAAAATATCTAAGGATCAAGGCCTTAGAAGATTTGATTTTACAAATAGGAGTTGACCAATCAAATGTACAACCTGTTGAAGTATTAATCAAGAATAAAAATGATGATATTGTTTCTTTAAGGAAACAGTTAAAACTTCCTCAAAGTGAGCACCCACAGAGTAAGGAGATACTTCAAGAACAGAAAGAGAAAGAAGATATGATGTAGTTGATCATAAAGCTAACTGCCCAAATCAAGGATATGGAAAGTCGATTTGATATACTGATGAAAGAAAAAGAAATTGTGAAGGAAACTGATACTTCCACCATTCCTACAGTTATACCTATTATTACTGTTGTTGTTCCTTCTACACTGGGAGAAAAGTTAGCATCCTGGCAACTGCAGTGTCAGTGCAATCAACTACTACTTCCAATACAGAATCTTCAACATCAAAGGTACGGAAAACCAATGATGCAGGGAAAATAGTCAAAGCAATGGAGGAAATGTCTCTGAAAAATAATGAAATTAACAGTTTGAAGAAAATGATTCAGAACATGGAATTTCCAATAAAGCAACATTGATTAATGCCAACAATTATGAACAAAGAGCTAAAAGAATTGAAGAGAAATTCAAAAGCCTTCAAAAGGATTTGAGTTTCACTGCATAGATTTATTACATAAGAAATCACCTATGGACCAATATTATTGAGGCTATACATCTTCAATGGCCATCAATCCAAATAATATATGAATAGAGATACCTCCTTCTAGCAGCTCAAGTTGAAATACAAAAGAAAACATAAGAATTAGTAGATAAACCAGCACAGGCATTAAATCTAATCACTTTCTTAAACAGTAAGAACAAGAATGAGCTAGAAGAATTGAAGATACAGGACAGGACAGAGACTATATTGCAAATCAAAAAAGTATTGAAAAAGAAAACTTTAATGAACAACTTGGAAGAGAAATGTGATGCCATGAATTTTTTCATTACCAAGTTTTTAGCAAAATATATGACGCTAAGACAAGCTGGTATTCCAAACATCCATGTCTTCAATCATAAGTTGATGGACCAGAAAGAATATGACAAAAAGATAAGGGACCATGCTAAAGAACAGGTTAATAAGCCACTGCCACAGGGCTCTCCAACAGGGAAAGTTGGTCTCCAATATATTGAAGATTAATTCTTCCTTCAGAATGAAATCAAACATTTGTTTGTAATTAAACCAAAATTTTCCAAGTATACTGATGCAGATGAGAACTTCAAAAAACTCAAAAGTGTAAAAATACCAAATGCTGAACAATGACAGACTTTTACAGATTTATTGTAATATAAAATAAGAAAAACAATGAAAGAGAGTGCAGATGAAGCAGTCAATCTGAGAAGAAAACAAATAAAAAAATTAATTAATTTTGATTTTTTACCGCTGAGAAGTCTCTTTTTACAGCAGTTGAAGGTTAAAATATCAATTTAAAGAGTATCGGGGTAAAATAACAGAGTCAAAGTGTATCAAAGAGAAAAGCAACAGCCAGTTGATTTTGACTGCTGTAATTTCCATTTTACAGCAGTAAAATGATAAATAAATAGCGTAAAAGAACATCAGAGATAAAGTACAAGGTCAAAGAGTATAAGTGGAAAGAGTATCAGTGAGGTCATCTTCCAAAGGATATTTTCAAAATTCCAACAAGCATAGATAGCTATTCAAACAAACAGTTTTTGTTAGATAAGATAGCTCTATATTTTCTAGATAAGAGGACAACTTGCTAAAGTTGTTAATTAGCTGTCCCTCTTAATGTGTAAAGATATTTTATATTTCCTAGAAATATTCCTAGATATCTCTAGGACATTTGTAATAAACATTTGTATAAATACTTCAGTTTGTGAAGTGTTTAGGGTGGAATAAAATTTCTAAGAACATTATAGACATTTTGTTGGTACGTTGGAGGCTCGCATGTGTTGATTTCAAAGCAGCAGTCTAGACAGTAACCAATTGGACTTCATAATTAAGGATTCATGCAATAATTTGAAGAGTAAAGTACTTTCTTATTGTCATTGTTTCCATTCTGAGTTACATTCAATTTCATATATGTTGTTCAATCCTAATGATTAATTAGGAGTATTATTTCAGGACTAGTGTAAAAACTCCCTATCTTAACTACTTAATCATTTAAATTTTTTCTGCTAATTTCCGGATTTAGGAATTCTTAATTTCTCCTAGTCCCATTTGACCCATGCCTCCTTCTTCTTTTTCCGGATCAAAGGATCATTCATTGCCCTTTATCCTGAAGCAAGCCATTTCATCAAAACAATCTATCGAAATCTCTGAGGGTTATCTACCTTGCCCTGAATACATTAGCATCCTTTTGGACCTCGCCTTCTAGTACTACTTGCTAGACTTTGACTCCATTGCCCAATGGACTATTATATCCCTCTTTAATTTGTCTTTAAGGAATCTTATTTTCCACCAAACATTTCAAAACCAAAACCAATTGTTTTATCATAACTAGCCTAAAACATTAAATAAAAATAATGTTGGGTATGTGTTATATTCTTTCCACGACTAAGCATGCGCAGAGGGGGGTGGGGGGGGGGGGGGGGGGTAAGAGGGGGGGCGATAGCCGCCCCTATCGGGGTTCAGGGCAGCGCCTCGACGAAAATTTTTTGGTCCTTAATTTCCGGTGGGCGGTCCGAGCTCATGGTTTTGTGCATGGTTTTGCACATGGTTTTGGGGTACGATGGTTTTTGGCCCCTGGTATTTTGTAGATACGGTCAAGGGAACTACGGCTATGATATAATCCAGGGTTAATGGATTAGGGTTTATGTATGCTTCGGCATGTATATATATGTGTTGTAACACTAAAAGAAATATAATGAAATATCAAGATGGTCGTCCTGATTTGGGATCCAGGGGAAAATCTATGTGTTTATCTGTTTTATGTTTTATGCTCTCACTATTGTTTATTTTCTGTTATAAGATTCATGTGTAGATAATTTCTGTTCAGGGTTAAAACCTAAATTTGGTATCAGAGTTGTTTTGGCTTCAAGGGGATGCCTTTGCTGCTGAGGGTTTTTTTTGCTCAGGCCTGAGGTAGACCCTGTTCAGTGGGACATCTGCGGTATCGATTCTTACGGTGAAAGAAGATGGCGAGCGGCGAGAA
Source organism: Pinus albicaulis (assembly GCA_034641835.2). Lineage (NCBI taxonomy): Eukaryota > Viridiplantae > Streptophyta > Pinopsida > Pinales > Pinaceae > Pinus > Pinus albicaulis. The sequence goes on along the minus strand of CM076575.1, from coordinate 1,308,443,753 downwards.
GATAGAGATCGAGAAATTTAATGGTCAAATTTTTGAGTTATGGAAGCTCAAGATGGAGGATCTGCTAGTGGATAAAGATCAGTGGATCGCAGTAGATCCAGGTACTAAACCAACGACAATGTTAGATGAAGACTGGAAGAAACTGGATCGGAAGGCTAAGAGCATAATACGGTTGTGTGTCTCAGATTCAGTATTGTTGAATGTATCTGGGGAAGCTTCGACAAAGACCTTGTGGGACAAGCTAGGGACTTTGTACCAATCTAAGTATCTGGTGAATAAATTGTTCCTACAGAAAAAGTTGTATAACCTGAGGATGAAGGATGGAACTCGGTGACAGAGCATCTGAACGCCTTCAATACTGTTGTAAGTCAGTTGTCATATGTTGAAATTAAAATCTCAAATGAAGATAAGTGCATTAGTTTGTTGTGTTCTCTACTAGATTCGTGGGATAGTTTGGTTATTGCAATAGGTAGAAACACAACTACCTTGAATTTTGATGACATTGTCTCAGCCTTGTTGTCGGAGGAAATGAAACGGAGAAATATGGAGGGCCAGAATGGAGATGCCTTATCTGTACGAGGAAGGTCCCAAAACAAAAACAAGAATAAGGTTTCGAATGGGAGATCTAAATCTAAAGGGAGATCTAAATCTCCTGGAAAGTTTGTAAAGGTATGCTGGAAATGCGGAAAGGAAGGGCACTACAAAAGGGAGTGCAAATCTAAAGCTCCTAAGAAAGGAAAGGGATCTGATGATGCTCCTTCTGCAGAAAAAAAAAAACCACCTCGGATGAAGGTGGGGATGTGTATTTGGCTTCTTCTTCAAATACACATGTAGATCATGAGTCATGGTTGATTGACTCAGGTGCATCCTTTCACTTCACTCCCCATCGGGAGTGGTTCTGTGAGTATGAGAAATATGATGGAGGTGATGTCTTCCTAGGGGATGATAGGAAGGCCAGAATCTTCGGACGTGGAAAGGTGAAGCTGAAGCTACAAGGTGGAAGGATTAGAACACATCCCGGTGTTCTGCATATTCCTACATTGGCCAGAAATCTGATTTCTGTAAGCAATATGGATGATGCAGGTGTAAAAACACTGTTCAGGAAAGATGCCTGCAAGATGGTTCGGGGAGCACTGGTATTAATGCGGGGAGTTCGGACGGGAACTCTGTACAAGCTACAAGGTAGCACTGTTATAGATGGGTGTAACAGTTCTGTGGTTCTTGAAAGTGGAGCGAAAAGCCTAGCTGTCTCTGGAGAAAAGACCATGCTATGGCATCAAAGGCTTGGACATCTTGGAGAGAAGGGCCTTCGGATACTACATAGAAATGGTATGGTAGAAGGTATGTATAATTGCTCTCTGGATTTCGATTTCTGTGAACATTGTTTATATGGGAAGCAAAATCGAGTGAGTTTTCCTTTTGGTGCTAAGAGGGTGAACAAGATATTAGAACTTGTGCACAGTGATGTGTTTGGACCTATGTCAGTTCCATCACTGGGAAAGTCTGTGTACTATGATTCATTCATAGATGAATTCTCAAGGAATACATGGATATATTCATTGAGGAAGAAATCTGAAGCTTTTGAAAGATTTAAATAATTTAAGGCTCTAGTGGAAAACCAGACAGAGAAGAAGATAAAGGCGCTGAGGACAGATAACGATGGGGAGTTCTGCAAGAAGGAATTTGAAGATTTTTGTAAGAAGTGTGGTATAGCACGGAAAAATACTAATCCAAACACACCTCAGAAAAATGGAGTTTCAGAAAGAATGAACATAACACTGATGGAAAAGGCAAGAAGCATGCTCAGTGGTACCGGGTTAGGACAAGAATTCTAGGCAGAGACAGCGGAGACTGCATGCTATCTGGTTAACAGATCACCTTCATCAGTGTTGGAGGATAAGACTCCACATGAGGTATGGACTGGTAAGAAACCCTCTCTTTCGCATCTAAGGGTATTTGGATGTGATTCATATGTACATGTTCCAAAGTAGAAAAGGACCAAGTTGGATAATAAATCTAAAAGGTGCATCTTTATTAGGTATAAGGATGGTTTAAAAGGTTACAAGCTTTGGAACCTGGAAACAAGGAAGGTTGTGTATAGCCGAGATGTGGTGTTTAGAGAGGTGAAAGATGTTTTTAAACATGAGGTCATACCAAAGGAACCTGAGAAGATAGAGTTTGAGCTAAAGGAGGATGAATGAGACTCTACAATAGAAGAAGACTCAGAAGATGAAGAGCCACAAACTCCAGCTATTAGAAGATCAGTTTGGGAAAGAAGGCAACCAGAAAGGTATAGTCCATCTACTTTCTATTCAGGTTTTGCCTTAACTATAACTTATGATGATCCTAGAACTATCAGGGAGGCAGTAGATTCAGAGGATGGAAAACTCTAGAAGGAGGCCATTGTTGATGAAATGGCATCCTTGCACAAAAATGAGGCATGGGATCTGGTGGAGTTTCCGGCTGGAAGGAATCCCATCGGGAGAAAATGGGTGTTTAAGAAGAAGATGAATGTAGAAGGAAAGGTGGAGAAATACAAAGCTTGATTGGTAGCAAAAGGTTATTCCCAGGTGCCGGGAATTGATTTTAGTGATATTTTTTCTCCTGTTGCGAAAGTTACTTCTATTAGATTACTTTTATCTGTTGCTACTACATTTGATTTTGAGATAGAACAGATGGATGTGAAGACAACATTTATTCACGGGGATCTAGAAGAGGAGATCTACATGAAGCAACCTAAAGGCTTTATGGTGAAGGGTAAGAAAGAACTAGTATGTAGGTTGAATAAGTCTCTATATGGGTTAAAATAGTCACCAAGGATGTGGTATCAGAAATTTGATAACTATGTACGGGGACTTGGCTTCACCATAAGCAAGAAGGATCACTATGTGTATTTTAAATTAATTGGTGACCATGTTATTTATTTGTTCTTGTATGTGGATGATATGTTGTTGATTGGAAATGACAAAGAAATTATCCAAGATTTGAAGACCCAACTGTTCTCCAAATTCGACATGAAGGATATTGGTGCTGCAAACTATATTTTGGGCATGGAAATTAAGAGAGATCGGGCAAAGATGATGCTCTAGTTAAACCAGAGGAAGTATATCGAGACTATATTGCAAAGGTTCAATATGCAGGTTAGTAAACTGACGAATGTTCCTATTCCTGTAGGTGTAAAGCTGTCTGCTGAATAGTGTCCCAAGGCACAAGAAGAAGAGAAGGATATGTCCTGTGTTCCATATGCAAGTGCAGTGGGTAGCCTGATGTATGCAATGGTCTGTACTAGACCAAACATTGCACATGCAGTGGGAGTATTGAGAAGTTTTATGTCAAACCCAGGGAAGGAGCATTGGACAACAGTGAAGTGGGTTTTTAGATATTTACGTGGCACTAGTTATTATGGATTGTGCTACTAGGGAAGACTAGGATTGGAAAGAATGTTGTAGATTCATGGTTTTGTTGATGTAGACTAGGCTGGAGATCTGGACCAAAGAAGATCTACAAGCGGGTATGTGTTTAGCCTATTTGGAGGTGTAGTCAGTTGGATGAGTAAAAGATAGTTTGTAGTGACTCTTTCAACTACAGAGGCATAATACATAGTAGCCACTCATGCAAGAAAGGAAGCAGTTTGGTTGCAGAGATTGTGTTCAAGTACGGGGTTGGTACAACAAGCTATAAGGATAGACTGTGATAGCCAAGGTGCAATTTTCTTGGCTAAGAACCTTGCTTATCATTCAAAGACAAAGCACATTGATGTTCAATATCACTTTGTTAGAGATATGGTTGAGGCTAAAAGGGTGCTACTGGTAAAGGTGGACACTTTGAAGAATGTTGCAGATGCATCGACGAAGTTTGTGAGCACTCAAAAGTTCTCTTGGTGTAGAGAAACAATGGGTGTTGAAGAATTGGGCCAATGACTAAGCTCTCCTGTGGCCCCCTGTGGAAAGAAAACAACAAGTGGGAGAATGTTGGGTATGTGCTATATTCTTTCGAAAACTAGGCATGCATTGGGGGGGGGGGGGGGTCACAGGGGGGGCGGTAGCCCCCCCTATCGGGGTCCAGGGCAACGCCTCGACAAAAATTTTTGGTCCTTAATTTCCATTGGGCAGTTTGCGCTCATGGTTTTGTGCATGGTTTTGCACATGGTTTTTGGGTACGATGGTTTTCGGCCCCTAGTATTTTGTATATCCGGCTAAGGGAACTACGGTTATGATCTAATCCAGGGTTAATGGATTAGGGTTTATGTATGCTTCGACATGTATATATATGTGTTGTAACACTAAAAGGAATATAATGAAATATCAAGCTGGTCATCCCGATTTGGGATCCAGGGGAAAATATTTGTGTTTATCTGTTTTATGTTTTACGCTCTCGCTATTGTTTATTTTCTTTTATAGGATTCGTGTGTAGATAATTTATGTTCAGAGTTAAAACCTACAATCAAATTTAAATCATAAAGAGAGAGCCCTCTCTAAAATTTAGGAATGCTAGATCCTAAATTTCCAAAGTAGGTTTGTGGTTACCCCTAGTTTTCTTTAACTAAAAACCAAAAGCCCACAATCGTGAAAAATTACTAGGGTGATAACATACTGGCGACCATACTGGGGAAATAACCAATCTCCAGTTTTAAATTTAGTCTTAAAGGAAGATCTTTCATTTATCTTTTTACTTTAAGATTATTTTTAAGGGTTGTGGGTATTCATAACCGGTCATTATGGATTCTAGGAAAACCTACTATACCAGGTCTAACCTAGATCCTAAGCCTGCAATTATAGTAGATAACCCAGAACAGATTGGAAAAAACAAAAGAAAAAACAAATTGTCAATTTAGAAACTGAAGTACCATTAAGAAAAGCTAATTCTTTACCCAAATAATTAGTAAGCTTATCTGATATTGATTTTGATTTCAAGTTTGAACAATCATTGCTTAAAATTAAATCTAAAACGGATTTAAAAGATACTGTAATAGATCGTGTTTTCACTTCTTTCTTGAAAGAAAAATAGAATATTATTTCAGCAAAAATAAAATCAGATAAATATAAATCTCAAAGTCAAATATAAAGGATTAATGTTACATTGATTAAATACATTGATGAAGCTACTAAATTAGGCCATTTATCATCTCACATTAAGCCTCCAGTTTCTCAAGTGCACACAACAATAATTCCAGCAGCAGATTCAACTCTGTATGTTGTCACTTCATTTTTAGATTCCACTACAAGTTCATCCACATAAAAATTTAGTCCTAAGTTGCCTTTGCAGCCTAGGATATTATTTCTCTCATTCACTCAATCCACTGCATCCACTAGTTATATAAGCACTACATCCTTATTTCCAAATAATTCCATATATATACCAACATCTTTTCCAAGCTCTTCAAGCACAAATTTCATCTCATTAGCTACCATATCCAGCACTGCTCCTATCATTACTGTTATACCTCATAGTTTAGCAAAACTTCAAGCCATGGCTACTAGGTTTGCTCCCCTTGTCTTACCCAAAACCTCCATGATATGCCCCAAGATTATTAGAAAAATATACCACTATTTGATGGCCAATCACAATATACTGCTCAACAACATGTTACAAGAATAACACATGATTTAGATGTTCAAATGAGGTTGTTTGGTCAAATTTTAATAGGAGAAGTTAAGAAATGGTTTAAAAATTTAGCTGATGGTAGTATAGCTAATTTAGCTGCATTTCATAGAGAATTCTTATATAAATGGGAAAATAAAAAGAACCCCCTGCAAATCTTATCTGAATTCGATGCTTTAAAAAGAGCTCCTAATGAGTCTATTCAGAATCACTGCACTAGGTATAACAATGTTTATAATGCCATTTCTGTTGATCTTAAACCTACACCCTATTCTGTATTTCTTAAATTTCCTGATGGATTTGATCCAAATATGGCTTACCAACTAAGAGAAAGGAATGTTGAAACATTAGAACAGATGCAATTAGATGTTGTTGGTGTAGAAATAAATATTCTAGCTAAAAAATCCAGACTTAGGAATGAAAGGAGAGTCACAATCAAAGAAGAAACATCAAACTCAGATGGTAAATTTGAATTTTTTGCTAAAAATTTAGAAAGGGTGGTTGAAAGATAGAAAATATTGAGAGAAAACCACAATGGGATAACCAACCACAAATCAGAAATCCCAACTTCAGAAAAAACAATAAACCTGGAAAAGCTAAAGAAGCTGCTCCAGATCAAAACATTAGGCCCCCATTCCAAGAGAACTATGCTGAGAATTCTCATAATAATGATTAATATGAGGATTACATCAATCTAATAATGGGGATAGAAGAAGAAAACACTATTTTCCTCACTTGGGAGGATCAAAAACTTTTTGAGCTTCAACAACTCAAAGTAGAATCTAGTGAATCATTTGATTTCAAACAAGGTTATGACTTCGCTATTAATGAAATTAAAAGTTAGTATAACCTTAGAAACAGAAAAAACAATGAAACTTTTACAAAAAAAAAATTCTCAAAATCAAACTAAAAGGAATGTAGAAGCCCCAAAAACAAAAAAATTTCAAATTCTTCCAAGGGAAAACAAGCAAAATTCCAATCCTCCCAGTCCCAAGAAATCACCAAGTCCCAAAATTGTTGACATCACTGAAGAAGTGGCCCAATCTGCCAATAATTCCCAAAAGGCCAATACTACCAAAGCCCCTAGTTCAGTAAAATCATCAATTACCGATCCAAAGAAGAATCCTGATTCTAAATCAACAAATCCCAAAACTGTTAACACTAAAGCTTCTGCTGAAAGTTCAAAATCTGAAAAATATTTTGTTGCCCCTGAATCCGTCCCTAAAAAGAAAACTAAAGATAGCAAAATTCAAGAAACTCAGATAAAAAACAAAAGAACAACTCAAGATAAAACTGCATTTTCTGAAATTAATGAAAAACCCACTCAGGTAACTGTCACTAAAGATGAACTAATTCAGATTAGTAAGTCTCAATCATCATTTAATATTCAATATGAAATAGATAAGTTAAAAATACCAATTCCTTTAACATAATTGGTAAAAAATGACTTATATAAATCAACAGTTACTGAAACTTTGAATATGAATAATGGTGAAGATTCTATTAATTTAAATGATGATCAACCTGAATTAATTTTTGGCCGTGATGTAAATGGTAAGCATTCAAATGGATCAGTTCCTCCCTTCTATATTAGTATTACTATTCACGATCAGATTTTACACAATGTAATGTTAGATTCAGGAGCTTCCCACAATTTAATGCCAAAAGTTATCATGGAAACTCTGAATTTAGAAATAACAAGGTCTTATAAAGATTTATTCTCTTTTGATTCAAGCAAGGTTAAGTGCATAGGATTGATAAAAGACTTATGTGTGAATTTGGTTCAGTATCCTGGAAAAAGTATGGTTATGGATATTGTAGTAGCTGACATCCCACCAAAGTATGGTATGCTTCCTTCTCACTCATGGGGAGCTAAGTTGCAGGGATCTCTACAATTAGACATGAGCTATGCCACCATAACAGTGTTTGGACAACTGAAGAAAATTTACAGAGAAACTTTAATGAAATAAATGGTTAGCAATGCTGAGAGATCAATAAATTACCCAATTTACTCAACTGCAAATGATCTTGATTCATTCATTTTATGTAACTATGATAATAATGAAATCCAAACTGAATTAATTGACATAAAGCCTAAACCAAACAATGATAATATTTTCATGAATCTCTTTGGCACTTAGACTTTGATGGCTCAGTGAATAAGTCAGGAGTAGGAGCTGGAGTGTGGATCACATATATTGAGACCAGTCATTCGGAAGGACATGCCTTTAGACTCAACTTCAAATGCACCAACAACATGGCAGAGTATGAGGCACTTATCTTAGGCCTCCAAATCATCAAAAATTTAGGAGGTAAGAGAATTTTAATTATGGGAGATTCAGAATTAATTATTAAGCAAGTAAATGGAGATTATTATGTTCATAATCCTAATTAGCCAGATATAGAGATGCATCAATTGATTTATGTGATGATTTACTAGAATTTAAGTTTGCTACTATTCCTAGAAATCAAAATTTGCAAGCACATTGCCTAGCAACTCTTGCTAGCACATGTAATTTTCCTTTTCAACCAACACATAGATATATTTCTGAAGTTAAATATAGACCCATTGTCCCTAATAATGTCAAATACTAGAATATTTTCTCTGAATATGAACAAATTTACCATTTTTTGAATAGTGAGGATGAATTTTAAAATTGTGAGATAGACACAGATGGTAATTTAGATTCATAATGTAACATAGATTTAGATGTTAATTGTGAAATAAATAACATTGATGCACATAAACTTACCAAACCTGCTATATTTACTCAATCTGACATAGATAACTTAGGGAAGGTAGATATAGAAGAAATAATTGTAGATGAAATTGAGATGTTAGATTTAAAAGATAATTGTTTACCTAAGGGTTTAACTCGTTTGGAGGACTTGTTTGATTCCAATTATGTGCCCAAAAAGCCTAAAATGGAAACAGTCAAGTCTCACATTGAGGAGTGTAACATTGGGACACAAACAAAACAAAAAATGATGAAATTGTCAAAATATTTACCACCTCGAGAAAAAGAAAAATACAATGGACTTTTAAAGGAATACCGAGATGTTTTTGCATGGATTTATGAATATTTGAAATAATATGATACAAACATAATTCAACACAAGATTCCTATAAAAGATGATCAGAAACCCTTTAAAAAAAAATTGAGGAGGATTAATCCTGTCCTATTACCTTTGAATGAAAAAGAAGTTAAATGCATGTATGATGCCCAAATCATTGCACAAATCAGATATTCTGATTCGGTTTCTAACTTAGCACCTACAAGAAAGAAAACTGGTGAAATCATATATGTGTAGATTACATGAATATTAATAAAGTGTCTTTAAAGGACAATTACCCTTTACCCAAAATGGATCATATTTTACAAAGGGTAGTTGGTTTTTCTAGGATTTCTTTATTGGATGGTTTCTCAGGATATAACCAGATACTTGTTCAAAAATAAGACCAACCTAAAACATCTTTTACCACTCCATGGGGCACTTTCATGTATGTGAAAATGCCTTTTGGTTTGATGAATGCTGGAGCTATCTTTCATAGGGCTATGGATATAGCCTTTGCTAAAGAAATACAAAATTCTTTGTTATTTATTTAGATGATATTATCATTTTTTCTAAGACAAATAATGAACATTTGGATCATCTAAGACAAGTTTTCGTTAAGTGTAGAAAATTTGGTATATCATTAAATCCTAAGAAAACTCTTTTTGGACTAGAAGAAGGAAAACTACTTGGACAAATAATTTCAAAGGAAGTTATTAGGATAGATACAACAAGGATAGAAGCCATACTGAACATTCACCCACCTAGAAACATCAAGGCGTTACAAGCATTTTTAGGTAAAATTAACTTTTTAAGAAGATTTATTTCTAATCTAGCAGAAATCATCAAAGAACTGAATAACATGTTAAAAAAGAACTCTATTTTAAAATGGATAGTTGAAGCTAAGCAATCATTTGAATCCATTAAACATGCTTTAACAAAAACTCCAGTCCTAATCAGTCCAAACTTCAAGAAAGATTTTATAATCTTTTCATTTGCCTCAAACCATACCATAGCTACAATTCTAATGCAAAAAAATGACCAAGGTTTTGAACAGCCTATACCATTTTTCAGTAAAACCCTTAGAGATGCACCTTTGAGATATAACATATTGGAAAAAAAAGCTTTAGCTTTGGTTAAATCCATAAAAGATTTCAGAGTGTACATTCTTTACTTCCACATTATTGCCTATGTCACTAATTCTGTAGTCAAAGATATTTCAACACAGGATGGGCCAAATGGAAGAAGAGGAAAGTGGATTGCCTCTATCCTTTAATATGACATAGAGATTAAACCAAACAAGCTCATAAAAGGACAAGGTTTAGCCAGACTAATGGCTGAATCCAATTGTAATGCTTTGGATATAAATTTTGTTGCCTAGATTGATGAACAGGAAGAGATGGTGACTCCATTTATCAGTGAAGCCTTTCTAGACTCACCATGGTACTCAGATATTATCTTTGTACTTACAAATTTACAAGCTCCTCCTGGATTAACTAGAACTAAAGCTAGATTCATCAAGCTTAAAGTAATGAAATATTGTATTCTAGATAATATGCTTTATTAGAAAGAACAAAGTGGGATATTACTGAACTGTTTACTAAAATCAGAAGCTGAAAAAATTCTTGGAGAATTTCATGCATGTGATCGTGAAGGACACTTATACTGGAAAAGTACAACAGATAAGATTCTTAGAGATGGTTTCTATTGGCCTTCCTTATTTGCTGATGTGAAAAAATTTGTTACTTCATGTCACAAATGTCAGATTTTTGAAGGAAAAATGAAGTTGTTACCTTTACCACTCAAACCTATTTCTACTTAGATGCCTTTTCAACAATGGGGTTTAGACTTCATTGGAGAAATTCACCCTCCATCCTCTAGCCAACACAAATGGATATTGACTGCCACAGATTATTTCACCAAGTGGATTGAAGCCATTCCTACCAAACAATCCATTGATTCAGTGATTATCTGTTTCATAGAAAACAACATTTTATCTAGATTTGGATGCCCATAGAAAATTATTACTGATAATGTAGCTGCATTTAAATCTAAGAAAATGATTGCATTTTTTCACAAGTACCATATAACCCTAGGCCACTCTACTGCTTATTACCCTCAGGGTAATGGCTTGGCTGAATCGTCAAATAAAATCCTTGTGAGTATCATAAAAAAAATACTTGAAGAAAATAAGAAAACTTGGAATAAGAATTTAGTCTATGCCTTATGGGCAAATAGACTTACTACTAAGAGGTAAATTGGAACATCTACTTACCAGATTGTATATGGGATGGATGCAGTTTTCCCATCATCTTTAGGTGTTCCAGTAATGAAAATTATCCAAGAATGACAAGTAGAACTCAATGATATACAGAGAAGGATAAATCAAACGATTCATCTGCAATAGACAAGGGAAGAAGTATATGAAAAATCTCAAGTCATTCAAGAGAAAACCAAGAAAATATTTGATAAGAGAACTAAATAAGATGACTTTTCCATAGGAGATAAAGTGTTCAAATGGGATTCCAGCAGAGAGGAAAAAGGAAAACATGGAACTTTTGAATTTCTATGCAAAGGTCCTTATGTCATTTATGGGTATAGAGGTAAAAATGCCTTTTTTTTCAAAAATTTGGATGGAACAGACATTCCAGAAGGACCAGGGAATGGTAGAATTCTCAAACACTACTATTCTTCTGAGTTAACTAATAGTTAGTCCTAATTTCCTTTTACATCATTATAAATATCCATTGTAGTTTGTAGATTGGATTGAATGTTTTCTTTCCAAAGTTGAAGCCCAGAGTGAAGGCCCTAAGCTTTGAAGAGTAAATGTCATAAGTATGAATTTGTGCAGAAATCAGAAGACAATTACAGGATTATCATGGTCAAAATGGAAGGCTACTGGTCTTAGAGTTCTTGACATTTCACCAGGAAATGCCATCCCCATGTGAAGCCGTTGTTAGGATCCTATAAGTATAGGATTCATAATTTGGAATTGAATTATGATAGACTTGTAAATATGTACATACCTTGCTTTTTGCAAGTTGTTTTCCAATATTTAAAAAAAAAACAAAAAAATCAAAAAATCAAAAAGAGGGTAAAAGTCCTAAAAGAAAGATCAAAGGACTTAGAAAAAATAGTATACCCCAAAGAAAATGAAATAAAACATGAAAGTGTGCAAGTCCAAATGCCACTACTTTTTACTTTGTTACTGATGATTATGGCAGAGTGTCAATAAATGCCATAATCCATGATGAGTTGAACTGCTTAATCTTGACTTATCATGTTTCAATTTTATTTGTTGTAGAATAGTGAATAAAGATTAGTGAGACAGTTTAATCCTGACTAATTAGTAGATAGGTAGAGAATAAAGAGGAGCTCATCAGTTTAATCTGAGCCCTCAGATGATATAAGGTAGATTTAGATAGTTTTTATTGCTTTCAAAAGAATAAAATGTTCAAGTTTTCTAGCTCAAATGCACCTGCAAAATGGAAGAAAAAATGTTGGATTAAAAGTTGGGTAGGTAGAAAGAAGTGGGAAGAATCTTGTAAATATTCATCACCGGTCAAAAATAACTAATTTCCCCTCCCCAATAGTTATTCTGCATTCTGAACTTTCAGTCAAAGAGGCTCAGAGCATTTCCCTGAATTATGTTGGGACCGGACCCAAGGCTTAATGACTGTTAAGTTAAAAGTGTTGAATTCCTATAATAATCCCTAATTATCATAATTTACCATACATTCATCAATTACACCTTCATAAGTAGACACCTTTTACTTAATGAAAAATAAAATCCCCTTTTGATTAATCTCCTTCATTCATAAAAACATAAAAAACCCTCCAAAAATATTATATTCTAGGTCAAAGTGGTCAAATTATAAATGATAAAGCTTTGCTTTTTACATTATCACTTTACTTAGTCATATAAATATATTTTGGTGTTTTTCATTGTCCTTGGTCATATTAACTTATAATTTATTTATTAAATCCTTAAAAAACAAACCTTAGCCTATTATTATAACCCCTTTTATATAATTATCCCCAAAAACCCACTATTATAAGCTTTTTTTCCAAAGTTAATTATCCACATGTTTAAATAAAAACCCCAATTATATCTCCTTTGGCATAAAACTAACTATATATAAATAATCCCGCCCCATATGGTTATTAGATCCCACCATGTTCTAAGACTATATAGTAAAAATATATGATGTTCGAGCAAATCTAATGTCTTTGGAAACTTAAAATCACACCACAAGTCTTTGCAATAGACACCGTATAATAAAACCGCCCGGTCCCACAACTTTTGACCGCAACTTCTAAACTCATCCCGATCGTTTGCTCCCTTTCAAAAGATCCAACAATGGACGATGATCTTCACGCTCATAAAATAAATGTTTTCCAAACGCCCAAACAAGCATGAAATGGGCATTTTTCCCATTACCGCCTCTTGTGACGTGTCCAAATTTGATTCGATCGCGTTCATTTTGATAAAAACCGCTTACTACCCAATGTCAGTGAAAAACCCACCTTTGGCTTTTTGCGTTCACAAACAGAAAACCACTCCCGCCAGTGATTTGATGCACAGTTATTGCATTTTTTAAGATTTATAATAAAGATTAAAACCTTTGTTATACGTTTTATTGACGTTATATGTGTATTTTGAGAATTAAAAGTCGCACTTGACTGGTTATACATATTCCCGCTATTATCAAAGCTTCCCATTACATTTTTAAGCCTTGAATTCCCATTCCAAACCTTATTTCACCGTATATTTCCCGATTCGAGACTAATAGACACATGCTTGGATCCAACCACCAAACCTGAGCTCAACTTCGACTTACAAAAACATTGCAGAAACCCTTTTCGGCTACCAAAATACCTGCATTTAAGGTATTTATTGAAATTTCAACCTGCAATTTCACAATTTTAACCACCAATTTAAACCAATTAAGCTATAAAGAGTGAAAATTTCCATCCCATTTTGTCCGAAACCTTGAAAAAAGAGGGCAAGCCCTCGCAATTTTTCCCCAGAAATTTCCATTTACAGAAGACCTCATTTTCAAGTCAAAATCTCAGTCCAAGACCCTTGAAAGATAAATTCCACGGCTAAGAAAGGTTTTTAAACCCACATAATACCTAAAATAATCTCTTTTACAGCCACAGTCATTCATAAAACCTATGTTTTCTGTCTCAAACTTGTTTTCTGTGTCCCAAATTCCTAAATTGAGCACTGAATTGCCCACTTCCATCATCCTTGCTTGTAAAATTGCTCAATTACCCTCTGATTGAAGAAACATCAACTATTGAAAATTGTATAATCTTGCTTTAGTTATCTCAAAATGACAAAAAAGAAAATGACACCTAAAGCTGGAGGATCGAAGCCTGTTAAACCTGGAGGATCCAAACCTCCCAAGTTTGAAACAACAAAAGCCCCAAAATCTACTCCTACTATCACTGCAAAGACCACTGTGATTGTTAATCCTCTTCAACCTCCAGTGTCTAATGAAGAAGTTATCCCTTTAATTGATTTGGATTACAAAATTTTAGATCCTCTATTAGAATTCAATCTATAAGAAGTTCACAATTGGTGTCATGAAAAGTTCCTAGAAAAAGAAGAAATGCCTCTCTGGGATACAAATTTACCCAAATATGTAGTCCCAGTAACACACCCTGGTTAGGAACTGATAAGACTGTGCCAGAAGTATTATGTCCCAGACCAAAGATCAATTGTGAATGCTGATAGGGAGATTTTATTTTCTATCACTGCAGAGTCTATTAATGAAATGTTACAACTTCAGTTTGACCCTAGGGCAGTTCCCCTATCCATTGAAGCATTAACACAGTTATATTTGGGATTGGATTTCCCTAATGTTGGGTTTCCCATGTTTTGGCTAGATTGGCAAGACCAGAAGATGAGACAACATCAGAACCACTTTCAGACCTCAGGATCTAGCCCTCCTAGGTCTCGAGAGGGATCTCTCTATGTATGCAAAGGTTTTATGTCTTTGAAGCTCTGTGTTAAGATATTAGGCTAGTTATAGGGTTTGGTTTTGTTTGTTTGATTTCTTGTTTGGTTGTTGGGAATCGGGAAGGAAAAGTTCAATGTGAGGCAAGGATGTGGAAAGAGGGTTTTAGGGAAAGGAGAGATGATTTCAAAGAACACTTGAGACCATTGGGAAATGGAGTCAGGAAATTTTTTACTTGCTATTCAATATGCAGGCTTTCAGTTGGGCTAGTCATCTAAAGCATTGGATCTTAAAGATGATAGTGTGGCGTGAAATGGCAAGAAAGAAGGTGAAAGGCAAGGAAACCTCTGAGGTGACCTTTCAGGAATCAAATCCAGGGACAGGACATGCCATTGGACAACCTGTGATTCGAAACCTAAAAGGTTAACTCTTCAGACAGGGAAACATTAAAGATTTAAACACAAAGGTGAAAACCTAAGGTCAGAGAGAGACTTTGACAGAGGAAAGGATCCTGCTTAAGGGAACTTAAAAAGGTTAAATTAATGGAAAGGATCCTAGTGAGGCAGAGACAGAGTTCTAAACTCCCAGTATCCCATTTCATCAATTAAAACCCTAACAAGAACATCCAAGAACAGATTCATTAATTCATACATCAGCTAGCAGTATATATTTGACCACTACACTAGTTAAATTAGCTTGAAATCAATCCTTAGATAACACATACATTAGAAAACATTGAAGGAAGGGAGAGAAGAAACATAGGGTACCTAACCAGGGTAAATCCTATGCCAGATTTTTGATGCGTGCCAAAAGAAATGAAATGTAATGGACTACAAGGTAAAACCAGGACAAAGATAGAAAAACATCACTGCTACTTTAAATCAGGATCCAAAGAAATGTGCTTGTCATATTAAAGAGCAACACCAGTCATGTAAAAAATTACCAACATCTTGATATTCAGTCCGAAAACATCTTCCTCAGCCTATCTTACAACTTTACACAGAGAACTACGTCTCAAGAGAAACAACTTACAATTCATAGATATCCGATCAACAACCTTTTCAATGTTTTCTCATGAGTTTTTATATTAGAAAGAGAGGTCAAGGAGGTAGGTGGAACACTAAATGAAACATTAAACTGAGTAGGAGAAGTGGGTCAAAACCCATTCTATTTTAATGTCTATGCATCGAACTTCTGTACTCTTTGGATGAAAGAGTGGTCTTTGACAGGCTGAGATTTACTCCAAGTATGCCCTTGATGTATCCTCGGCTGCAGTACTTGTGGTACTCTGGTGACTTAAATAAAGCTAGAAAAATGATTCTGGGGTTTGCCATGTTGTGTAACAAATGCTCTGGTAGCATCAGGATTGTTGTCAGGTTAGAGATCTTCTCTAGAATAGGGTATCTGATGAAAACAGTATGGGCACTTCGTCCTTTCATGGAAGAAACTTCTGCTAATGTGAAACACTGTCAATATTGTTTTTTGTATGTCAGGCCTCGTTAGGCCCTCTGTGTGATTTGACGAGGTCTTCAATCTGGTACATTTTCTTTCTAAACACTGGATTAGGGCTTAAAATCCTCAATACTGAGCATTGAATTCCCTGATCTTTTGCTGATACTCTTTACCGCTTCATGATTTTCCCTGTCTATGAAATTTTAAGGGCGCTGGAGAGGTTTTACAGATTTTAACTCTATTCTTTTAACGAGAATCATGTCATAACACCTTCCCAGACTCTTCTTCATAATTTTAATCCCTGAAAATGGTCTTCCATGCATTTTGTGCCACTGTAACAGTGACTGTGAACCATGGCAGTAGTCCACCGCCTGTACCCTGCAAAACACACAAAATTGTCAAGAAATCCATGCTAGAGGGGGATGGACGCTTTGATGGCCTGCGGAATGGTGACGAAACTGTGGAGGAATGGTGAAAAATGCAGTGGAATGGTGAAAATAGACTAGACAATGCAAAAATGGTGGAAGACTAGATAGATGGAGGCTTAGTGGAGCAATGCATGGGGGTCGTTCGATCGTGCATGGGGGTGATGATTGATGGCGGGAAATGAACGATGGAAGGGTTTTAAAAATCGGGTGAAATACAAAAGAAATGGGAAAAATTTCACGAAAGCGGGTGACATGGAGCTCAGGTGGTGGGACCCAGTCAATGGCAGGGGCGATCAAACCTGGGCCGTCAGATCTCAGGAGGAGATCAACAGCCACAAGTGCATCGAAGGGTGACTGATGGCGGGCCAGGGGCCTTGTTTACCTTGGTTATCATCCGAGCATCTTTGGGGTGTGATTACCATTGGATGGCCAGCATCAGATCGGATGGTGTACGTGCATATCGCGCTCACTCCTCATCCAAACTTTAATGCGCGATGAGGACAGTTTTTCAATAGTGCTCAAAGCCACGTGTCGGCCAGTGAATGGCATCGCTGCCGAACGAAAAATACAACCCACCTTCCTAAAGCGGTGCGATGAAAACTACTGGTTTTGAACAGTGATTAACGCGGGGACCACCGGGGTAGATGGTTTGCGGGACGTTGATTTGCGGATCATATGGACGGTGGATACGTGATTGAAGTGGTGAAAAGGATGGGCCATGGTCGCAATGAGACTTTGCGAAAACCGTCGGATCAATACAGATCAACGGCGGATATTTCACCTGACCATTGATCTAATAAGCGCGCTACGGGCTAGCGCTTGGTTTCAGCACCCGGGTCATGTGGAGAATTGGTTGAGGGGGCTGGCTGAAGGGGGCTAAGCCCGATAGTGAAGAATATGGGTTTTTGGGCTGTTTTTAGTGCAATTTGAAGTCGAAAAGGGATAACGATAGAGGAGAAAAGGGGTTATTTGGCCAAACAAAGATGTGTTTGTGAGGTTTAGGAGGGATTTGGGATGATTTAGAGGAATAAAGGGAGGGAAAATGAGGGGAAAACAAAGGATATGAGAGGTTGAACTAAGGAGAAAGGCCCTTGGGTATTCTTATTCACAACAGAGAGGCTAATTGACTTATAAAACGGTAGTGAGAGACTTCTTAAAGGCAATGGATACACAGAGGCTTCAAGGATGAGAGATTTTCATGGGAAATGTATCTCTTGAAGACTCATAAAAAAATTTAGCCACCTGTTTGCTTGACAAAAATTTCATAGGTGGCTAACAGTGGCTTCACATGGGGATGGCTTCTTCTTGAAGGAGTCAAGAATTCAGAAATTAAATCTTTGGAGTAGGCCAGATGCCTGATCTTTGAGCCATATTTCTTCCTTGATTTCAGCTGTTACAAACATAATAAATCAGCAGCAACATTCCCAAACCATCTACCTACCCATCCTACAATCCTAGCATTTTTTCTTCAAGGTGCATTTGAATTTGCAGACCTGCTTCATCATTTTTATTGAAAAAAGAAACACACTAATCTAATTCTACTCTTATCACTCCATGAGACCAGATTAAACTGTTGGCCTCACATGTCTCTCTACCTAATCTAATATATGCTGGGATTAAACTGTCCAACAGATTTCTTCTCTATATTCTACAACAGAAATTTAAAACAGTCAAACTAGGATTAGACAGTCTAATTTGCTGTGGATCCAAGGCATAAAGACAGTTGCGCATGGATAGAAAATTGCAGAAAAATGAAAACAAAATCTTGAAGGCTTGAGAACTGAGACTTTGAAGCATCCTTCCTTGCTTTGTGACCCAAGTTTTGAGCTTGTTAGAGTCACTTTCTCTTCTTCGTTTCAGCTCTGGTCTTGGGCTTGTTAGAGCTGATTCTTCTTTCTTCTTTGCTGGTTCAGATTTTGGGCATGTTAGAACCAGCTATCTTTACTTCCTTTGGCTCAGGTTTTGATCATGTTAGAGCCAATATTTTCACTTTAGAGGTTCATGTTTTGAGCATGTCTGAACCTGTTTTTTCTCTTTTATGAAACATTTTCTCTTTTTCTTTGAAAACAAAACACGACAATGGTATTTACAATGGAAATGGAAAATGGAAATTGGAAATCAGAAAAAGTAGTGTTTGAGCATCCTGCCATTGACAGGACCCCCAAACAGCTCTGTACCATCTAGTTCTTGCAGAAAAAAGGCATTTGGACCCACAGTGGCCTGTATGATGTAAGGACCTTGCCACAAACTGTCAAATTTGCCATGCTTTCCTTTGTCCTCTCTCCTGGAGTCCCACTTCAGAACTTTATCTCCAATTTTGAAGTCAGAGGCCTTGGTTCTCTTATCAAATAACTTCTTAATATTTTCCTGAACTTTCAGGGCTCTGTTATAGACCTCCTCCCTTGTTTGTTGGAGATGAATTGTTTGGTTTATCCTCCTTACCATGTTGTCTTCTTCTGTTTGAATCTCTTGGAAAATTTTAATCACTGGTACCCCAAGGCTGGTGGGAAACACTACCTCTATTCCATAGAAAAGTTGATATGGTGACATACCAATGGATTTCTTTGTTGTAAGCCTGACAACCCACAAAGCATGCACTAACTTGTTGTGCCATGACTTTTTTTTCTCTTCCAACAACTTTTTGATGATGGTCACCAAGCTCTTGTTCGATGATTCAGCTAACCCATTACCTTGTGGGTAATAAGTAGTTGAATGACCGAGTGCTATTTGATACCTATGACAAAAATAAACCATTTTCTTGGATCCAAAAGCAGCAACATTATCAATGATTATTTTTCTTGGGTAGCCAAACCGAGAGAGGATGTGGTCTTCTAGGAATTTAATGATAATAGAATTTGTGGCATTCCTAGAAGGTATGGCCTCTATCCACTTAGTGAAGTAGTCTGTAGCTGTAAGGATCCACTTGTGTTGTGCAGAAGAAGAAGGGTGTATTTCTCCTATGAAATCTAGGCCCCATTGCATAAAGGGACCTTAAACAGTGATGGGTTGTAAAGGTAGAGGGAGGAGCTTTCTTTTGCCTTCAAAAATCTGGCATTTATGGCAGGCAATTATCATCTTATGGATGTCATTGAAAAGTGTAGGCCAATAATAGCCAGCTTTGAGTATTTTTTTAGCAGTGGCTTTCCATTTCAGGTGGCCTCCACACTCTCCTACATGGAACTCTTTTTTAATCCTCTCTACTTCAATTTCAGGCAAACATTTATGCAATAGACCATTTTCATTTTTCCAATATAAACATTCATTCAGTATGCAGTAGTTTCTGGCATTTAGCTTTAAGAATCTAGCCTTAGTTTTTGATAGTTCAGGAGGGGCATTGAGGTTGGTGAGCACATACAGGATATCAGAATACCAGGGAGAGTTTTGAAATTTCTCTTCAACTGAAGGATCGGGCAATCCTTCCTGCTCATCCAAGGCATTTACCATGTTAATGTCAAGGGCTTGTAAATTTGATTCAGCCATTAATTGGGCTAAGCCTTGACCTTTGATCATTTTTGTGGGTTTTATTTCCAGGTCATACTCTAAAATCACGGAAATCCATTTGCCCCTCTTCCCATCCGGGTCTTGGGACAGGATGTCTTTCACCACTATGTTTGGCATGTAGGCTATGGTGTGGGAATGCAGTATGTACACCCTAAATTCTTTCAAGGCCTTTACTAGGGCATAGGCCTATTTTTCCATTATGTTATATTTTAAGGGTGCATCCCTCAGAGCTTTGCTGAAGAAAGAAATGGGCTGTTCCATTCCCTCTGGATTTTTCTGCAGTAGAACTACAGCCACTGTATGCTCGGCGGAAAATGAAAAGATTAGGAAATATTTTGAGAAATCAGGGTTGATTAGGACAGAGTCTGGGTGAGTGCAAGTTTAACCAATTCAAAATATTTTTTAGCCTCAACAGTCCACTTAACCCCCACACCCTTTTTCAACATATTAGTCATATTCCTGAGGTGTTCAGCTAATTTGGGAATAAACCTCCTTCGGAAGTTAATTGTCCCAATGAAGGACTGTAACTCTTTAATATTTCTCGAGTGTGTGATTTTTAGTTTTCCGTCAACTCTTTGTGGGTCTATCCTAATTCCCTTCTCAGATATGATGTGGTCGAGAAGCTTACCTTCTTGCAGCCCAAATATAGTCTTTTTAGGATTCAATGACAGACTGAACCTTCTACATTTTTCAAACACTCTTCTCAGATGTTTTAGGAGTTCTTCATCAGTCTTGGAATAGACTGTTATGTCATCCAGATAGATGAAAATGAAGTGCCCTATTTCATCCGAAAAAGCTATGTCCATCGCTCGTTGGAAGGTTGCACCGGCGTTCATCAGTCAAAAGATAATTTTTACATACATGAAGGTGCCCCATGGAGTGGTGAAAGCTATCTTGAGTTGGTCTTCTGGGATTACTAACACTTGGTTGTAACCTGAAAAACCATCTAGCAGGGAGATCCGCCTTGAGCCAACTACCCTCTGCAGGATATGTTCCATATTTTGCAAGGGGTAATTGTCCTTAAGTGAGGCTCTGTTAAGGTTCCTGAAATCTATACATAGCCTGATCTCACCTGCTTTCTTTCTCACAGCTACAAGGTTTGAGACCCAATCAGAGAACCTCACAGGAACTATTATTCCTGCTTCATACATCTTCTTTATTTCCTTTTCTACTGTAGGCAATTATTTTGGGTTTATCCTGCGAAGTTTCTGTCTTAAGGGTTTTTGGTTGTCTTTCAAAGGTATTTTGTGCTGTATGATGTTTGTGTCATAGGCTTTCAAGTCCTCGTAGCTCCAAGCAAACACATCAGTGAATTCCTTGAACAGGTCGATATATTTATTTTTCATGCTTGCAGGTAAGGACCTAGCCAGCTTAATCATTTTAGGCTTGTCTTCAGTGCCTATGTTGCACTCCTCAACATCAGAGTCTAAGTGTTCAATAGTGGGCCTTTTCGCTACATCATTGAAATCGAAAAGATCTTCTAAAGGTGACAGACCTCGGGGTATGTTCTTATCTTTTGCCTGTAACACCTCTACTTCCTCATTATCTGCGTTTTTACATTCTTCGGTTGGATTTCTGATTTGTTCATTTAAAGTGTTTGTTTCTATGTTACAGGGTGGTTCTTCCTCGTCTGAGGGTGCTTCACTTAGGTAGCTATCATTGGACTTAGAGCCTGAATCAGAAAATTCAAACTCGTTCCTGCCTATCAGGAAATCCTCAATCTGCTTATCTCCTTCAAAAACCTGCCAATATTTCTCATTATCAGGTATTGCAGGTCTGAACTTTGTCTGAATGATGATTTGTTGATCACTGGGAGGTTTGTGATATGAACTAGCTATACATGCTAATACATTTGCAATTACATTCTAAATCCTAGGAATAAACACTAGTTCATATTCCACAAAGGTCTTCAATAAATCCATAGCATCATTCCTGTACGCTCTCAGCCTAGGGTGTTTCGCTGTGTATTCACCATTCACTTGTTTGATAATTAACTCAGAGTCTCCTTGGACAGCTATCCTACGGGCTCCTAACTTTTTCAACATATTCAAGCCTAGGATGAGAGCCTCATACTCTGCAATATTAGTTGTACATTTGAAGTTCAGGTTGAAGGCATGATTCTCAGCATAGTCAGTCTCTGTGTTATGCAACCACACTCCTGCCCCTGCGGTTTTCTTGGCGCATGACCCATCTAAATTCATTTCCAATAAGGGTTCGTTCTTGGGTTGTGGGTGGTTTCTTTCTTCGTGTGGTGTATGAGTTTGTGAGGAGTGACTAGCCCACCGTTCACATTTTGTTTCTTGTTTACTCAGAGTTTCGTTTTCAGTGCACTGTCCACAAATTTCATCTTTGTTTTCTTCTGAGGTTAGAGAGGCCATTATTTTGTAACCTATGGGCTCTTCCCTATTGTTTATACCTCTTCTTTCTAGCTCTGGCTCTTCTAAGGATTCATCATTGCAAACGATAAAGGAGTCCAGATCTGTGTGTACAGAGTACAGAGGAGAATTTTCGGGCTTTTCAGGGCTGCTGACCAGGAATTTCATTTGTGCCTCTCTATATAGTCTCCTAAGCTAGCTAAAGACAGGGATTGTGGCATATGCCCCATCCATCTGCATTGTGCCTTGTAGCTTGGCTCCCCATGACCTTGATAGTAACATGCCATACTTAGGTGGCACATCTACCACTACAACATCCATAACCATACATTTGGTTGGGATCTGGGTTAAGTTCACACATAGGTCCTTGATTAGGCCAAGACACTTTACCCTGCTCGAGTCAAAGGAATATAAATCTTTATAAGGGCGAGTTATCTCTAGGCCTAACCTTTCCATAACTACTTTAGGCATTAAGTTGTGTGAGGCCCCAGACTCATGCATTTCATTGTGGAGGATCTTGTCATGGATATTGAGACTGATATAAAAAGGAGGTATTACCCCTTCCTGAAACTTCCTTCTATCTTTGGACCAAACAGGATAGCTAGTTGATCATCACTCAGATTGACAGTATCACTTTTTTCCCCTAGATTTAATTCTTTCAAAATTTGGCCTTTATATACATCCTGAGTGGCCAACTCAGAGAGTGAGACAGAGATCTTAATTTTAGCGATCTCACTCTCCAAATTGAAGAGATATTCACTCTTTGTGACACTCAACTCTGTCTTGTTAGCCACTACCTTAGTGGCTGAATCAGTGGGATGATTCTCACTATGTACAAGATTAGGAACTGTTTTATCAGGAGCACTAGCTATAGTGTTGGTGCTGCTAGTTGGTTGAATTTGTTTATCAGTGTTTTGGTTGTCTTTTTCTTTGTTCTTCCCAGAACTCTCAGCTGTTGATTTTTTTCTTTCAGCAGTTACTTTAGAATTTTTCTCAGGCCTTTTTTTAATGGTAATATCAGAAGCTTTGGGCTTGGAATTGTCTAGGCTCTTTTTTCTTCTAAGTTCATACTATTCTCTGACCTGCATGATGGCATTTTCAAATCCTAGTTTGTAATCCTCAGATTCCAATTTTTCCTCATCCCAATATGAGGGTGAGGGTTGATCTTCCTCTATGGAACAATTGTGGATTGAGTCATCTGTCTCAAACATATTTATTGTGTTCTACTCAGAATCTTTTATTATCCCCTCATCTTCATCAATGAAGTTCTTGAAATGGGGGTATGAATTGCTGATCTGATTCTCTTTGTCTGTTGGGAGTAGTATTGTTCCTTCTAAAGTTCTAGTTCTGGTTATGATTTTGGTTTCTGTTCTGATTATTAACTGTGACAACCATTTTTTCCATCATCTGTTGTAGCTTTTCCATGTTTTTAGATAGACGGTCATAATTGGGGTCAGATGTGGAAGCTACAGTGTCATCTCTATATGTCACCCTCTTTCAGCCCTCATTTTGGCTTTCTTCTCAATAAGGTTAGCCTCAACACTCACTGATCCTTTTTGCATGTCTTCTAATGTGTTGTAATCTCTCTCCCTAAGATGGTAGGCCATGTCAGCATCAAAGCCTTCAGGGTATTTCACTAAATCCATACCTTGGGGAGGTTTCATATGTGGAGGAAGAGCATTATAAACACTGTTAAACCGTGTAGAGTAGTCATGGACACTGTCTCCCACATTCCTTTTTAGGTTCTTATATTCTACTAAGATTTGGAGAGGGTTGGCCTTAACTTCCCATTTATTTATGAAGTTCTGGTATAAGGAGGGTAGATCTTGGATGCTGTTAGGAGGTAGGCCCTTAAACCATTTTTTCACATCACCTCCTAAGATCTGGGCAAAGATTCTCATTTTGACTGTATCATCATCTATCTCCATGTAGTCAAAAGAATCTTCCATCCTGTCTACATGATGCTGAGCTGTGGTAGACTCTTTTGCAGTGAAGTGTGGGATCTTTGATTGGTAATCATTGGGTAAGGGCACTAGGGGCTGAGGTAACATAAGAGGTGCATACCAGGCTGCCACGATGATGTTCTGAGGAAGTAAGGGGTTTGCCCCAGCAACTAGTATATAGATGACAGGGATACTAAGACCAACAGAAGATTGTTGAGCTGATTTAGGATGAATGAGCCCCAAGTTTTGAATGAAAGGAATATCGGGAGGTGTAGATGGGGGGGGTCTCCTTTTCCCTAATGTGTTGACCACTATGAGATGGTGAACCGGGAAACTCAAACTCTAGCTGATCTGGAACATTGAATGACCTAGTTCTAGGTAAACTGTTTTGAGAGTCTAGGTCTAGATGATGGTTTGATAGAGCTGTAAAGTCTTATGGTGTAGAGTTAGATCTATGGATGTGTCTGGAAATAGTTGGTATTTTAGGTGTGGGATACTTCCTGAGAATTCTCTCGAGGTTGTCAACTATTTCAGGTGGTTTTGAGTCAGGGTAAGCTCTTGTGTGAATGGTTCTTGAAGCTAGAATGCTATTTTCCAACAAAGCATCTTAACCCTACTTGTTACTTCTATTATGGCTAATGCTGTTATGGAGGCTGGTCTCCCAGTGGAGTCTTATGTAAAACCAAGATAATCAGCATGCCTACTGATCACCAGTGGAGTCTTTGATCTTCAAGGAACTATGGAGTCGCCAGGTGGAAGGTTTATGATGTTTTTCTAGGAGGTACACTATCCACCATAGTGCTTATGTAATGTCCCTTTTCAAGGATATCCTCAAACATAGAAAACTCTAACCAGAGATGGACTGGGAGGGCTTTTACCAAGTATGTCACCTCTGAAAAAGAGAGAGACCTAGAGGCTATCTGGCCCTTTCAAGACTTTATCTAAGAGTGTGGAGAGAAACACAACAAGTGGTGCAGAAAGCGAATTGCAAGTGGAAGTGTTTCACTACCAACCTAACTAGAGATTCTGGGCCTTATGAGGCTCTATTGATGTAGTAAGATGGAAGATACTCAGAAAGTCCCTAGTGGAGTCGCCATTATGTTGGGTTTCCCATGTTTTGGCCAGATTGGCAAGACCAAAATATGAGACAACATCAGAACCAATTTCAGACCTCGAGATCTAGCCCTCCTAGGTCCCGAGAGGGATCTCTCTATGTATGCAAAGGTTTTATGTCTTTTAAGCTCTATGTTAAGATATTAGGCTAGTTATACGATTTGGTTTTGTTTGTTTGATTGCTTGTTTGGTTATTGGGAATCGGGAAGGAAGAGTTCAATTTGAGGCAAGGATGTGCAAAGAGTGTTTTATGGAAAGGATAAATGATTTCAAAGAACACTCGAGACCATTGGGAAATGGATTCAGGAAAGGGTTTACTTGCTATTCAATATGCAGGCTTTCAGTTGGGCTAGTCATCTAAAGCATTGGATCTTAAAGATGATAGTGTGGCATGAAATGGAAAGAAAGAAGGTGAAAGGCAAGGAAACCTCCGAGGTGACATTTTAGGAATCAAATCCAGGAACAGGACATGCCATTAGACAACCTGTGATCTGAAACCTAAAAGGTTAACTCTTCAGACAGGGAAACATTAAAGATTTAAACACAAAGGTGAAAACCTGAGATCAGAGAGAGACATTGAACTCTCAATACTTTGGTATCTTGCTTAAGGGAACTTAAAAAGGTTCAATTAATGGAAAGGATCCTAGTGAGGCAGAGACATATTTCTAAACTCCCAGTATCCCATTTCATCAATTAAAACCTTAACAAGAACATCCAAGAATAGATTCATTAATTCATACATCAACTAGCAGTATATATATCTGACCACTACACTGGTTAAATTAGCTTGAAATCAATCCTCAGATAACACATACAGTAGAAAACATTGAAGGCAGGGAGAGTAGAAACATAGGGTACCTAACCAGGGTAAATCCTATGCCATATTTCTGATGCGTGCCAGAAGAAATGAAATGTAATGGACTACAAGGTAAAACCAGGACAAAGATAGAAAAACATCGCCGCTGCTTTAAATCAGGATCCAGAGAAATGTGCTTGTCATATTAAAGAGAAACACCAGTCATGTACAACATTACCAACAGCTTGATATTCAGTCCGAAAACATCTTCCTCAACCTATCTTACAACTTTACACAGAGAATTACGTCTCAAGAGAAACATCTTACAATTCACAGATATCTGATCAAAAACCTTTTCAATGTTTTCTCATGAGTTTTTATATCAGAAAGAGAGGTCGAGGAGGTAGGTGGAACACTGAATGAAACATTAAACAGAGTAGGAGCAGTGGGTCGAAACCCATTCTGTTTTAATGTCTATGCATTGAACTTCTGTACTCTTTGGATGAAAGAATGGTATTTGACAGGCTGATATTTACTCCAGGTATGCCCTTGATGTATCGTTGGCTGCAGTACTTGTGGTACTCTGGTGACTTAAAAAAAGGTAGAACAATGATTCTGGGGTCTGCCATGCTGTGTAACAAATTCTCTGGTAGCATCAAGACTGTTTTCAGCTTAGAGATCTTCTCTGGAACACAGTATCCGATGAAAACAGTATGGGCACTTCGTCCTTTCATGGAAGAAACTTCCGCTGATGTGAAACGCTGTCAATATTGTTTTCTGTATGCCAGGCCTTCTTAGGCCCTCTGTGTGATTTGACGAGGTCTTCAATCTGGTACATTTTCCTTCTAAACACTGGATTAGGGCTTAAAATCCTCAATACTGAGCACTAAATTCCCTGATCTTTTGCTGATACTCTTTTCCGCTTCATGATTTTCCCTGTCTGTGAAATTTTAAGGGCGCTGGAGAGGTTTTACGGAGTTTAAATCTATTATTTTAATGAGAATCATGTCATAACACCTTCCCAGGCTCTTCTTCATAATTTCAATCCCTGAAAATGGTCTTCCATGCATTCTGTGCCACTGTAACAGTGACTGTGAACCATGGCGGTCGTCCACCGCTCGTACCCTGCAAAACACACAAAATTGTCAAGAAATCCATGCTGGAGGGGGTTGGATGCTTTGATGGCCTGTGGAATGGTGATGGAACTGTGGAGGAATGGTGAAAAATGCAGTGGAATGGTGAAAACAGACCAGACAATGCAAAAATGGTGGAAGACTAGACAGATGGAGGCTTAGTGGAGCAATTCACGGGGGCCATTCGATCGTGCATGGGGGTGATGATCAACAGCAGGAAATGAACGATGGAAGGGTTTTGAAAATCGAGAGAAATACAAAAGAAATGGGAAAAATGCCATGAAAGCAGGTGATGTGGAGCTCAGGTGGTGGGACCCGGTCAATGGTAGGGGCAATCAAACGTGGGTCGTCTAATCTCAGGAGGAGATCAACAGCCACAAATGCATCGGAGGGTGACTGATGGCGGGCCAGGGGCCCTGTTTACGTTGGTTATCATCCGAGCATATTTGGGGCGCGATTACCGTCGGATGGCCAGCATCATATCGGACGGCGTACGTGCATATCGTGCTCACTCCTCATCCGAACTTTAATGCACGATGAGGGCGGTTTTTCAATAGTGCTCAAAGCCACGTGTTGGCTAGTGAATGGCATCGCTGCCGAACGAAAAATATAGCCTGCCTTCCAAAAGTGGTGCGATGAAAACTATCGGTTTTGAATAGTGATTGACGTGGGGACCACCGGGGCAGATGGTTTGCAGACCGTCTATTTGCGGATCATATGGATGGTGGATACGCGATCGAAGTGGTGAACGGGATGGGCCACGGTCGCGATGAGACTTTGTGAAAACCGTCGGATCAGTACAAATCAACGACGGATATTGCACTCGACCATTGATCTAATAAGCGTGCTACGGGCTAGCACCTGGTTTCAACACCCGAGTCATGTGGAGAATTGGTTGAGGGGGCTGGCCGAAGGGGGCTAAGCCCAAGAATATGGGTTTTTGGGCTATTTTTAGTGCAATTTGAAGCCGAAAAGGGATAACGATAGAGGGGAAAAGGGGTTATTTGGCCAAACAAAGTGTGTTTGTGAGGTTTAGGAGGGATTTGAGATGATTTAGAGGAATAAAGGGAGGGAAAAGGAAAGGAAAATAGAGGCTATGAGATGATGAACTAAGGAGAAAGGCCCTTGGGTATTCTTCTTCACAACAGAGAGGCTAATTGACTTATAAAACGGTAGTGAGAGTCTTCTTAAAGGCAATGGATACACAGAGGCTTCAAGGATGAGATATTTTCATGGAAAATGTACCTCTTGAAGACTCATAAAAAAATTTAGGCACCTGTTTTCTTGAAAAAAATTTCATAGGTGGCTAACACCTAAGAGATTCATGATTTTTCAAAAATTCATGCCTAGTCATGTAGATATTCCAAAGCTGAATCCTCCCTATTCCACTTCTAAATTTCCAGAAGGTTCTAGGCATGTAATTTATATGTTATCCTTCATATTGGGATATTTCACTGATGAGTCCATCCTTAGGTTTTTGTCTACCTTGTCGCTTGGTGAGCCTCCTGCTGTGATATTTGACTTTGCCAGGTTTATAGCTGATTCCATACATTATCAATTGACAAAGTTACCTACTGAAGGTGTATTCAGATATTCTTCCTATTTATTTCACTTGTTATTATTCTCACAAGCTAATCAATTTCCAATAGCGTTACAGAAAATAAATGTAGAGGGCCAGCCTCTATCATTTGTCTTTTGGACATCATTATTGAGAAAAGAAGAAAGTGAGTTCAGCTACAAAGATTTTACAGATTTGTTCATCAGGCCAGCTATGAATTTTCTGCATAAATCAGAACATCTTAGGGTAAATGAAGAAATGAAAAGGATATTACAACTGTCAGAGAAATGCAAAATGGGATATTGGTATTTGTATGAGAAGCACACTAAATTAAGAATCTTTGGAAAAAATCTGCTTCCATACAAATTACCTAAGTTTTTTACTATCATAGTCTTTGCCTTAGAGTATTTGAGATAGGTTTTGAATGTTGATGCCATTAATTTCATGGCTTTCAAAAAGAAGACCCAATTCAAATTAAAAAATCAAATTGGTCCATTCATAGTGAATAATAGAGATGCTGAGAAAGAGATAGAGAAAAGATTATCAGAGATGAAATTTCAAGTGAGTTTTCCTTGGAATTATGACCCCCAAGGTATTTTAAGCAGTATAAAGGTTAAGTGTAAATACCTCCTTTTATACATGAGTCAAAGCCTGATATTGAAAATTTTTCTAATCAAATAGAATGGGTAGAAAATACATTGGTAGATGCAACTGCAAATGAACAACCAATAGGAAAAATGGGTACCACACTTGCTGCGGTAACTTCTAAACAGCCAGAGTCTTCAAACAAAAGAAGCAGAGATGAGGGAGCCTACATAGCAGAAACTACTACAAATACTAAGTGCAAGATAATCTACAACAAAAGACTCAGATTTGGTTCCATAGGTAAAGAAAAGCTAATTGAGGTTGAAGATGAACTACAGGTCAGCAATGATGAGGCCACTACAATAATAAAGGAGACTTTGACAGAGATTGAAAAATAACAAGCTGCATCCAAAGAAAAGGAGACCAAAATGATTGAAAATTAGGTTAATATAGAAGCTTCTTCTTCTCAAATAGTAGAAGAAAAATATTTGGACATCAAAGAAAGATATAAGAAGATTAAACAAAGGAATGAGGAAATCAAAAGTAAGATTTGTTCTCAATTTCTCAAACAGAAGCCAAGGAATCAAGACAGGTTGCTTATAGCATTTGATTACTCCTAAAATAAGATGATCATGTCCTATTTACAACCAACTACTTCAACCCCAAAAACAGTGGCTGACTACAAGAAGATGGAATTTGAAGTAGATACTGAAAAAGTGCATGAATTGGATCAGATAGAATTCCACAGACATAGCTCTGAGATGCTATATTCCACTGTGGTAGCAAAGGCCATGAGTGTGACCAATTTGAAAAATACCATTATTAACCTGCAAGACCAAATGAAACTTGACAAAGGCTCTTTATATGCAAAGAGATCTAAGGATCAAGGCCTTAGAAGATTTGAGCTTACAAATAGGAGTTTCCCCATCAAATGTACAAGCTGCTGAAGTATTAATCAAGAATAAAAATGATGATATTGCTGCTTTAAGAAAACAGTTAAAACTTCCTCAAAGTGAGCACCCACAGAGTAAGGAGATACTTCAAGAACAGAAAGATAAAGAAGATATGATGTAGTTGATCATAAATCTAACTGCCCAAATCAAGGATATGGAAATTCAATTGGATATAATGATGAAAGAAAATGAAACTATGAAGGAAACTGATACTTGCACCATTCCTACAGTCATACCTATTATTACTACTGCTATTCCTTCTACACTAGGAGAAACGTTGGCACCCAAAGAGCCACTGGTAATTGCAGTTTCAGTGCAATCAGCTACTACTTCCAATACAGAATCTTCAACATCACAGGTACAGCAAATCGATGATGTAGGGAAAATAGTTAAAGAAATGGAGGAAATGTCTCTGAAAAATAATGAAATTAACAGTTTGAAGAAAATGATTCAGAACATGGAAGTTTCCAATAAAGCAGCATTTAATAATGCCAACAATTATGAACAAAGAGCTAAAAGACTTGAAGAGAAAGTCAAAAGCCTTCAAAAGGATTTGAGTTTCACTGCACAGATTTCGTACATAAGAAATCACCTATGGACCAATGTTATTGAGGCTATACATCTTCAATGCCCATCAATCCAGATAATATATGAACATAGAGTCCTCCTTCTAGCAGCTCAAGTTGAAATACAAAATACAACAGAAGAATTAGCAGATAAATCAGCACATGCATTAAAGCTAACCACTTTATTAAACAGTAAGAATAGGACTAATCTAGAAGAATTGAAGATACATGACAAGATAGAGACTAAATTGCAAATCAAAAAAATATTGACAAAGAAAACTTTAATGAACAACTTGAAAGATAAATGTGATTCCATGAATTTCTCCATTACCTAGTTTTTAGCAAAATATACTATGCTAAGACAAGCTGGTATTCCAGAAATCCATGTCTTCGATGATAAGTTGATGGACTAGAAAGAATATGACAAAAATATAACGGACCATGCCAAAGAATAGGTTAATAAGCCACTGCCATAGGGCTCTCCAACAGGGAAAGTTGTTCTCCAATACATTGAAGATTTATTCTTCCTTTAGAATGAAATCAAACATTTGTTTGTAATTAAACCAAATTTTTCCAAGTACACTAATGCAAATGAGAACTTTAGAAATCTCAAAAGTGTAAAAATACCAGATGCTAAACAATGGCAGACTTTTAAAGATTTATTGTAGTAGAAAAGAAGAAAAACAGTGAAAGAGAGTGCAGATGAAGCATTCAGTCTTAGAAGAAAACAAATGAAACAATCATTAGGTTTTGATTTTTTACTGCTGAGAAGTCTCTTTTTACAGCAGTTTAAGGTTAAAATATCAGTTTGAAAAGTATCAGGGTGAAAGAACAGAGTCGAAGTGTATCAGAGAGAAAAGCAATAGCCAACTAATTTTGACTGTTGTAATTTCCCTTTTACAGCAGTAACAACGTGAAAGAATATCAAAGATAAAGTACAAGGTCAAAGAGTATAAGTGGAAAGAGTATCAGTGAAGTCATCTTCCAAAATATTTTTTCAAAATTCCAGCAAGCATAGACAACTATTCAAACAAACAATTTTTGTTAGATAAGATAGCTCTATATTTTCTAGATAAGAGGACAACTTGCTAAAGTTGTTAAGCAGTTGTCCCTCTTAATGTGTAAAGATATTTTATATTGCCTAGAAATATTCCTAGATCTCTCTAGGATATTTGTAATAAACATTTGTATAAATACTTCAGTTTTTGAAGTGTTTAGGGTGGAATAAAATTTCTAAGAACATTATAGACATTTTGTTGGTACGTTGGAGGCTCACATGTGCTTATTTCAAAGCAGCAGTCTAGACAGTAACTAATTGGACTTCATAATTCAGGATTCATGTGATAAGTTGAAGAGTAAAGTACTTTCTTACTGTCATTGTTTCCATTCTGAGTTACATTCAATTTCATATATGTTGTTCAATCTTAATGATTCATTAGAAGTATTATTTCAGGACTAGTGTAAAAACTCCCTATCTTAACTACTTAATCATTTAAATGTTTTCTGCTGATTTCCAGATTTAGGAATTATTAATTGCTCCTAGTCTCGTTTGACCCCTGCTTCCTTCCTCTTTTTCTAGATCAAAGGATCCTTCATTCCCTTTATCTCAAAGCAAGCCATTTCATAAAAACAATCTATCCAAATCTTTGAGGGTTATCTACCTTGCCCTGAATCCATTAGCATCCTTTTTTCCCTTGCCTTCTAGTACTGCTTGCTAGACTTTGACTCCATAGCCCAATGGACTAGTAGATCCCTCTTTAATTTTTCTTTAAGTAATCTTATTTTCAACCAAACATTTCAAAACCAAAACCAATTGTTTTATCATAACTAGCCTAAAACATTAAACAAAAACAAAGTTAAATCATAAAGAGAGAGCCCTCTCTGAAATTTAGGAAGGCTAGATCCTGAATTTCCAAAGTAGGTTTGTGGTTACCCCTAGTTTTCTTTAAATAAAAACCAAAAGCCCACAATCTTGAGAAATTACTAGGGTGATAAGACGATCTGCTCCAGGTCCTCTTTTGTCAGAGTAACTCCTGTGTCTCGTTCTGGCCGTTGAGCTCATTGCTTCTTCTATGGTCCTTTAACAAGGTCACCAGTCGATTTCATACCTCGAGGGGAGTCAACAACTCCCGCATCCAGACATGCTGTGCCTATGATCCAGGTGGATATCGATGGCCACCCACCTATTCCATTTGGACCCACGCCATCAATTCTTGGAGCTTTTCACATTTAGCACAACTTACTATTTTTAGAAGGTTTTTAGGTCCTGCACTCCTGGAGTTGTTTTGGGGCTTAATGATCCAGGTGGATATTGGTGTCCACCCACCTATTCCATTTGAACCCCCACCATTAGTTATTTTATTTTTTAAGTTAGAGCACAACTTACTATTTTTAGTAGTTTTTCGAGTCCTGAACTTCTGGAGCCATTTTGAGGCCTTAAGCGACTTTTTTTGGGAAAACCCAAATAGATCTTTCTAATGAGGTATGATACGTGTCAAACATAGATCGTATGCCAAAGCTACATCCCCAGGAAGTTGAAACACCAATTTACCCAAACGGGGCCCATAGTTTTGGCGTTTCATCTCCTAGGGTTAGGTTTTTGGACGTTTAGAGTTCTCCATTGTTTCTCAATAATAAATAGGCCTTCGAGCCTCAATGTAACACAGTTCAAAGGTCTGTAGCCACCACATCTCTTCTCAGAGATAGGCTACAAACACCCTAGCTATTTTTATTTCGATTATGTCTGTAAGCATATTTCAGTCATTCTTTTAATAAAATGAAGCATTATTTCCACTGCATCTCTGTGCTTATGGTTATATGTCTATTATGTTGTGTTCCTGCATAAATCCGGATCAGTGGTATCAAAGCGGTCTTCTCTTTCTCTATTTTTCTTTGCATGTCCCCAACGCAGTCAGGATATAAGGAGTTAGGACTCAATCTAGTTGAACACTTGCAAGATCAGCCTAAAAAACCCCGATGACCTCCCATGGAGGAAGAAAAGAAAGATGAGGGAGCAGGAGATCCTATCAAAATATTGCTCAAGG
The DNA here is from genome assembly GCA_034641835.2 of Pinus albicaulis. Lineage (NCBI taxonomy): Eukaryota > Viridiplantae > Streptophyta > Pinopsida > Pinales > Pinaceae > Pinus > Pinus albicaulis. The sequence goes on along the minus strand of CM076575.1, from coordinate 1,308,409,685 downwards.
AGGCCCTCGAGAAACAAAGGAACGTGATGATGGATAAATTTTCTCAGATCCTTCAACGACTGCCCCCCTACGACACATCTGCATCCAACAACCACTCTGGAGGCGCTACTCCCTTCAAGGTATAGGTAAACTTTGACATTCCTATATTTGAAGGACAAATAGATACAGACGTCGTAGATAGATGTTTGAATTTGATGGAATGGTATTTCTCAGTCCATGATTTCTCTTACTGAGAAAATATTTTTCGCACTCCTAAAAGTCGCTCCCCATGTCAAAGACTGGTGGGAAACCTATTGTGGGCAAGAGGACAAAGGGGAACCCTCTCCATTCTCAGTCACACCCACTTGGAATTCATTTCGAGATGGCATCAAGGAAAAATATTACCCCATGGGGAGCTATGAGGACAAATACATCCAATGGACCATGCTGTGGCAGCAAAGGGATCAAGATGTGCACGAACTGACAAATCTATTCCATACCCTGTGCACAAAGTTGGGTATTAAATATTCAGAGAGAAATTTAGTGCTCAAGTACCGCAGTTGTCTGCACGAACACATTCAGAAGGAAATGGATTTCCTCTACATTACATCGCTTGCGATGGCATATCGCTATGTCATCAAGATTGAGAAAAAATTTAAGCAGAAGAAGAGAGGCTTTGGATCTGCGAATCCGAAGCTAGGGAAAGGTACCCCTGAATCACAGAGCAAGGGGAAAGGCCAAAGCGGGGAAACTCACAAGAACACCAAAAATCCAAAGAAGGACATGGGGAAGTGGTGTGAATTTCATAACAGCCCCACTCATAGCACAAACGAGTGTTGAGCCAAACAGTTGTTGGTGGCCGAACTAAAGGCACCTGAATCAGATGTATTTTCTAATCCTGAGTTAGAACTAGACAAAGGAAATGACAAAGGAAAGAAAATAATTGATGTGGATCCCAGTGCCATTGTTGCCACCACGAAGATCCAGAGGGAGGATCCCAAGGATCCAGAGGAGGGGGAGCGCCTCTTCCATTCACGGATGTGGGTGAAGGGTTCTCCACTGCAATTCCTTGTCGATAGCGGAAGCCAAAAGAACCTCACTTCATTATAGGTCATGAAGCAGCTCGGCCTACCGACCATAGCACATCTGCAACTGTATACCATCAGGTGGCTTCACCCAAGGAGAGATATCTGCATCGGCCAATAGTGTTTCCTTCCGTAGAGCATCAAGCCATTCAGGGATGAGGTATTACGTGATGTTGCTCCTCTTGATTTAGCTGATGTATTATTGGGCCAAATATACTTGTGGAGGCGACATGATGTGTATGATTCTAGGCCTTGTTTTGTTATTATTACTTTGGGAAATAACTTGTATAGGATACCGGAGGTAGTACCACCTCCTGTCATCTCTTTGACTACTGCAAAACAACGCAGTAAGATTGTTTCCCAAACCAGGAAATTTATTTTCCTTACAACTCACTCACAAGGAAAGAAGAATATTGTGGCCAAAAACTTGAAATAGGGCTCCCCTGCACGGCTACAGCAAATGGAAAAAATCATGGAGGAATACGAGGACATTTTCTCCTCACTCACAGAGGTTCCTCTACATTGTCAAGACAAGCACTCCATTGACCTGATCCCCGACGCATCGCCACCCGATGTTGCCATAACTCCTACAACCACACATAAAGATTCCATAATGTACTGTCTGAGGTTGATAAAGAAACCAAAATTGCTAAACACATCTAGCATGTCCTCCCGCAGGTCCATGACATCTTCAAAAAATCTAATACCCAATTCAACAGAATTTTCGTCATCTCATGGAGGATCTCAACACAATGGGGACCATTTCTTCCTAAGGAGGTAGGAATGATCTAGGTGGATATCGGTGGCCACCCACCTATTCCATTTGGACCCGCACCATCAATTCTTGTAGCTTTTCACATTCAACACAACTTACTATTTTTAGCAGGTTTTCAGGTCCTGCACTCCCAGAGCCGTTTTGGGGGCTTAATGATCCATATGGATATTGGTGGCCACCCACCTATTCCATTTGAACCCCCACCATCAATTCTTTCAGTTTTTAAGTTGGAGCACAACTTACTATTTTTAGCAATTTTTTGGGTCCTGAACTTCCAGAGCCATTTTGAGGCCCTAAACGACGTTTTTTCGAGGAGAAACATTGTTCCATGGACTAATGTTGCTCACATTGAAATTTGTACTACTCGAATAGAACTTTCTAATGAGGTATGATACGTGTCAAACAAATACGTATGCCGAAGTTACGTCCTTGGGAAGTTGAAACACCAATTTACCCAAACGGGGTCCATAGTTTTGGCACTTCATCTCCTAGGGTTAGGTTTTTGGACGTTTACAGTTCTCCATTGTTTCTCAATAATAAATAGGCCTTCGAGACTCAATGTAACACAGTTCAGAGGTCTGTAGCCGCCACATCTCTTCTTAGAGATACGCTACAAACACCCTAGATATTTTTATTTCCATTATGTATGTAAGCATGTTTCAGTCATTCTTTTATTAATAAAATGAAGCATTATTTCCACTGCATCTCTATGCTTATGGTTATATGCGTATTCTTCTACGTTCCTGCATAAATCCGTATCAGCCAAGATCCTACTACGAATCCTTCTGTGATTCCAGGTCCACTCCCTTCCCAATACTCTTGCCCTATCCTCTGGTTTCTTTGGTGGTGTTGGGCAGGGTGACCTTTGTGGTGCTTTTTAGTGTCAGTATTAGTATATTTTGACTACGGATCAAAACACATTTTCATGTGCACCTTAGGTGTCCCATATCGAATAAAGTTTTTATTGTTTTGTTAGGTCATGCATAAATTTTCTTCGCTGGTGGTTGTCATTGTCAAATAAAATTTTCCTCCCTCCAAAATCATATTTCTGACTCATTCCCATGTCCCCTTTGAGCATAAAAACCTATGAAAATGCATTTTTTTCACTTAAAAGTTTTTTAAGTCAAAATTGCTTTCAAAATTAGGTCAAAATTAGTCTCACTAGGTCACAAGCATTTTTGCACTTTTTCTAGGTCTTCCCTTCATCCCAATGAGGTCAGCACACATAAATAAGAGGGATTGAAAAAATATTATCATGATGGTTTTATTATGTTTTAAAGATTGTATTTTCAATTTCAGGACTTTTTTTATCAAAATTGTCATTTTGATAGAAAGCCATTTATGTAATTTATTTTATTTTTTCAAATGTAATTTTATGCTACTATATGTAATAATTAATCCCAAGCTGTCAAAGAGAATATTTCAAGCCTCAGTGAGAAAAATAAAATCTAACTCTAGATTGATCCATCCTGCAAATGAAAAAGTGTCAAAGAGTATCAGTGAAAAATGAAGAAGACTTCAAAACATAAGAAAGTGGGTTTTTTCAAGTTAAATTAAATTCCACTTCCCTATAAAGGTCATTTAACACTTCAAGAGAGTCATTGTTTCCTTTCAAAGAGTAAGAGGCAGTCAAAAAGGAAGAATTTCTGAGTTTTTGAGTGAAATTTTGGCTAAGTTTCCTGGCGTTATGCGTTCAACACTTGGAGCTGCGCGTTTTCACCAGCACTGCGCGCCTAAGAGTTTGTGTTGTGCTCTTGCCCAATTTTCTCAACACAATTTCTAAAGGCGTCACACACTTAGATCTCGAAGATGCTCCCTTTTAGAGGCGTTGTGTGCTTACCATTGGTGCTGCGCGCCTAGCTAAAGAAGATTCCCAAGTGATCTAGCTGCCCAAACATGTTTGAAACTTCTTCAAATATTTTCCAAAGTCCTCTAAAGCTTTGTTAAGTGGTAAGTGCATACCATAACCCATTTTTTAAGTTATTTTATTATTCTTAAATGAATTTGAACTATAACCCTAATAAAACCCTAATTACTAGCTTCTGATCATTGTTTTATCCCTATTTCATCCTCCTTAAAGAAAATTAGTCATAAAAAAGGGTAATCACATTGGTTTAGGGTTTTCATTCATCCAGTTTGTCCCTATATACATTCCCTTTCATTCATTCCCTTAATTCAGACTCATGCCCTTCACTCACACTCATTCCCTTCATTTTTCAAAGCTAGTAATATCATCTCCTTCCTGTCATTCATTTCACTTGCACCCTAGAGTTTTCACAAAACAGAATTTGAGATGTCAGAAGAAGAAGAAAATGGCATGGTTGGTGAGGCACAAATTACAAGGAGAAATGATCATAAGGGAGGGAAGATAAACAGATTTGAACCTATCACCACAAGGGAACTCAAGGCCTCTCCTCTCATTGTTTCTTGCTTTAAACATGTGGGTTGTTTGCACTTTTGTTAGAGAGTGCAACAAATCCAAAATCATCGGAATTAACAATATTATTCATCATCGATTTACATGACAAGCAGGTCAATTTTTCCGGGGTGAATTTTATATGTCTACCAATTCCATTGCAGCTACTACAAGGATACCTAGTGTGGGAGAGAGGTGGTTTAAACAGGAAAACCTGCACATGAGTAATTTTGAACCATACCCCAAACCTAGGTATAAATATCACAATAAGTCCATCTTCCCTTTTTCTCATATTCTTGATAGATATGCACCCATGATGAGGATAATAATGAAGTATTTTAGTTGTGAGGGAAGGTTTTCCTGCCTCTACTCATACCATATCCGTCTTCTTATCCATTTCACTAAATTTAGGAAGTTGCATATACCATATTGTCTTTTCCGTAGCATTGAAAAAATGGCCTACATTGTGAAAAAGATAGATTACAATCAGAAAATGAAGAGCCTATTTCATCATTCAATCATCAAGATGGTGGTCATGCATCATCTATCGCAGAAAAAAACATTCCATGGGATACATTAATTGCCTATGAGGTTTTCACTTCTTCACCTGTTCATCATGAGCAGGATGTTCCTTCATCATCACATCCTCTCGAATCCATTCCTCCATCACATCCCGCTGCTCATACTTCTCCACCCACACACATCCATTCACCTCATGATGATCCTTCCTCATCAAATTTCCACCACCCTTCACCATCAGATCATGATACCAAATCCTCAAGCAGTGAAAGAGATAGTGTAGCATCTGAAACTAAAGTGATTGACATTGAGCCATTTCCTTTGACCTATCAAAGAGGCCACATGCATGTGTTTTCTTCACTTGAGGTGAAAGGGTCCATTCCTTATTCATCATCAAAACAGGTTGATAAGGGCAACGAAAAGGTTATAGAGAATATCACTGTTGAGGAGGAGGATAAACATGAAACTGAGAAGGAGTTTCAGTTGATTGACCTTGATGATGAGGATGAGGTCAGAATCACCAATATGTTGATCAAAATCAAGGATGCCAAGATTAGTGAGCTTGAAGCTAATATCCGTAGAGCAAAGAATGTGATTAACTTTCTTGAGCTAGAGAATCAGTAGTTGGAGACAAAGCAGACCATTAGTGAGGTTAGGGCAATCAAAGCTCAAAGAGAGGCCGGAAAGGCCAAGGCAATGCTGGATGAGAACTTGGGTATATTTGATGACACTGATGATGAATAAAATCAGCTTCCTAGGCAAGAGACCAAGGAAAATTGGGTTGCAGAGGGCTTTAGCCCGAGAAAGACAGAAAGAGGCCGAATTGGCGGAGCAGCTTACTCCAAGTAAGCTACTCGCCATGGAGATTGAAGGATACAGAGAGTTTTGGCTTCAAAGATCCAATTTGCATCTGGAGAGCCTGTTAGAGAAGGAAAATAGAGACACTGATATTCGGAGGAATATGGCGAAGCATTATGCCCTGAGAAACAGAATTGCAAGGGCCAAGCTCAAATGTGCCCATGCAAAGATTCGGGCTTTGACTGAGTCAAAGGAGAAGGAAAAACTAAATATTCTTGCTGAGGTGTCCCTCCAGGCCTCCAAACCATGATTAGCGAAGAAAAATCCATTTTTGGCACTTTGGTGCAAATTTTGATTTTTTGGGACAGTTTAGCCTGCCGAAAATGGTCTAAAGACACAGCGCCACTGGCACTGCATTCATTTTTGGGCCATAAAAATGAAAAACGGTTATCATATTCATGTTTACAATGAATATTACATCAACCTAAAAATGTTTCAGGAGATTTGGAGCAAAACTGGTCGCTCAAAAAGGCCAAAAACCATCAAAAAATCATCTTTATGCCTTCTTTTTGGCCTTGACGCTGCACATTTAACAGTATTCAGAAAACACGATTTTGATAAGTCAGATGGAAATTATTTTGGAAATTAAAAGCATATATAGAAATTAGACTAGGCAGGCTTTCCAATGAGCTATCATGAGATCCATTTGGACAAGGGGAAGGCCTCCAAAATTGGTCCACAAAACAGGTCAATTTTGTTGTCTTGGCACTGTGCATTTACCAAAAAATTCACAGTTTGACTAGTTTCAGTAAATTTTGAAGTTTCACCTCTGATGTAATTTTCAGTTGTGTAAATGAGGAGTTACCATTATAAAAAATCATGTTTTAATTTTACCTAAGTTAGATAATATTAGGTAAATCATTACTTTGAGGTCAAATGTATCTGTTCTAAAAGTTAGGAACGAGTCACTTTCCTCATCCTATCTTTTAGCACTCAGTTCAGTTTTTGGTGAAACAACTCCCTCATCTCATGGACTCGACCCCTAAGGATGAGAGGAAGTGGTTTTGAGTCTATAAGTTGTAATTTTTTAGTCTTTGTAATGGTTGGCATCATTGAAAGAGATTTTATTGCTCAAGTAACATTCTGGCTTGGATATTAATGGAAGTTTACAACTATTTTTTTGGGATCGTTGTGGTATGAGATTTACACATTTTTTCTTCTCTATGATTGATTTTTTAGAATTTATTGTTGATTCATAAGCCATTTCAAATCTATTATATACTTTATTTCAAGTTTGATAAGCAGAATTCATATTTAGTTATACTCTGTTTTGGGAAATTAAGTATAATGTGTTCATTTACTTCAGTTTAAGGAAAATACATTTAATATGCTTTCCTTAGCTCCTCACCAGTATTTCCATCTCACTTAATATTATTTGAATGTGCAAACATTTTTTCTACCTTGCCCCATCAAGAAGACTGTAATTTAATCCTTTGGCCCTAATCCATCCCTTTGACCTAATTCTGATTCAATGAGCCCAACCCTAAAAATCAAAATCAAAACCCCATGTACTCCCTAGGTAGCCTAAAATCCTTTCTATATAGCCCTTTTAGCTGTGATTCTATCGAGAGATATCTCTCTGATTTGGTAGGATTAGATACAAAATACAAAGATTGGTTTGAGGTTACCTCGGAATTGCCTACTTCAGCCTTAGGTTCAATCTGACCAGTAACATTTTGGCAACTCCACTGGGGAAGAAAAGAGTAAGATCAGATCAACCTTAGTAATAAGCTTTCATTGAAATTATTTAACTTGTGGATGATAAGTTTTAGAGTTTATTCAAAGGCTGAATTGAAAAAATTGTAAAGCGTGTTTTGGTTTTTGAAATTTGACATACTGGCTTCCCGAAAATACACCAGATCCAATCCTGATCCAAATCCTCCTAGTATTGTTAGTGAACCTCATATCATTGGAAGAAAACGCAAAGTTATTTTTGAGACTTATTGTTCATTCGGAAATCAGGCAGAAAGTAGTTCCATTCCCAAAGCTCATTCATTTCCTGAAAAGTTAGAAAATTTGCGAGATATTGAATTTGATGTGAATTTTGAACATAGTTTATCTAGAGTAAATATTTGAGTTGGATTGATGAGACAATTTTTGATTCCTCCATTTCCTTCCATAATCCTGTCAAATATCAGTTTTCACATTCTCAATTAGGGATTCAATCATGATCTCAATCAGCAACACAAATTTTACAGTCTCTTAAATATTTGCAAAACTACTCTTCTCAAGTGAGTACTTGGCTGGCAAAGAGATCTCAAATCTCACCTTCTTCTTCCATCACTTCATCTACCATTACTTAGAATCCCTTTAACCCCTCCATATTCCTCATCCGCTATTCACACTACTCAGTCAGGGAAAATTCTTCCTTTAATCACATCAGGCATCCAAATCCCTATTATCCCTGTTATTCCTATTTTCCATCCTCCACCTCCACCTCTAGTCATGGCTGCAAGATATGCTCCCTTTTTTCTCCCTCACAATCTGGGTAAGATGCCCACAGATTATCAAACCAAAATCCTTTTGTTTGATGATACTCGGCCTATAAAAACTCAAAAAAATGTAGATAAGATGAATGGATTTTTCGATCTGCATGAAGTTGATATAGAGGATGTGAAGATGAGGTTGTTTGCACAAAGCGTGGGAGGATAAGTAAGAAAATGGTTTAGAGCTCTACCTCCAGCTACTATTGACACCTTAACAATTTTTCATAATCAGTTTGTATAAGGATGGGAACAAAAGAAGAATCCCCTTCAAATACTGTCTTAATAGGAGAATATGAAAAGGAATGTTGGTGAGTCTATTCAATATTATTGTGTGAGATTTAATGCAGTGTAAAATTCCCTTCCAAAACTTATGAAACCATCAGAGGGCATGGTTTTGATCAAATTTCTGGATGGTTTCAATGCTGATGTGGCATATCAGTTGCGTGAACATAATCCTACAACTTTAGCAGGCATGCAGAAGAATGTTGTAAGTGTGGAATCAGATTTGTTGGCCAAGAGAGCAAGGATGAGATTAGAAAATACAGTCACTATCAAAGAGGAGACATCTACTTCCGATGCAAAAATGGATTCATTACTCTAGGCTATGGAGAAGATGGTTGATCGATTGCTTATTTCAGAGAGACATGAACCACAGATCTGGAATCCAAATTTCAGAGGACAACAATAGCAGTTGAGAATCAAGCAAAGAGAGTAGAAAGCACCTGATCAAGAAACACAGCAACAAAAACAAATCATGATCCCATTGCAGCAGAATTATGTCCAAGTAGAGGAAGCGGAAGAGGATGAAGATTTGGTGATTGAAACTAATAATTTCTTTAGAACATATGGGTTACCCATGTACTTGACTGAAGATGAGGATTATACTGAAAATATGGATTCTCCAACAGATGAAGACTATATCTTGTCAAATTATGATGATTTAGAGACCGAATCAGATGATTACCAATGTGGATACATGAATGATTTAAGTCCACAACAGAAAGAGTATTCTCTGAGGAGAAGAGATGTACTTGTCAATCCTATTTAGAAAAGGAAAGAAGTCCAATCAAATAATGATCTTTCGAAAAAGGGTAAAGAACTTGTAGATCAGAATGTTAGCAACATCAATCAAGCATCAACAAGTTCAGCTACTAAAGAGAAAGATGCTCAGAAGAAGGAAATTGTGACATGGGATCTGAATCTTAGAAGAGATACTACTGTCAAAGAGGTATAAAGTCACAACCTTCAATTTAGAAAATGAAATAGCTAAATTGAAAGTTTCCATTCCTTTGATAGAGTTAGTAAAGAATAATCATTACAAAGATCAGATATCTAAAATTTTGCTAGATGATCCTTTTTATGATATGGTTAATGTTGAAGATGACCATCCCAAGTTCATTTTTGGTCCAGCTATAGATGTTAGACTAGGAGAGAGTGAAGTTCCTCCTTTTTATTTGAGCCTTAAACTACATGAGTACATACTTCACAATACTATGCTTGATTCTGGTGCCTCTCACAATTTGATGCCTAAGGCTATTATGGAAAATTTAGGCACGCATATCACCCGAAATTATGATGATTTTTACTCATTTCATTATGGTAGAGTTCGTTGTATTGGTCTCATTAAAGATTTAGTGGTTTCCTTAGATCAAATTCCAGCTAAAAATATTATGATGGATGTGGTGGTGGCTGATATACCACCTTGGTTTGGAATGATTTTGTCTAGCTCATGGGTAGACAAACTCAAAGTTACTTTACAACTTGAATTTTAGTATGCTACTATTCCTGTTTTTGGGAAATTGATAAAATTATATTGGGAAAAGGAAATGAAGTATATGATAACTAGTAAGGATAAGCCTATCAATCATCCGATACAGGCTGTACATGCAAATATTGAATCTCCTATTTTTTATAATGATGGTGATTTGAATGATGTAAATAATCAGTTAGTGATAGCAGAAGATATTTTGTAAGTTTCAAAAAAATTTAGAGCAATTTTGGATAAAGAAAAAGAAGCGGTGACTTCAGAAGTGATGACCTCTAAAGTGGTGATTTCTTCCGAGTAGCCTCCCGAAGAAAAGAAAATCAGTATTGAAAAACAAAATGAGCACAAAAATGAAGTAATTGTCCCAAGTAAAACATAACCAAAAGTTGAGTTTGAGCATCTAGAAGATGAAAAGGGTTTATGGAGCATGGACTTCGATGGTGCATTGGGTAAAGAAGGTGCAGGTATTGGTATTTGGATCCAAAGTCCAGTTAGTAAGTCAGGTGGAATTTCAACTAGTGTTAGAGAATGATCTTATAAATTAGCTTTTGATTGTTCTAATAACAAAGCAGAGTATGAAGCCTTGATTACAGGTCTTAAAATCTTGAAGAAGCTTGGTGCGAAAATAATTTATGTTTACGGTGATTCTGAGCTTTTCATAAAGCAATTGAAAGGAGAGTACCAAGCAAAGCAACCGTGGATGAGAGCTTATAGAAATTCAGTTTTGGATGTCCTAAAAATGTTTCCTGAGTATACATTAATAGCAGTAACAAGAGCTTAGAACATTATTGCAGATTCTCTTGCTACAATAGCATGTAATCTTAAAATTCCAATGAAATCCAGCAATAAGTTTGAAATTCATATCAAACATAGACCTATTGTTCCAGATAATTTAAAGTACTAGCAAGTTTTTTGGGATGAAAAATAAATAAATAGCTTTTTTCGTAATGAAGGAAAATTCAAAGATGCTTATATTGATGATGTTTGTGATATTGATGATCAAGAGATAGAAGCTCGTCAAATGAGTATTTTGCATATGAAAGATAATGTTATTCCTAGAGGTATGATACCTTTAGAAGATCTGTTCGATTAGGATGATGTGGCCAAGAAACCAACATTGACTCCTACGAAAAAAGGAGTAGAAGATGTGAACATTGGAAAATTAGACAAGCCCAAGAAGGTTAAGTTGTCAAAGACACTGTCTTCTGAGGCAAAAGGTAACTACATTAAATTATTGCTTGAATTTTTTGATATTTTTTCATGGGATTATTCAAATTTTAAGGTTTATGATAAGAATATTATTCATCATACAATTCCCATCGAGCCAGATCAGAAACCCTTAGGCAGAATTTGAGAAGGATAAACCCAAGATTGTTGCCATCCATTGAAAAAGAGGTAAACTGACTGTACAAATCAGGTATCAATGTGCCAATTAGGTTTTTTGATTTGATTTCAAATTTGGTTTCAGTAAGGAAAAATACCATAGAGATAAGGTTATGCATAGATTTCCGGAATTTGAATAAGGTATCTTTAAAGGATAATTACCCCCTTCCAAAGATGGATCATGTTCTGCAAAAGGTAGTTGGAGCATCAGGGATTTCACTACTTGATGGTTATTTAGGTTATAATCATATTTTGGTACATGTGGAAGAACAAGGTAAGACTTCTTTCACAACACTTTGGGGAACTTTTCAGTATGTTAAAATTCTGTTCGGACTAAAGAATGCAGGGGCTAATTTTCAATGCGCTATGGATATAGCCTTTGATAATGAGAAGGAGTTTTCTTAGTAATATATCTTGATGATTTGACAATGTTTTCTGGTTCTAATGATCAAAATTTGTATCATTTGAGAATTTTTTTTCAGAAATGTAGGGAGTTCGGGATTTCTTTAAATCCGAAGAAGAGTATGTTTTCCTTGGAGGAAGGAAAACTGCTTGGTCATATAATTTCCAAATATGGCATTTGCATCGATCCTTTTAGAGTAGAAGCCATTCAGAAGATAGAATTTCCGTGGAGTAAAAAAGAGATACATGCTTTCAATGGTAAGATGAACTTCTTATGCAGATTTGTCCCAAATTTAGCTAAGAATTTGAGAGAAATGACTAATATGTTGAAAAATGACAATAGTGTAAAATGAACCATTGATGCTATGAAGTCATTCAACTTGGTAAAGCTTTCTTTGAGCATAGACCCTGTTTTGTTTAGTCTAGATTTTGCTAGTGATTTCTTTTCATTCACATCCGAGCATACTCTAGCTGCAGTTTTGATGCAAAAGAGAGACCAGGTTGAAAAACCTATTTCGTTCTTTAGTCGAGCCATTCGAGATTCTACTCTTTGCTATAAAATTAATGAGAAACAAGATTTAGCCCTAATCAAAGCTTTGAAAGATTTCCGGATTTATATTCTTCATTCACATATTGTTGCCTATGTTCCAAATGCAACGGTGAAACATATTCTCACACAAAATCATCCTGGGGGTCAGAGAGGTAGGTGGATAGCAGCTATGCTAGAGTATGATCTTGAGATAAGACCTACCAAACTGATCAAGGGACAAGGGTTAGCCAAGTTTATGGATGAATTCAATTTGCATGCTCTAGACATAAACCTTATTGCAGCAATGTCAGATGATGAAGAAGATGGCGCTCTAATACAGGTATCTGAAATGTTTCTTATTTCACCATAGTATTATGATATATTATATGTTCTTCAGTGCTTAAATCCTCCTCCTATATTGTCAAAAATTCAGGTAGGTATTTGAATTTAAAATCTGTTAAATACTGCATTCTAGGAAGTGCTCTTCATTGGAAAGATCCAGGAGGTGTCCTTTTGAATTTTCTGGTTGAAGATGAAGCTAAGAAGGTAATGGATGAATTCCATAGGTGAGATTGTGGAGGTCATTTATTTTGGAAAACAACATCTAAAAAAGTGTTGAGAGAAGGGTATTATTGGCCAACTTTGTTTTCTGATTTATACAAAGCAGTCACAAACTGTCATGAATGTCAGTTTTTTCAGGGAAAAGGAAATTCCTTCCTCTTCCGTTGAAACCTATTGTAATAAATGCTCCTTTTCAACAGTGGGGACTTGATTTTATTGGGGAAATTCATCCCACATCATCGTCACAACACAGATGGATTCTAACAGCCACCGACTACTTCACCAAGTGGATCGAGGCTATTCCTACAAGGTAACCTATGGACACAGTAATCATTCAAATTTTAGAATCCAATATTTTGTCTCATTTTGGTTGTCCTCATAAGATTATTACAGATAATGCTATAACATTTAAGTCAAATAAGATGGTTGAGTTTTGTCACAAGAATAATATCAGATTGGGTAATTCCACCACATATTATCCACAGGCAAATGAATTAGTTGAGTCTTATAATAAATCTTTAGTGAATATTATGAAGAAAATGTTAGAGGAGAAAAAGAAAAATTGGCGTTGGAAGCTTACCAATGCTTTGTGGGTAGACCGAGTGAGCACAAAGAAGTCAATAGGTATGTCACCTTTTGAACAGGTTTATGGTACAGATACAGTGTTTCCTACTTCACTTGTAGTTCCGGTTATGAGATTATTGTAGGAGGCAGATAGTGAAGAAGATGATATGTAACATCGAATCAACCAAATTATTCACCTTCAACAAACAAGAGCGGAAGTTTCTAAGACTACTTCTAAGCTTCAGGAGAGAATTAAGAAGATTTATTATTGAACCAAAGAAGATAAATTTCAGCTTGAGGATGTAGTGCTGAGATGGGATGTAAGAAATGAAGATAAAGGTAAGCACAGGAAGTTTGAAAAAATTTGGAAGGGACCCTACAATATTTTGTCTTATCGAGGACATAATGCCTATTTTCTATAGGAGATGAATGGAGATGAATGTTCAGGAGGACCAGTCAATGATAGGCTCCTGAAACATTATTATTTATGATGCAGTTTCTGAGATCACTTTCATTGTACATAATAGTTTATATTTTCTGCAAAGTTTGGGGCAGAAGATCATCTAGGCTTGGGGCCTGAAGTGAAAGCTATAAAGATTTTTTATTTTCTATTATTTTCAGATTTTTGAGTGATTTTTGAGTTAGTGTCAGAGTCAATTTTTTAGTCATTTTGCATTTTTTTTTTAAAATGGTTTTTTGAGTCAATTTGAATAATCTGAAGTCTTTTGAATTGTTTGACCGTATTTTCCCAATGGTTAACAGTATTTACCCAATGGTTAGGCATTTGTTCTATTGTGTTCTTGACAAATCCAAGGATTTTCCATCCCCAATAAGGCTAATGTTAGTGTTAGTATTGGTATACTTCCACCAGGGATCAAAACACATTTGCATGTGCATCTTAGGTGTCCCATACCGAATAATGTTTTTATCATTCCGTTAGGTAATGACATAAATTTGCTTCACTGGTGGTTATCATTGTCAAATAATCTTTTCCTCTCTCCAAAACCATTTTTCTGACTCATTCCCATGTCCCCTTTGAGCGTAAAAACCTATGAAAATGCATTGTTTTCACTTGAGATTTTTTAAAGTCAAAATTGCATTCAACATTAGGTCAAAATCAGTCTCAATAGGTCACTAGGTTTTTTGCATTTTCCAAGGTCTTCCCTTCATATCAATGAGGTCAGCACACATAAATAAGAGGTATTGAACAAAGATTATCATGATGGTTTTATTATGTTTTAAAGATTGTATTTTCAATTTCAGGACTTTTTTTATCAAAATTGTCATTTTGATAGAAAGTCATTTATGTAATTTATTTCATTTTTTCAAATGTAATTTTATGCCACTATATGTAATAATTAATCCCAAGCTATCAAAGAGAATATTTCAAGCCTCAATGAGCAAAAGAGAATCTAACTCCAGATTTATCCAACTTGCAAATGAAAAAGTGTCAAAGAGTATTAGTGAAAAATGAAGAAGACATCAAAACATAAGAAAGTGGGTTTTTTCAAGTTAAATTAAATTCCACTTCCCTATAAAGGTCATTTAACACTTCAAGAGAGTCATTTTTTGCTTTCAAATAGTAAGGAGCAGTCGTCAAGAAAGAATTTCTGAGTTTCTGAGTGAAATTTAATCTAAGTTTCCTGGCGTTGCGCATTCGGCACTTGGAGTTGCGCGTTTGCACCGGTGCTACGCACCTCAGAGTTGGTGCTCCGCCCTTTACCGATTTTCTCAACACAATTTCTAAAGGCGCCATGTGCCTGGAGCTCAGCAATGCGCCCTTGCAGAGGCCTTTTGCACTTACCATTGGCGCTACGCGCATAGCCAGAGAATATTCCCAAGTGATCTAGCTGCCCAAACAAGTTTGAAACTTCTTAAAATATTTGCCAATGTCTTCTAAATCATTTTTAAGTGGTAAGTGCATACCATAACCCATTTTTAAAGTTATTTGATGATTCTTAAATGAATTTTAAGTGTAACCCTAATAAAACCCTAATTACTAGCTTCTGATCATTGTTTTATCCCTATTTCATCCTCCTTAAAGAAAATTAGTCATAAACAAGGGTAATCACATTGGTTTAGGGTTTTCATTCATCCAGTTTGTCCCTATATACATTCCCTTTCATAAATTCCCTTCATGCAGACTCATTCCCTTCACTCACACTCATTCCCTTCATTTTTCAAAGCTAGTAATCTAATCTCCTTCCCGTCATTCATTTCACTTTCACCCTAGAGTTTTCACAAAACAGAATTTGAGATGTCAGAAGAAGAAGACAGTGGCATGGTTGGTGAGGCAAAAATGCCAAGGAGAAATGATCATAAGGGAGGGAATATAAACAGATTTGAGCCTATCACCACAAGGGAACTCACAGCCTCTCCTCTCATTGTTTCTTGCTTTAAACATGTGGGTTGTTTTCACTTTTGTGAGAGAGTGCAACAAATCCAAAATCACCCGAAATTAACAAGATTATTCATCATCGATTTACATGATAAGCAGGTCATTTTTTCCGGGGTGACTTTTGAGATGTCTGCCAATGCCATTGCAACTTCTACACGGATACCTAGTGTGGGAGAGAGGTGGTTTAAACAAGAAAACCTGGACATGAGTAATTTTGAACCATACCCCAAACCTAGGTATAAAGATCACAATAAGTCCATCTTCCCTTTTTCTCATCTTCTTGATAGAGATGCACCCATGATGAGGATAATAATGATGTATTTTAGTTGTGAGGGAAGGTTTTTTGGCCTCTACTCATACCATATCCATCTTCTTATCCATTTCACTAAATTTAGGAAGTTTCATATACGATATTATCTTTTCTGTAGCATTGAAAAAATGGCCTACATTGTGCAAAAGATAGATTACAATCAGAAAATTAAGAGTTTATTTCATCATTCACTCATCAAGATGGTGGTCATGCATCATCTATAGCAAAAAAAAATTCCATGGGATACATTAATTGCCAATGAGGTTTTCACTTCTTCACCTGTTCATCATGAGCAGGATGTTCCTTCATCATCCCATCCTCTCGAATCCATTACTCCATCAGATCCCATTGCTCATACATCTCCACCAACTCACATCCATTCACCTCATGATGATCCTTCCTCATCAACTTTCCACCACCCTTCACCATCACATCATGATACCAAAGCCTCAAGCAATGAAATAGATATTGTAGCAGTTGGCACTAAAGTGATTGACATTGAGTGATTTCCTTTGACCTATCAGAGAGTCCAGAGGCATGTGTTTGCTTCACTTGAGGTGAAAGGGGCCGTGGCTTCTTCATCATCAAAACAGGTTGATAAGGGTAAGGAAAAGGATATAGAGCATATCATTGTTGAGGAGGATGATAAACATGAAACTGAGAAGGATTTTTAGTTGATTGACCTTGATGATGAGGATGAGGTCAATCACCAATATGTTGATCAAAATCAAGGATGCCAAGATTAGTGAGCTTGAAGCTCATCTTGGTAGAGAAAAGAATGTGATTAAATTTCTTGAGCTAGAGAATCAGTATTTGGAGACAAAGCAGACCATTAGTGAGGTCAGTGCAATCAAAGCTCAAAGAGAGTACAGAAAGGCCAAGGCTGTTAGGATTTACCGCAGAAATAAAATATTTACCGAGAGGAATAGTAATCATGAAAAATAACCAGCAACAAATCATTAACATAAACATAGATGTTTATCCTGGAAAACCCAAAATCCGGGGAAAAACCCAACCAATGAAATTTCATTAACCATTGGCCACAACCTTGGCCAATCGGCCAAGTGAGCCTTCACCGCTCACCTCCAAGCCTACATTACAATGAAGTCTTCCCAGCCTTTTTATAGGCTCCATTACATGCAATACCATGGGTCGAAAACCATGGGTGCACAAAACCATGTGCCCCAAAACCACTACTATTTACCCTAGTCAACATTGACTCTATCCCAAGTCATGTTTAACAACAGGAGAAAATATTTCATCAAAATAAATACCTTTCTTCTGTGCAAACCCCTTTACCACAAGTCTAGCTTTGTACCTCTGTTTTCCTCCATCTTCTTGCTTCAGCCTGTAAACCCATTTATTTTGCAATGTAGTTTTACCTGCAGGCATCCTGACTAAGTCCCAAGTCTGGTTATGCATTAAGGAGTCCATCTCTTCTTCCATGGCTAGCTCCCACTTCTTCCTTCTTTCAACCTGCATTGCTTCTTCATAACATTCAGGTTCACTAGAATCAGTCAGCAATAAATAATATAATGAAGGAGAGTATCGTTCAGGGGGTCTACTTATCCTGGTAGATATTCTAACACCACTTTCAGGTGTTTGAGGTGCCTGTTGCTGTTGTGGTGGTTGTTGCTGCCGTGGTTGTTGATTATTATTATTTTCAGGCACCTTTACTTTTTCAGTTATCTCATCAAGAACTGTGTATTCCTTGCTTTCTTTTTCCTGTTTCTTTTCCTGCAACTGATTCTTATACAAGACCTTTTCATTGAATATTACATCTTTGCTCCTAATGATTTTGTGATTTTCATAATCATATAAGCGATAACCAAAATCATTAACACCATATCCAATAAAGGTACATTTATTTGATTTTGCCTCAAGCTTTGTTCTATTTTCTTTATTAATATGGACAAAGGCCTCACAACCAAAAGGCTTTAAAAAAGAGTAGTTTTCCTTTTTACCTGTCCATGCTTCCTCTGGAATACCACCATCCAAGGAACTTGAAGGCCCTCTGTTTATTATATAAACAACAATAACTACAACATTTATCCAAAATTGTAAAGGCAATCCTACATGCAATCTCATGCACCTTGCACGCTCCATGATTGTTCTGTTCATTCTTTCTGACACACCATTTTCTTGTGGTGTTATTTGAATTGTCTTCTCTCTACGAATTCCATGCTCTGAACAATACCTATCAAAATATTTACTACAATATTCACCTTCATTTTCTGATCTGAGACACTTCAACTTCTTTCCTGTCTCAATTTCAACCAAAGCTTTCCATTTCTTGAAAGTATCAAATACATCAGATTTATTTTGAATACAATAAATCCAAGTTTTTATAGTTTCATCATCAATAAATGTAACATAATAGTGAGAGCCATTGAGAGATGATACCTGAGCAGGTCCCCATACATTTGTATGCACAAGCTCCATTTTTTTGCTCTTCTTTTCTTTCCCAACTCTGAGAAATGTGACTCTCTTCTATTTTCCATAAATGCAATTCTCACAGAAATCCAAATCAAAATTCTTCAAACTTGGCAACAAATTTCTTGAGTAAAAAATCTTTATCCCCTTCTCACTCATGTGTCCGAGCCTATGATGCCATAATGCTGCATCTGCTCCTTTGGAATTTAACGCATTAACAGAGTTAGAAATACCATTGCATAAATACAATGTACCAAAATTTTCTCCTTTTTCTATTACTAGGGCTCCTTCGGTGACCTTCCAAGTTTTATCTATGAAAGTTGTCACACAACCTTCACTGCCTAACTGCCATGTTGAAATTATATTTTTCCTTAGATCTGGAACATGCCTTACCTCCTTTAATAGCCATTGGTTTCCATTCTACTGTTTTACAAGAACCTTACCCATTCCAACAATTTTACAAGGTTTATCATCACCCAAACGAACTTGTCCAAAATCTCCTTGAACATAGTCATGAAAAATTAATTTCTTTTATTGCACTTGGTGGGAAAATTCATGTACAACTATGATATCCTCTTTGGAGAGGACATCATGAATGAATGTAGAGAATGGTTATACAAAATAATAGCAACAATGAAACACATAAAATATGCGGAAAACACAAGCACACAAAACACATAAAAACAGAGAGACATAGATATACGTGGTTCACCCAATTTGGGCTACGTCCACCCCCAACAGCCACTCCTTCCTTTCTATTATCGAGAAAAATGAAGAGACACAACCTACAATAGATCTGCTGTAATATCCTCTATTTTCTCTCATAGTCTCCCTCTCTGTTTCTCACTCTGAGAATCCACATACAATACACAGCCGCAATACAATACCCTCATAAAAGAGAGGGGTTGCCTTCTAGGGAAAAAAATCCTAAACTAAACATAACTTCTACCATCAGATCATTTTCCTAATGAACGACCCAGATTGACTATAAATTACTATACTTTTGCAAGGAAATTTTACATTTGTGTTTAGCTTCGGGGGCACTGCCCCCGAAACCCCCCACCATGAGGGGGCTCCATAAAGTCGCTGCTGCCCCCCCTGGACACCCCACGACAGTGATTAATTTACGGGTGGCGTTGCCACCCCATTTAAGGTACAGGGGTCCAATGCTGTGATACAAAGTAAACAACATAATCATGCTCCACACCCAACAAAGGCATTGTTGGATGAGACCTTGGGTATATTTGATGAAAGTGATGATGAGGAAAATTAGCTTCCTAGGTAGAGACCAAGGAAAATTGGGTTGAAGAGGGCTTTATCCTGAGAAAGACAGAAAGAGGCTGAATTGGCGGAGCAACTTACTCCAAGTCAACTACTTGCCATGGAGATTGATGGAGAGAGAGAGTCTTGGCTTCAAATATCCAATTTTCATCTGGAGAGCCTGTTATATAAGGCAAATAGAGGCACTGATATTCCGAGGAATATGGCGAAGCATTATGCCGTGAGAAACAGGATTGCAAGGCCCAAGCTCAAACATGACCATGCAAAGATTCGAGCTTTGACCAAGTCAAAGGAGAAGGAAAAACTTAATATTCTTGATGAGGTGTCCCTCCAGGCCTCCAAACCATTATTAGCAAAGAAAATTCCATTTTGGCACTTTGGTACAAATTTTGATTTTTTGGGACAGTTTAGCCTATCGAAAATGGGCTAAACACGTAGCGCCACTGGTGATGTGTTCATTTTTGGGCCATCCAAATGGAAAAATGTTAGCATATTCATGTTCATATTGAAAATTTCATCAACCTCAGATAGTTTCAGGAGATTTGGAGCAAAAATGGTCCCTCAAAAAGGCCAAAAACCATCAAAAATTCATCTTTCAGCCCTCTTTTTGGCCTTGGCATTGCGCATTTAACAATCTTGGGAAAAAACGATTTTGACAAGTCATATGGACATGATTTTGGAAAGTAAAAGAATATCTATAAATTATACTCAACAGGATTTCCAATGAGCTATGATGAGATCAATTTGGACAAGGGGAAGGCCTCCAAAAGTGGTTCACAAGACAGGTCAATTTTGTTGTCTTGGCGCTGTGCATTTACCAAAAAATTCACAGTTTGCCTAGTTTCAGTAAATTTTGAAGTTTCACATTTGATGTAATTTTCACTTGAGTAAATGAGGAGGTACCATTATAAAAAATAATGTTTTACTTTTACCTAAGTTATATACATTAGGTAAATCATTAATTTGAGGTCGAATGTATCTGTTCTAAAAGTTAGGAATGAGTCACTTTCCTCATCCTAGTTTTTAGCAGTCAGTTCAGTTTTTGGTGCAACAAATCCCTCACCTCATGGATTCGACCCCTGAGGATGAGAGGAAGTGTTTTTGAGTCTATAAGCTGTAATTTTTCAGTCTTTATAATGGTTGGCATCACTGGAAGAGATTGTATTGCTCAAGTAACATTTTGGCTTGGATATTAATGGAAGTTTACAACTATTTTCTTGGGATCCTTGTTGTATGAGATTTACACATTGTTTCTTCTCTATGATTGATTTGTTAGAATGTATTGTTGATTCATAAGCCATTTAAAATCTATTATATACTTGATTTCAAGTTTTATTAGTATAATTCATATTTAGTTATGGTCTCTTTTGGGAAATTAAGTATAATGTGTTCATTTACTTCAGTTTAAGGAAAATACATTTAATATGATTTCCTTAGCTCCTTACTGGTCTTTCCATCTCATTTAATACTCTTTCAATGTGCAAACCTTTTTCCTACCTTGCCCCATCAAGAATACTGTAATTTAATCCTTTGGCCCTAATATATCCCTTTGACCTAATTCTGATTCAGTGAGCCCAACCCTAAAAATAAAAATCAGAACCCCCTTTACTCCCTAGCTAGCCTAAAATCCTTTATATCCAGCCCTTTTAGCTATGATTCTATCAAGAGATACCTCTCTGATTTGGTAGGGTTAGATACCAAATCCAAAGATTGGTTTGATGTTACCTCAGGATTTCCTACTTCAGCCTTAGGTTCAATCTGACAATTAACATTTTGGGGAATCCAATGGGGAAGAAAAGAGTAAGATCAGATCAACCTCGGTAATAAGCTTTCATTGAAATTATTTAGCTTGTGGATGATAATTTTTAGAGTTTATTCAAAGGCTGAATTGAAAAATTTGTAAAGTGCATATTGGTTTTTGAAATTTGACATGTTGGCTTCCCAAAGATACACTAGATCCAATCCCAATCCGAATCATCCTACTATTGTTAGTGAGCCTTAGATCATTGGAAGAAAAGGTAAAGTTACTGTTGAGACTTCTAGTTCAGTCAGAAATCAAGCAGAAAGTAGTTTCATTCCCAAAGCTCATTCATTTCCTGAAAAGTTAGAAAATTTGCAAGATATTGAATTTGAAGTGAATTTTGAACATAGTTTATTCTGGAGTAAGTATTTGAGTTGGATTGATGAGACAGTTGTTGATTCCTCCATTTCCTTCCATATTCCTATCAAATATCAGTTTTCACATTCTCAATTAGGGTTTCAATGAAGACCTCAATTAGCAACACAATTTTTACAGTCTCTTAAAGATTTGCAAAACTGATCTTTTCACGAGAGTACTTGGCTGGTAAGCAGACCTCAGATCTCACCTTCTTCTTCCATCACTTCATCTACCATTACTTAGAATCCCTTTAACCCCTCCATCTTCCTCATCCGTTGTTCACACTGCTCAGTCAGGGACAAGTCTTCCTTTAATCACAAATGGCATCCAAATCCTTGTTATCCTTGTTATTCCTATTTTTCATCCTCCACCTCCACCTCTAGTCATGGCTGCAAGATATGCTCCCTTTTTTCTCCCTCAGAATCCAGGTAAGATGCCTGCAAATTATCAAACCAAAATACCTTTGTTTGATGATACTCAGCCTATAACAACTCAAAAACATGTAGATAAGATGAATGATTTTTTCGATCTGCATGAAGTTGATATAGAGGATGTGAAGATGAGGTTGTTTGCACAAAGCCTGGGAGGAGAAGTAAGAAAATGGTTTATATCTCTACCTCCAACTACTATTGACACCCTAGTAGTTTTGCATAATTAGTTTGTAGAAAGATGGGAACAAAAGAAGAATCCCCTTCAAATACTTTCCAAATATGAGAATATGAAAAGGAATATTGGTGAGTCTATTCAAGATTATTGTGTGAGATTTAATGCAATGTACAATTCCCTTCCAACACATATGAAACCATCAGAGGTCAAATTTCTAGATGGATTCAATGCTGATATGGAATATCAGTTGCGGGAACGTAATCCTACAACTTTAGCAGACATGCAAAAGAATGTTGTAAGTGTGGAATCAAATTTGTTGGCCGAGATAGCAAGGATGAGATTAGAAGAGAGAGTCACTATCAA
Source organism: Pinus albicaulis (assembly GCA_034641835.2). Taxonomy (NCBI): domain Eukaryota; kingdom Viridiplantae; phylum Streptophyta; class Pinopsida; order Pinales; family Pinaceae; genus Pinus; species Pinus albicaulis. Next base: position 1,308,386,814 of record CM076575.1, on the reverse strand, counting down.
AGAGGAGACATCTACTTCTGATGCGAAAATGGATTCATTAATCCATGGTATGGAGAAGATGGTTGGTCAATTGTCTATTTCAAAGAACCCTGAACCACAGATCTAGAATCCAAATTTCAGAGGACAACAACAGCAATTGAGAATCAAGAAAAGAGAGTAGAAAGCACCTAATGAACAACACAACAACAACAACAGATCAGGACCCCATTGCAAAAGAATTATGTCCAAGGAGAGGAAGCGGAATAAGATGAAGATTTGGTGATTGAAACTAATCATTTCTTTAAAGCACATGGGTTACCCGTGTACTTGACAGAAGATGAGGAGTATACTGAAAATATGGATTCTCCAATAGATGAAGACTATATCTTGTCAAATGACGATGATTTAGAGACCAAATTGGATGATTACCAACGTGGATACATGAATGCTTTAAGTGCACAACAGAAACAATATTCTCTGAGGAGAAGAGATGTACCTGTCAATCCTATTCAGAATAGGAAAGAAGTCCAATCAAATAATGATATTTCGAAAAAGGGTAAAGAACCTGTAGATCAGAATGTTAGCAACATCAATCAAGCATCAACAAGTTCAGCTACTAAAGAGAAAGATACTCAGAAGAAGGAAATTGTGACAAGGGATCTGGATCTTAGAAGAGATACTGCTGTCAAAGAGGTAGATAAAGTCACAACCTTCAATTTAGAAAATGAAATAGCTAAATTGAAAGTTTCCATTCCTTTGAAAAATTTAGTAAAAAATAATCATTACAGAGATCAGATTTCTAAAATGTTGCTATTTGATCCTTTGTCTGATATGGATAATGTTGAATATGACCATCCCAAGCTCATTTTTGGTCTAGCTATAGATGGTAGACTAGGAGAGAGTGAAGTTACTCCTTTTTATTCGAGCCTTAGACTGCATGTGTACATACTTCAAAATACTATGCTTGATTCTGGTGCCTCTCACAATTTGATTCCTAAGGCTATTATGGGAAACTTAGGCATGGATATCACTCGACCTTATCAATATTTATATTCATTTGATTCTGGTAGAGTTCGTTGCATTGGTCTCATTAAAGATTTAGTGGTTTCCTTAGATCAGATTCTAGCTAAAAGTATTATGATGGATGTGGTGGTGGCTGATATACCACCTCGGTTCGGAACGCTTTTTTCTAGATCATGGGTAGACAAACTCAAAGGTGCTTTAAAAATTGACTTTTAGTATGCTACTATTCTTGTTTTCGGGAAATTGAGAAAATTATACTGGGAAAAGAAAATGAAGTATATGATAACTAGTAAGGAGAAGCCTATCAATCATTCGATACATGCTATACATACAGATCTTGAATCTTCTATTTTTTATAATGATGGTGATTTGAATGATGTAAATAATCATTTAGTGATTGCATAAGATATTCTAGAAGTTTCAAAAAAATTTAAAGCAGTTTTGGATAAAGAAAAAGAAGCGGTGACTTCAGAAGTGATGACCTCTATAGTGGTGATTTCTTCCGAGTAGCCTCCTGAAGAATAGAAAATCGATACTAAAAAACAAAATGAGCACCAAAATGAAGTAATTGTCCCAAGTAAAACACAACCAAAAGTTGAGTTTGAGCATCTATAAGATGAAAAGGGTTTATGGAGCATGGAATTCGATGGTGCATTTGGTAAAGAAGGTGCATGTATTGCTATTTGGATCCGAAGTCCAGTTAGTAAGTCGGGTGGAATTCCAGCTAGTGTTAGAGAATGCTCTTATAAATTAGATTTTTATTTTTCTAATAACGAAGTAGTGTATGATGCCTTGATTACAGGTCTTAAAACTTTGAAGAAGCTTGGCGTGAAAAGAATTTATGTTTATGGTGATTCTGAGCTTGTCATAAAGCAAGTGAAAGGAGTACCAAGCAAAGAATTCGTGGATGAGAGCTTATAGAAATGCAGTTTCGGATGTCCTAAAAATGTTTCCTGAGTATACATTAATAGCAGTACCAAGAGCTCAGAACATTATTGCAGATTCTCTTGCTAAAATTGCAAGTAATCTTAAAATTCCCATGAACTCCAGTAATAAGTTTGAAATTCATATCAAAGATAGACCTACTGTTCTAGATAATTTAAGGTACTGGCAAGTTTTTTTGGATGAAAAATAAATAAATAGATTTCTTCAGAATGAAGGGAAATTCAAAGATGCTTATGTTGATGATTTTTGTGATGTTGATGATTAAGAGATAGAAGCCCGTCAGATGAATATTTTGCAGATGAAATATAATGTTATTCTTAAAGGTATGATACATTTAGAATATCTGTTCGATCAGGATGATGTGGCTAGGAAACCAACATTAACTCCTACGAAAAAGGGAGTAGAAGATGTAAAAATTGGAAAAGTAGACAAGCCCAAGAAGGTTAAGTTGTCAAAGACATTGTCTCCTGAGGCAAAAGGTAAGTACATTGAATTATTGTCTGAATTTTCTGATATTTTTGCATGGGATTATTTAGATTTGAATGTTTACGATAAGAATATTATTCAGCACACAATCCCATCAATCCAGATCAGAAACCATTCAGGCAGAAGTTGAGAAGTATAAACCCAAGATTGTTTCCATCCATTGAAAAAGAGGTAACCCGAATGTAAAAATCAGGTATCATTATGCCAATTAGGTTTTCTGATTTGATTTCAAATTTGGTATCGTTAAGGAAAAATACTGGAGAGATAAGGTTATGCATAGATTTCTGGAATTTGAATAAGGTATCTTTAAAGGATAATTACCCCCATCCAAATATGGATCATGTTCTACAAAAGGTAGTTGGAGCAACACAGATGTCACTTCTTGATGATTATTTAGGTTATAATCATATTTTGGTACATGAGGAAGACCAAGGTAAGACTACTTTCACAACACCTTGGGGAACTTTTTAGTATGTTAAAATTCCATTCAGACGAAAGAATGCAGGGGCTACTTTTCAATGCACTATGGATATAGCCTTTGATAATGAGAAGGATGTTTTCTTAGTACTGTATCTTGATGATTTGACAATGTTTTCTGGTTCTAATGACCAACATTTGTATCATTTGAGAATTTTTTTTCAGAAATACAGGGAATTCGGGATTTCTTTAAATCTGAAGAAGAGTATTTTTTCCTTGGAGGAAGGCAAACTGCTTGGTCATATAATTTCTAAAGATGGCATTTGCATTGATCCTTCCAGAGTAGAAGACATTCATAAGATAGAATTTCCGCGGAATAAAAAAGGGATAGAGGCTTTCAATGGTAAGATGAACTTCTTACGCAGATTTGTCCATAATTTAGCTGAGCATTTGAGAGAAATGACTAATATGTTGAAGAAAGAAAATAGTGTAAAATGGACCACTGATGCTATGAATTCATTAAACTTGGTAAAGCTTTCTTTGAGCACAGACCTTGTTTTCATTAGTCTAGATTTTTCTAGTGATTTCTTTTCATTTTCATCCGAGCATAGTCTAGTTGTAATTTTGATGCAAAAGAGAGACCAGGTTGAACAACCTATTTCTTTCTTTAGTCGAGCCATTCGAGATGTTGCTCTTCTCTATAACATCATTGAGAAACAAGCTTTATCCCTAATCAAAGGTTTGAAAGGTTTCTAGTTTTATATTCTTCATTCACATATTGTTGCCTATGTTCCAAATGCAGCGGTGAAAAAAATTCTCACAGAAATTGATCCTGAAGGTCGGAGAGGTAGGTGGATAGAAGATATGCTATAGTATGATCTTGAGATAAGACCTACCAAACTGATCAATGGACAAGGGTTATCAAAGTTTATGGCTGAATCCGATTTGCATGATCTAGACATAAACCTTATTGTAGCAATGCCATATGATGAAGAAGATGGCGCTCTAATACAGGTATTTGAAATGTTTCTTACTTCACCATGGTATTCTGATATAGTATATGTTCTTCAGCACTTAAATCCACCTCCTAGATTGTCAAAAATTCAAGGTAGGTATTTCAAGTTAAAATATTCTAAATATTGCATTCTAGGAAGTGCTCTTTATTGGAAAGATCCAGGAGGTGTCCTTTTGAATTTTCTTGTTGAAGATGAAGCTAAGCAGGTAATGGATGACCTCCATAGGGGAGATTGTGGAGGTAATTTATTTTGGAAAACAACAACTAACAAAGTGTTGAGATCAGGGTATTATTGGCCAACTTTATTTTCCAATTTATACAAAACAATCATAAACTGTCATGAATATCAGTTTTTTCAGGGAAAAAGGAAACTGCTTCCTCTTCCGCTAAAAAATACTGTAATAAATGATCCTTTTAAAGAGTGGGGACTTGATTTTATTGGGGAAATTCATCCCACATCATCATCATAGCACATATGGATTCTAACAGCCACCGACTACTTCACCAAGTGGATCGAGGCTATTCCTACAAGGCAAGCTATGGAAACGGTAATCATTCAATTTTTAGAATCCAATATTTTGTCTCTTTTTGGTTGTCCTCACAATATTATTACAGATAATGCTGCAGCATTTAAGTCAAAGAAGATGGTTGAGTTTTTTCACAAGCATAATATCGGATTGGGTCATTCGACCACATATTATCCACAGGGCAATGGATTCGTTGAGTCTTCTAACAAATCTTTAGTGAATATTATCAAGAAAATGTTAGAGGAGAAAAAGAAAAATTGGCATAAGAAGCTTACTAATGCTTTTTGGGTAGACCGACTGAGCACAAAGAATTCAATAGGTATGTCACCTTTTGAACTAGTTTATGGTACAGATACAGTGTTTCCTACTTCACTCGTAGTTTCAGTTATAAGATTATTGCAGGAGGCAGATAGTGAAGAAGATGATATGCAACATCGAATCAAAAAAGTGATTCACCTTCAACAAACAAGAGAGGAAGTTTCTAAGACTAATTCTAAGCTTCAGGAGAGAATTAAGAAGATTTATGATTGAAAGACCAAAGAAGATAAATTTCAGCTTGAGGATGTAGTGCTGAGATTTGATGCAAGAAATGGAGATAAAGGTAAGCACAGGAAGTTTGAAAAAATTTGGAAGGGACCATACAATATTTTGGCTTATCGAGGACAGAATGCCTATTTGCTATAGGAGATTAATGGAGATGAATGTTTAGGAGGACCAGTCAATGATAGGCTCCTGAAACATTATTATTTATTATGCAATTTTTGAGATCACTTTCATTGTACATACTAGTTTATATTTTATGAAAATTTTGGGGTCGAATATCATCTAGGCTTGGGGCCCGAAGTGAAGGCTATAAAGCTTGTTGTTTTTCTGTTGTTTTCAAATTTTTGAGTGAGTTTTGAGTTAGTATCAGAGTCAGTTTTCGATTCATTTTCCATTTTTTTTAAATGGTTTTTTGAGTCAATTTGAATAATCTGAAGTCTTTTGGATTGTTTGACCGTATTTTCCCAATGGTTAACAGTATTTACCCAATGGTTAGGAATTTGGTCTATGGTTTTATTGACACCTCCAAGGATTTGCCATCCCCAATAAGGCCAATGTTAGTGTCATTATTGGTATACTTCCACCAGGGATCAAAACACATTTTCATGTGCATATTAGGTGTCCCATACTAAATAAATGTTTTATCATTCCGTTAGGTAATGCCATAAATTTGTTCCGCTAGTGGTTATCATCGTCAAATAAAATTTTCCTCTCTCCGAAATAATTTTTCTGACTCATTCGCATATCCCCTTTGAGCATAAAAACCTATGAAAATGCTTTGTTTTCAGTTGAAAGTTTTTAAAGTCAAAATTGCATTCAAAATTAGGTCAAAATCAGTCTCACTAGGTCACTAGGTTTTTTTCATTTTTCAAGGTCTTCCCTTCATCTCAATGAGGTCATCACAAATAAATAAGAGGTATTGAACAAAGATTATAGTGATGGTTTTATTATGTTTTAAAGATTGTATTTTCAATTTCAGAGCTATTTTTTTATCAAAATTGTCATTTTGATAGAAAGCCATTTATCTAATTTATTTTATTTTTTCAAATGTAATTTTATGCTACTATATGTAATACTTAATCCCAAGCTGTCAAAGAGAATATGTTAAGCCTCAGTGAGCAAAAGAAAATATAACTCCAGATTTATCCAACTTGCAAATGAAAAAGTGTCAAAGAGTATTAGTGAAAAATGAAGAAGACTTCAAAACATAAGAAAGTGGGTTTCTTCAAGTTAAATTAAATTCCACTTCCCTATAAAGGTCATTTAACACTTCAAGAGAGTCATTTTTTCCTTTCAAAGAGTAAGAAGTAGTTATCAAGGAATAATTTCTAAGTTTTTGAGTGAAATTTTGGCTAAGTTTCCTGGTGTTGCGCGTTCGGCACTTGGTGTTACGCGTTTGCATTGGCACTGCGCCCTTGCCTGATTTTATAAACACAATTTCTAAAGGCACTGCGCACTTGGAGATCATTGAGGTTCCTTTGCAGAGGCGATGTGCACTTACCATTGGCACTGCACGCCTAGCTAGAGAAGATTCCCAAGTGATCTAGCTGCCCAAACAAGTTTGAAACTTCTTCAAATATTTTCCAAAGTCCTCTAAAGAACTATTAAGTGGTAAGTGCATAACATAACCTATTTTTAAATTTATTTGATTATTCTTAAATTAATTTGAAGTATAACCCTAATAAAACCCTAATTACTAGCTTTTGATCATTCTTTTATTCCTATTTCATCCTCAAAGAAAATCAGTCATAAACAAGGGTAAGCACATTGGTTTAGGGTTTTCATTCATCCAGTTTGTCCCTATATACATTCCCTTTAATTCATTCCCTTCATTCACACTCATTCCCTTCACTCACACTCATTCCCTTCATTTTTCAAATCTAGTAATCTCATCTCCTTCCCGTCATTCATTTCACTTGAACCCTAGAGTTTTCACAAAACAGAATTTGAGATGTCAGAAGAAGAAGACAGTGGCATGGTTGGTTAGGCACAAATGCCAAGGAGAAATGATCACAAGGGAGGGAATATAAACATATTTGAACCTATCACCACAAGGGAACTCACGGCCTCTCATCTCATTGTTTCTTGTTTTAAACATGTGGGTTGTTTTGACTTTTGTGAGAGAGTGCAACAAATCCAAAATCACCCAGAATTAACAAGATTATGCATCATCGATTTACATGACAAGTATGTCAATTTTTCTGGTGTGAATTTAGATATGTCTACCAATGCCATTGCAGCTGCTGCAGGGATACCTAGTGTGGGAGAGAGGTCATTTAAACAAGAAAACCTAGACATGAGTTATTTTAAACCATACCCCAAACCTAGGTATAAAGATCAAAATAAGTCCATCTTCCATTTTTCTCATATTATTGATAGATATGCACCTGTGATGAGGATAATAATGAAGTATTTTAGTTGTGAGGGAAGGTTTTCCTGCCTCTACTCATACCATATCTGTCTTCTTATCCATTTCACTAAAGTTAGGAAGTTGCATATACCATATTATCTTTTCTGTAGCATTGAAAAAATGGCCTGCATTGTGCAAAAGATAGATTACAATCAGAAAATGAAGAGCCTATTTCATAATTCACTCATCAAGATGGTGGTCATGAATCATATATAGCAGAAAAAAATTCCATGGGATACATTAATTGCCTATGAGGTTTTCACTTCTTCACCTACTCATCATGAGAAGGATGTTCCTTCATCATCTCATCTTCTTGAATCCATTCCTCCATCACATCCCACTTCTCATACATCTCCACCCACTCACATCCATTCACCTCATGATGATCCTTCCTCATCAACGTTCCACCACCCTTCACCATCACTGTTAGTATGATTCTTTCGTCGTAAAAGATCACTTTAGCTACGCATAACAAATAGCCCTAACATCGATTATGGCTGAAAAATATCTTTAATTTTGTTGCACAAATTCAGATCTAAGCACAAAAGACATTAAGCAGATAAAATATAACATGGCTCCATAAATCCAATGGACAAGACAAGAAGAATGTATTTAAAAGAATTTTGTATTATATTAAAGAATGGGGCACCTGAGAGGAAAACATGAAAGGTGTCTTTCGGTTCTCCTTAGTGGGATGGGTTCTTGAAAGTCCTCAGTGTTTCAGATCTAACATTTCTCTCTCTTATGGGTGTAGAACAACAAACATAGAACTCAATGGGAGTTCACAAAACAAAATGGAAAATGGTGACCAAGAGTAGATCCAGAGTGATCTAATGCAATGAAGGTGACTAATGAATGGGGAAAACCCCCCTATTTATAAGAAAATATTGGGGCGGTCTAGAACTCGGTGCATGAATAAAATATTATTAATCGAATTCTAGAAGCATCCTTTAGGAATATTTTATTATATTTGTTGGAGGGAAATGGATTTTTGACTTGGGTCAATTCCTTTATTTATAAGTAACAAATAAATAAATGATTTATTTATTATTTTAAGGGAGATGAGGGGAATACAATTAAATAAATAATGGTTTATTTAATTATTTATATGTGATTTAGTCAAATTTAACTAAGAATATTATTTAAATAATGATTTAAATAACTTATTCTTAGGAAATAATTAAATAAATAATGATTTATTTAATTAATTTCCTTGTTTTGGGTTAAATATGACCAGGAAATATAAACAAATGAGTTATTTTATATGGTGAAAGAAATTTTACTTAGGGTAAAATTGGTCTTATATGGTGTACTTGGGTTCATCTAATAATAATAGGTTAGATGACCAAAAAATGGTGTAACAGATTGCCCCCCAACGTACGAGTTTTAGGAGAAAATCGTATGACCGAAGTACGTTGTAAGAACTCAATCACTAGATATCGAGAGGGAAGTGAGAGAGACAAATGTAAGGTTGGATGATGTGCTAAAGGACTAGACCCTGAGGAGATGAGACTTACAGGTGCAACAAGTCTCTAGTTGATGAAGTGGTACCTGTGCTAAAGGTGGCGGGGGAGGCATACCTATGCCCGCCGAGACAAAGTACAAAGAATAAGGCACCCGGAACACCACGGAACACAATAAGTACAAAGATTAAGGCATCTAGAAAACCACGGAATGCAATAATGAAGCATGTGTTGGCCAAAACATGAGCCAGATAAATCATAGGATGAATCCCACATACATGTGATGCCTGGAATAATATTCAGGACTTATACAGTAATATGGTAGTACATGAGATACAAATATACCCAAATTCCCTCTACACATGGGGAAGGGCTCTCAAAATCTGACAGAGACATGTGAATCGAAAATGGCGTTGAAAGCGGTTGAAGCCGATATCATCAAATGGGAGGAGTTGCATCAAGGGCGGGAATGAAGTCATATGGGCATGTGGGAGGCTACCTACAGGGCCACCCCCTCATGAGGGTTGAGACATCTCACACATGCCCGGGAATCACCAATAACTGTTGCGGCATCACTGGACCACCAAGTATACGTATCGTGAACATGCTGAAAAGGGGCTGGATCCAAGGTACCCAGACGAAGACTAATGATGATGTTGAAATGATGAAAGGTCCAAAGGGGACCCGAAAAACATGAGTATGAAATGGTATCTCATGACGGAAATCGACACAGACAAGAATAAAGATGGAGGCTAAGTGGTGCCCCAAGGAAAAGTGTTGTAAGTGAGGAAATCTGATTTGAAAAAGGAGGAAAGGAAGACTTCGTGGACAACATGTGTCCTGGTGAAGTAGTGACTGATGAAAACAAACATATGCTGGCTATCTACAAGAAATTAAAACATGCATTTCGAGCGGGAAATGCTAAGGGTAATACCTCTTGAGATAGAGTGCATTGTGAGGATTAGGAAGGGGGTGGCCTTCAAAGTCCTCTAAAAGATATGCCCCCTTCCCAAGATTTTTACTGATGATGTAAGGACCTAGCCATAATGAGTCGAACTTCCCATGACTGAGGGTATCGTGGGCCTGGTCATAAACTAGAACAAGGTCACCTTCATGAAAGGTGCGAGGATGCACTTTTCGGTCATACTGAGCTTTGGTGCGCTTTTTGGCCGCTTCAAGAGTTTGTAATGCAACACGACGATCTTCAGAAGCGCGCTCAAGCATGATAAGTCGTTGTTCTAGAGGTTGGGTATCGGGGAGAAGTTCGACGGCCAAATGAAGGGAAGGGATTTCACATTCGATTGGTAATACTGCCTCCTCGCCAAAGACAAGGTGGAAAGGAGTGAAACTGGTGGCGGTTTTAACAGAAGTACGATAAGCCCACAAAGCAGGGAAGAGCATGAGATGCCAATTGGTTTTGTGTTTATTCACCGTTCGTTGAAGCATGGTTTTAATAATTTTGTTGACCACTTCAACTTGGCCATTACCTTGGGGGTAATAGGAAGATGAATATTGGTGTTCAAAACCCAATAAGGAGGAGAGCTCATGCCAAATGTGATCTTTGAAATGTCGGCCATGGTATGAGACTAACTGTTTGGGAACTCCGAATCAAGCAATGACATTGTTAAAGAATAAGAAGGCTGCAGTGGCTGCCATATTGTTGAACGTAGGCATAGCTTCGGCCCATTTAGTGAAGCAGTCAACCGCCACGATGATATATTTGTGGTTACCAGCAGATGGAGGTCGAAATTCCTTAAAGTCGATGGCCCATTTACAAAAAGGACCAGTTGTGACAACAAGATGGAGAGGAGAGGGAGGAGCTCACGCCTTGGGGGCGAAATGTTGGCAATTGGAACAGTGTTTGATTGCTTCAATGCAATCACTGAAGAGAGAAGGCCAAAAATACCTAACATGCATGATTTTTTGGGTGGTGGCGAGGCTGGAGAGGTGGCCACCACAAGCGCCACTATGACAGGCATTTAGGACTTGCTCGGCTTCAGCATGGGTGAGGCAACGAAGAAGGATAGTATCTACGTCGTGACGATAAAGGTCATCGCCGATTAGAAGGTAGTGAGAGGCTTGGTGTCGGATACGTCGTCGAGCATCACGTTCAAGGTGAAGGGAGAACTTTTGGGTTCGCAAGTAAGTAAGGATGTCACCGTACCAAGGATCGTTGGTGGTGATGGAAAACAAATGTTCATCGGGAAGAGCGTCATTAATTGGAGTATCTTGCGTCCGAGTAGGTAAATCAGAAATGAGTTCAGCTAGGACTAAACCTTTCTTAATTTTTGGGGTGAAAAATTCAAGGTCGAATTCTTGGAGAATAACGACCCAACGGGCATACTTCCCATTGAGGATGCGGCGACTCAATAGGAAAGCCATGGGGTTGGAATCAGTCACAACCTTGGTGGAATGCATGAGGATATAATGACGCAATTTTTGGATTGAGAACACGATAGCTAGTGCTAATTTTTCTTCATGCGAGTAGGACACAGGTGGACTGGCAAGGTTCTTATGGAAATAATAGTTCACATGTTCGACACCATTATCATCCTCCTGGATAAGGACACCAGCAACCGAATATGTGGAAGCGGAGGTGTATAGGGTGAAATCTCGGTCAAAGTCAGGGGGACGGATGTGAGAGCATGCTTGAGGGCATCAAAAGACTCTTGAGCGTATGTATCCTAGACAAAAGGGGTGTGAGATTGAAGAAGTCTAAGGAAGCCATGTGCGGTAGTGGCGTAGTCAGGAACGAATCGGCGAAGAAAATTAGCTTTACCTTCGAGACTTTGTAGCTGGCGTAAGGTACGAGGTAGAGGAAGTTCAAGAATGGCTTGAACCTTCAAAGGGTCGAGAGTTATCCCATATTTAGACATGATGAAGCTGAGTAGACGACCGGCAGGAACACAGAAGACACATTTCAAAGGGTTAAGGCGAATGTTATACTTGCAGCATTGGAGAAAAATGGTACACAGGTCATGAAGGTGTTGCGCCTGATGTTTAGAACGTGCGGTAAGGTTGTCTAAATAGGCAAGGATAATATGGGCTAAGTCATGGAAGCAATAAGACATGGCTCGTTGAAAGGTGGCGCCAGGGTTTTTAAGGCCAAATGGCATGACTCGGTATGTGAAAGTGCCCCATGGACTAATGAACGCGGTTTTAAGTTGATCAACACGACAGATAACAATTTGGTTGTATCCGGAGAAGCCATCCATAAAGGAGAGAATCTCGTGCCCTACACACTCATTGATTATTTGGTCAATAAATGGTGTGGGGAAGTTGTCTTTGGGACAAGCTTTGTTCAGATCGCGAAAGTTGGTGCAAACATGAATGGTGCCTTGTTTTTTGAGAAAGGGAACTAGGTTAGACACCCAAGTGGTATATTCAATGGGGTACATGAAACCAGCCTGCCGGAGCTTGTCGATTTTAGCTTTGATGGCGTCACGTCTAGAAGGATGGACGGGTCTCAACTTTTGACGAACTGGAATGGCATCAGTCCATGTGTCGATGTGATGTTCGACAATGGCAAGATCGAGTCCGGGAATTTCTGAGTATGACCAGGTGAAAACATCACGAAATTATTTGAAGAGTTTCGTGTAGGCTTCAATTTCTTCTGGAGTGCATTGGGCGCCCATGGTGATATGTTCTTCAATACCTGGCTTGAAAGAAATGTTGATTTTGATGGTGGGAGAGATATTAGCCATATTGCCTTCTTCGAAAGCATCAGGTGCAGGGATGGGGTTTTTGAACCAATCGACTTTAACATGAATGAAGTCTTTGGATTCGAGGGCATATTGGTCATGGGATTGATGTGGGAGGAAATATGCATGATGGTGCATATCATCCCATGGAAAATCAGGGTTGGTCATGGCTTCCATGATGTCTTCATCGGATTGGAAAATGGGAAGAGAGGATGGAAGAGGTTGACCTGAGGAGGTAGGGGGATGAGACTCTTGATTGTGATGGGAAGGGCTCACAGGTACGATGTTATGTGAGGTGACAGAGTGAACAGTTGAATGATCAGGCGAAGCATTGGGGGAAGGTACTAAGGGGTTGGTATCCGAGAATCTCGGTGATGAGGAAAGGTAGGAAATGGTAGCTGAAGTCTCGGTCATTTCGGTATCAGGAGGAGGAATGGTAATCGTGGTAGACAGGTGGTCCTGTGTGAGGGAAGAAGGATTACGGATGAGGGCGGCTTCAAATTGGCGGTATGTGGCTAAAGAGGCACAATACTCGTCAAGGCGGGGGCAAAGGTGGGTATAGTGGCCATGGAAATTTCACAAAGAACAAGGGTGATTGGTGTGAAAATTCTTAAGTTTAGGGGTAGAATCCGGTATGGTGACATGGACTTCTGGGATGTATAATTATGGAAATGTTTCATTAACCATGGTCTTGAGAGGTGGTAATTCAGGGCAGGTATGAGTGGCGTGGCCAACAACATCACACAAAGCACACTGGATGGGATGCTTGGGAGGCCGAGGAGGGGCAGGGTTGGGTGGGGTAGGTTTGTCCTTTGATGCCCCCCTAAGAACTTTGCCATTTTTACTCAAAGTAGTTGTAACAGGAGGCGGTGCTGGTTGAGGTGACTAAGGTACCAGCATAGCAACAAAAGTTGTAGGGATTGGTTCAACTGGGATCAAAGTAATGTATGGTTTAGGTTGACTGGGCGGAGTGGTGGCTGGAGGGTCAAGATACCAGACGGGTATACCCAAAGTCAAGTTGGGGAGGGATAGGGTGGCCAAGGTAGGGACCAAATAAGCTCCAGGAGGGGGAGCGAGGAAAGGGATCTAACCAGCATGGAAATGGCCAGGAGGAATGGTGCCAAGGGGGTTGATTTCAGGTGGAATCGACCCATGAGGAGTGGCGGTAGGAGAAGATTCAGAAGGAAGAAGGGTGGCTAACGGGGGCGAAGAGCTAGGAGTTGGTTGAGGTTGAGGTTGCTGACCAGCCAAAGTGGGCTCTATAAGGTTAGCCCAAGATGATTACATCATGCAAACGTTCGCCAAGTTAGGATCAGAGATGGGAGGGGAGTTGAAAAAGGTGCCAAGCAAGGAGGAGTCTTTGTAGATGCTGGGCGAAACACTGGTCAAAGAATCAACAGTTTTCTTGTTGGTGACAGTAGAGATGGTGGACTGAGGGGAGGTCTGAGATTTTGGTTCATGGTAAGTCAACTGGTCAATGGTGACAATCTTGCCATTATGAGGGAAAAACATCTTGCAGTAGATTGCGGATGGGACGACTGACATGGCATAGGTGTAACTACGCCCCAAAAGGATGTTGTAGTCAAGAGGCGCGTTGATAACTTCAATGTCGACACAAACCGTCTTGCCGGCAAGGGTGATAGGACAGTTACGAAATAGGCCAATGGGCTACGAGGCATGGCCATCCCACGCACGAAGGGTGATGGTGGAAGGGGCCAGTTCAGGGGATCTGAGTTGTTGCCAAACTGAAGCGGACATGACGCAGGTAGATTCCCCCTCATCAATAATACACCGAGCAACATGAGCGTTTTGGATTTTGACGGAGATTTGGAAAGCAACCGAAGGAGGAAGGGGGGGATGTTCTGACTGACGGGCATCGAAAAAAATCAATTGGTCATCAGCAGGATCTACAACGCCCACGACAGATAGTAGAGCCCTCTTTTGAGAAGGACGCGACTAGAGGAGTTCCAGTGTTGAAATGGCGGCAGGAGATTGGGCCAGATCATCTACTATGCTGTAGGAATGGGCAGCCTGACCAGAGGAAACATTTCTGCGTAATGGTCCCTTAGGAGGTTTGGGATGAAACTCGGCTGTGGGCGGAGGGAGTTGCAAGGGACCATTGGGTGTCGATAGAGGCTCTATAGGACCTGACGATGGAGACTCGGAGACAGATGGAACGGGAGGTGTGGAAGACTGACGTGACCGAGTTTGAAGGTTGAGGTCGATGGTGAGAGGTGGGTCAGAGGCCATCATGAGAATCTGGTAATCATAGGAACCAGAAGGGGAAGGTTGAGTGGTTACCGGGGCGTGAGGTGGTTGAGTGGCCACAAATCCTTGTTGCGGGAAAGGATCGGTAAACACATCAGGCTGAGAAGTAACAGGGGTGGAAGGGGTAGTAGGGGAGGAGTGCTGTCCTCGTATGGTGGCCTGAGAATCCAAAAATTTTCGCATTTGTGGTAATAAGGGACAATCGTGAGTGTAGTGACCATAAACACCGCAACACAAACAAGGCTTATTGGTGCGAAGTGGCCTGTCCGGCTTGGGATGAGAGCCCTGTGGATGGTTGGTAGTGGTAGAGTCAATATTGGAAGGATTGGGTCCATGATTACCAGGAGCGGATTGATTGCCTCTTCTCTTTATTTGAGAAGGAGGACAATTAGGTGCCCCCTGCTGTGCAAATACTTGCCCTGGAGGGGGTAGTAAGTGCGGTTGTGGGGGTGGAGAAGGCAAGGGAGTGGGAGGTCCAAATGCTGGAGGAGCTGGGACACCAGGTTGTGGATATGGATAAGGAGTAGGGTGGGCAGCATTAAGGTAAGCAGGGGGTGGGAAAAAGGAGGAGGCATGCCGTAGCCTGAATACATGCTTCCTGGAGGGGAAAAAAAACCGGAAGGGCTGGCCCCTAGAGGAAAACCATGGCCCGGAGGAGGCTGGGCAGAGGTATGTGATAGGGCTCCAACGATACCGTCGGCAGAATGAGATGCCCCCGAGGCATTAGGGCCACTAGTTTTGGGAAGGTCAGGAAGGATGGTATAAACGTAACCAGATTGGGCATATATAAGGTCATACTTTAAGGAGATTTGGAGGGCGGCTTCTTCGGTTTGGGGAAAATGGGATGCGACATATTTGCCAATGGGAGGTAAGAGAGAGTGAAGGAACCAGTCCATGTAAACCCGATCTTCCAAGGGGGGAGCTCAGCATAAGCTTCTTCTGCGCCGCCATTCCTGGACATGAGCGGAAAGGCGGGTTGAGGAGGATTGACAGAAGGAGGTTAAAAGCTCGGTACCAGTGTCGTATCGGAGAGGGAGCTGGAAATAAGATAAAAAGGCTTGGGCAATGGTTGCAAAAGTGGTATGGGAGGAGGTGGCCTATTCAACATACCATTTAAAAGCTTCGCCTGTAAGTGTGCATTGGAACAATCGAAGATGAATAGAGTCGTCAGTAATGGAATTGGAGGAACACCACATATGGAAGGATTGGATATGGTTGGAGGGATCCTCACTAGAAGGCCTTAGAACTTGGGAATATCGGAGGGGAGATTGGTTGGCATAGAAGGCCAACTAACATCATGGCAGATAGGATCATTAATCAGCTGATTGAAGTCGGGGAGACTAGGGCCGGCCATTGAAGGGAGTAATGGGGCAGTCGAGGTAGGTCCCAAGGTGGTTCCACTGGAAACAGACCCAACAGTAGTACTGGGGTTACTACTGGTGGTAGGCCCTGAAGTAGACATGGTGAAAGTGACAGAGGGAGAACCAGGAGGGGGAGAACCCGAACAATCAGAGGAAAAGTCGGAGTGCGGACTCGGGGAAAGACTTACTCGATGACGACGGGAAGGAGGAAGTCGACCAAGCGGAAACTGAGGATGAAGGCCAAGAAGTCTTCAGGAGAGGTGCCTTGGGGGCGCAATGATGACGGGAAGAAGAAAACCGACAAGTGCAGGGAGGGAAAAAATCAAGTGAGGTCAAGGGCAGAAAGGTGCAGTGACAATTGATTTTAAATTATTTGCCAGGCAGTGTTAACCAAGCGCTTCTTCACTTAGGGTCAGTGTGTAGCGTGCGTTAATTTTAATTGTTTAAACCCATACGTTTTGAGTAAAAGAAAGAGTGTGCTTTGTAACGGAAAATAAATCTGCAGTAAATAAGACTAAAAGAATAGAAAATTAACAACTAAAGATGTAGCAATCTAACGCAAGAAGGCGGGTCTCTCAAAACTAGTCTATAAGAGAGAAAAAACTAGGCAAAGCATGCTAAAAAGAGGCCAATAGATTGAAGGTCCAGAGGGACTAGGATCTAAAGGGTAAATCTGCTGAAAAGCGGTGCAGAGAACAACAAATAGGCAGAGGCAAGGTTGCTGCTAAAAAGGAGGAGATCAGCTAAAAATAGAAGAGACAAGGCAGTGGCCTTAGAAATGAACCCAAACAAAACGATATGAGGTGGTTTTGAGAGGGAGAAGAGCTGATCGAAAGGGATTTGAAAAGGAGGTATTAGATCGGAGAAAAAGAGGGATAAAACTCTGGAAATTCATACTTCTGAAACAGTAAAGACTCATCCACAAAAAGTGGAGGGTACTAGAGCCCTAAGGGGAAAGATTCCCTCTTAGTTGAGTGAAGCAGATCAGAAACAGGTCCAAACGGGTAGAGACAGAGGCTGGAAAACCCTGACCGAAGCTTCAGACAAACCCATAAAAAGTGCTGAAAAATTTGCAGAAAAATTGCAGGTCGTAGGTTTGGGGCAGAAAAGTGCATCCTGAGGCTCAGGTCGCACTTTTTGGGCCGATAAGTGCGACCTGCAGATCCGGCTCTCTCGGTGGAATATTGTAGAAAAAATTGTCGTCTCAGCTGCGGTTGATGTCTGTCACCTGCGCAATAAGGCCAGAAACACACGGAAGTTAAAAATTTGACTGTTTGAGGGTTTTAGGGGTGAAAATCACCATAAAAATAGGAAAAACAAAAAATGGAAGAGAAACCCTAGGGTATGAAAAATTTGGATATGCAGGAATAGATAAAACGACAGCAGTCGCAAAAGAAAACCCGTGTGGAGTCGCCAATTGTTAGTATGATTATTTCATCGTAAAAGATCACTTTAGCTACGCATAACAAATAGCCCTAACATTGATTATGGCTGAAAAATATCTTTAAGTTTGATGCACAAATTCAGATCTAAGCACAAAAGACATTAAGTAGATAAAATATAACATGGCTCCATAAATCCAATGGACAAGACAAGAAGAATGTATTTAAAAGAATTTTGTATTATATTAAAGAATGGGGCACCTGAGAGGAAAACAAGAAAGGTGTCTTCCGGTTCTCCTCAGTGGGATGGGTTCTTGAAAGTCCTCAGTGTTTCAAATCTAACATTTCTCTCTCTTATGGGTGTAGAACAACAAACATAGAACTCAATGGGAGTTCACAAAACAAAATGGAAAATGGTGACCAAGAGTAGATCCAGAGTGATCTAATGCAATGAAGGTGACCAATGAATGGGGAAAACCCCCCTATTTATAACAAAATATTGGGGCGGTCTAGAACTCGGTGCATGAATAAAATATTATTAATCGATTCTAGAAGCACCCTTTAGGAATATTTTATTATATTTGTTGGAGGGAAAAGGGTTCTTGACTTGGGTCAATTCCTTTATTTATAAATAATAAATAAATAAATGGTTTATTTATCTTTTTAGGGAAGTGATGGGAATATAATTAAATAAATAATGGTTTATTTAATTATTTATGGATGATTTAGTCAAATTTAACTAGGAATATTATTTAAATAATGATTTAAATAACTTATTCTTAGGAAATAATTAAATAAATAAGGATTTATTTAATTAAGTTCTTTATTTTTGGTTAAATATGACTAGGAAATATAAACAAATGAGTTATTTTATATGGTGAAAGCAATTTTACTTAGGGTAAAATTGGTCTTACATGGTGTACTTGGGTTCATCTAATAATAATAGGTTAGATGACCAAAAAATGGTGTAACAATCACATCATGATACCAAAGCCTCAAGCAGTGAAAGAGATATTCTAGCAGCTGGCACTAAAGTGATTGATATTGAGCCATTTCTTTTGACCTATTAGAGAGGCCATATGCATTTGTTTGTTTCACTTGAGGTGAAAGGGTCCATGCCTTCTTCATCATCAAAAGAGGTTGATAAGGGCAAGGAAAAGGTTATAGAGCATATCATTGTTGAAGAGGAAGATAAACATGAAATTGAGAAGGAGTTTCAGTTGATTGATGATGATGAGGATGAGGTCAGAATCACAAATATGTTGATCAAAATCAAGGATGCCAAGATTAGTGAGCTTGAAGCTAATATTGGTAGAGAAAAGAATGTGATTAACTTTCTTGAGCTAGAGAATTAGTAGTTGGAGACAAAGAAAACCACTAGTGAGGTGAAGGAAATCAAAGCTCTAAGAGAGGCTAGAAAGGTTAAGGCATTGCTGGATGAGACCTTGGGTATATTTGATCATAGTGATGATGAGGAAAATCAAATTCCTAGGTAGAGACCAAGGAAAATTGGGTTGAAGAGGGCTTTAGCCTGAGAAAGACAGAAAGAGGCCGAATTGGTAATATGGAGGAAAGGTAATATGGAGGAAATAAAGTGACCTCCTCATCAGCTCAGAGGAGAAGGTAATATGGAAGAAAGAAAGTGACCTAGACAAAACCTATTTCTACCAAGGTAATGCACCCCAAGAACTGCTAAGATGCGTTATAAAGCTTCTGATCCATGTAAAGGTCGCGTTAGTGACTAGGGCAATGCTCTAGTTGGCCCAGAGGGCAGCGTTACCCATGTTTAAACATAAAATAGGAAAAATCCTGCAGACAATGATTGGCAAACCCAGCTTTTTCTCATGGAGAGTCAGTACAAAATAGAAACTGAAAGGCACTAACCTCTTATTAGGCCTTACCAAAAGCAAATAGACCCTCAAAGAAGGAAAAAGCATGTAAAGCTAAGGAAACATCTTGGTTTTTTCCTTTTCAAACTGGTTGAAAGAGTTGGGCAAGATCTGCCCTCTCCATCTCCTATAAAATGGAGTTGTGGGTTACTAGTCCAAGGTCAAACGTTTTTTGAATACATGTGGAGCAGAGTTACGTTGTAACTATATGGTAGTTGAGGATCGGTGAAGGAAAATTGAGAGCTTACCACCTTGACCACCATCACATACAAGGAAAGAGAGAGAGATATTGGAAGGTTGAGGAGAGCTTGGTCCAACTGACGATTGTAATCCTCCATTTTATAAATAAATAGAACTATATCTATTTTTTCCATTTTATGCTCTGATATTGTCATTATTTTCCAACTGTTAATATAGCATGATATTAATGGCTTAGATCTGTTTTATTTTATGTTTATTATATGCTGATTTGAGTTAAAAAATAGTATATTGTAGTAGAGATTACACGAGTGCTTTGTTTGATCGCAGGACCCGAATTTGGAACTAGAAAACGAGGATATTTTCTTCGCTTCTCAGTGTTTGTTGAAGGATTGGGGATCAGAAAAGAGGTAATCTCTCATCTCGTTTTACTAATTGATATAAATCAGCTTGAACATATATGCAGTATCTTTGTGAACTATACAGATAATCTGACTGTCTGCCTCTGTTAAGCCCATATATTAATAGTGTATTCCCTTATTATGTTAGTGTAGCCCCCCTTCTTGTTATTGTTGTACCCCTGTAACCCCCATATTGTCATTATTGTGCCCTTACATTATTATTGTTACGTCGGCTAGGATTACATTGTGGCCCCATGGACTCCTATATATAGAAAGGAGGTTTTTTCATTTGTATCATCCAATAATTGTTCATTCATGTAATGTATTGGAGGTTTCCCCCTCAAAATGGCTTATTTATAAGGCGTTGATATCTCTTTTCTTCTATTTTTGGAGCTGGTTTCACAACATTTGGTATCAGAGCTTGGGATTCTAGGGTTTCGCTGCTCCAAACAGGTCATCGTGTAATTGTTGCTATAAAATTTTTTCTATGAAGGTTCAGAAGCTGAAATTTTTAGAGTGTGAAGTCAAAATCCCAAGGAACATCATCACAAAATTTCAGAGCTTGGTTCTCAATATTTTCGGAGATATGATCTATGGAAGTTAGGTCTTTTTGCAAGCTCCTGAATTTCACTTAAAAAGGTAATCGCAAAAGTTTCACTATAATTTTGTTTCTATGAAGGTTCAGAAGCTGAAATCCTAAGGAACATCATCAAAAAATTTCAGAGCTTGGTTCACAATATTTGTGGAGATATGATCTGTGGAAGTTAGGCCTTTTTCAGGCTCTCGAATTTCATCTCAAAGAGGTGATTGTGGGAAAATTTTCATAACTCTCTCTCTGAGCATCAGATTGGAATTCTATAAAAAGTGACTGGAATTACACAAACTATAGTTTCCTGTCTATAAATTTCAGATATAGAGGAGAAAACAGTGACACGTGGCAAGTCGTACAAGTTCGCTCTATTGAACTAGTCCATAATTGGGTCATTGTGGGAGATTGGAAATAACTTTGCCTTGAAGAATCCAAATCAGGTCAGACCTGTGACATTTGAAAGAAGCTTTATAGGGATACTTCAGGGCCAAATTTCAGCTATTGAGGATCTAAAAGCACATAGATAATTTAGTTTCAATATCAATCTTTTCAAAAGAAAGAAAAAGGTGTGTATTTGGTTTTTAAAATTGCATAACGCTTGTTTGAAAAAGCAGTTTAAAGTGATTCCAAGGGCATATTTTAGAATGTTATCAGTATTGGGTTCTAAAATTCCTCAAGAAAATAATTCCATACCCATTAAGCCCTCAAAAATCTATACTCTGACGCATGAAGAGGAAGAATTGCAGTATGAGATATCAAAATTATGGTACCAAGTGCAACAAATTTCGATCTTACGAAGAGCAACCGAAGATGACATAGATGGTTTAAAAGAAAAAATGGAGGCTAATTTGGATGGTTTGAAGGTGTTAGCACCCTGTGATTAGCAAGATTGGAAAAAGTCCAACTGCAGAGGTAACATCATACCACTTTGGGATTCAAGGATCTAGCCCTCCTGAATCCAGAGAGGGATCTCTCTATAAATGAGTTAAAAGATGTGCTCTTCAAAGGCTGAAATTGTGATATTAGGCTAGTTATGAAGAGCATGGGTTTGATTTGTTTGTTTTTGGTTGGGAAAAGACATGATGAAGATGAAAGGCAGTTCAAAATAAAGGATGAATATGTCTGCAAATGAAGGAATGATTCAGCTGACAGAAAAGGGCAAAGACAGTTTTAACCCATTGGGCTATGGAGTCATAGGAGGATTTAATTGGACAGCAAGATTCAAGAAGGATCCATGGGGCAAGTTACTTATATCAAAGGATCTTTTAAAGTGATTTTATGGAATGAAACAGATAGGAAGTGAAAGACCAAACAAAATGAAGAACAAAGCACAATCTAAGATCAAGTAAGTACTTTTAAACTAGCTTGCTTTCAACATGTACTTAAGGGGAAACATAAAAGTATTTCTGTTGATTAGGTAAGTGCTTTTAAACTAGCCTGCATTGAAGTAATTTCAATCAGAAACAATTAAAAAACAGTTCGAACTGCTTAAGATCAGGTAAGTGCTTTTAAACTAGCCCGCTTTCAGCATATTCAATAAGGAAAGACAGATGATAATCACAAAGATCAATCTAGATCAGGGAAGTACTTTTAAACTAACCTGCATTAATATACTCTAAGGAAAACACAGGGAAGGCTCGTTTTAAAGAGAAATATAGATCAGGGAAGTACTTTTAAACTAACCTGCATTAATATACTCTTTAAAGAGAACATTCAAATGAAGAAAACATAGAAGCAAATCTTTCAGTAAGAGTAGGGTACCGTGGAGGATATATCCTAACTCTATGTTTGCTGCTCTTTATCAGAGAAAGTGAACAGAATGAAAACATTAAGCAAAATAACAATTAACAGTAAGGAGCACATCACCATCGACATAATTTAGGATTCCATGAATCAGAAGCTTGTATTGATGTTCAAACCAGTTACAATCAACAAGCCCGGTGGGTCTCTACAGCTTTGAAATTCTCATATCAGCTTGTGTATTTTTTCTGTTACAAGACAGGGCATCAGTAGCTTTAGAATAACTATTACATGCATTCAGATGTCCCGAGACCAACGTTTTTTTCTTGTTTACATATTTATTTATAGAATAATGAGAAGGTGGGAGGATTCCCCAGGAGCCAAGTATCATTAATTATGTGATTAATCTGATCTCTTGACCTTTGAGAACCAGGAAAGGCATAAGGCGGGGCTGTAATCATTCCCAACTCTGCTTTATAACTCTGTTTCTGCCTCCCGAGGCCTAATTATTGAAAAGATCTGCTTCTGAAATGGTCTTTAATCCTTTAAAATAGTTTTGCCGACAATTTTAAGAGATAAGATCCTTGACTAGCATTAATTGTTCGGAAAAATTTGGTTTTTTGTGAGGCTGTAGGTGCCTCTAGGAGCTGGAGAGGGTTCAATAAGCCTCTGTTTATGGCGGTGGAGGTTTTCTCAGCTCGACAGTTGTCTTTGTCGTTCTCAAAACACCTTTAATTTACTTGAGAACTGTGTTTAGGTCTTCAAATTTCCTGTTTCTTCAATGTATTGTTGTGTCTTGTTGATGTGCAGGCCACGCAGGGCTCTTTTTGATATCAACGCTCATGAATCATTGATAAAAAAAATGGAATAGAGCCCGCGAATGGTTCTTTTTACTAGCCCGACGACGCAGGAAATGTCTTTCCCGGCTCTCAGCTTTCCTTCATTATTCAATAAAAAACCATTAAAAATTCCTGCAAAACGCAAAAAAATATGTTATAAAATCCTGCGTTTCTTGGGTTTACTACTTCAGAGGCGGGAAATGGGAGCAGATCCATTGGATGGCATCATCCAACGGTGGAGATTAGTCGAAAGGAGATTGAAAACGGAGCGAAAGGAAGAATTTAAACGGAACCGTTGATCACGCGATAATAAACGGTGGAGATTGGTTTTGAAAACCCTTTGGTATAGGCGGAGGGCAATTAAATAACGCGGGAGAGATCTGGGACTGTCCGATCTGGACCCGTGGATGGTCCAGATCTAATCGGAGGATCACAATCGGCGGGGAGAAACAAAGGGTGCGATTGGAAAATGCCGATGCGATTGCGCGATCGGGGAGACTAGTGCGATCAAGCGATGACCATTGGATCAGTGGGGAAACGAACGGACGGGATTGAATCAGAAGGATGAGCGATCGGGGATCGGAAGATAGGACTTGCGATTTCCATTGGAGGTTGGGGTGCGATTGAGCGCTGACCGTTGGATCAGCGGGGAAATGGACGGACGGGATCAAATCAGAGCAATTACAATCGGGGAGAGCGGAAGAGGGGATGCGATTGAAACTTGCGATTAGAGACTTGCGATTGAGCACTGGCCGTTGATCTGAGGACCAGATCAACGGTAGGGAATGAATCGGAGGGATAGGCGATCGGGGGGACAAACAAACACATGCGATTGAAACTTTGCGATGCGATTTAGCGTTGTGCGTCCGATAGGTTTATGATCGACGGTGGATTATGCATCAGCGAAAAAACCTTTTAACAAATTATAAAACCCAAATATTTTGAATAACACAAAGTTTTTTGGTGGATCGGAGCGGCATATTTATGTATAACATGATTGGCGCCCGATTGCGGGGCCGTCGGATATATGGAACGCAAAAGGGCCCGGGGCTTAGTACATCAAAGGCCAATCACAATCGGAACAGCGGGCCTGGTCTTTCCGATCAACCCATTGTGAATTCTCTGATCGCGATTGCGCAATCGGGTCTTTTTAATCAACCCATTTGTAAATTTCAGCACGTGACTTAGGTTTTTAGATCTAAACTTTGGATAAATGGATTTTTGGGTTTTACATGGAAATTAATGGATCGGGAAAGGATTATTTCACGAGGTTTTAGCGCCCGATTACGGGCCCAAAGGGTTACATGAAATAACGATATCATTGGAGGTTATGACCATAAGGCTTAATCACATCAGAACTTTTTTGTCAACACAATGAAAACAGACTTGCACACTTTGGATCTTTGCGATGCGAAAAGCGCCTTAACCTTTTAGCATGTGGTTCCAGCCCCAAAGCGTATGGTGGGGAAGTGGTTAAGACTTGGCCCTAAGGGACTTAAACCCTTAATGCAAGAATGGGGTTTTTTCATATATTTTCAATGGATTTCCAAGGATTGGGAGAGTTTTGACAGAGTTTCAAAAAATGAGTTTAAGCTCGGTAAAGGCAAATTTTATGAAAGGAAGATGAGGAAAATGGAAAACAAAGGAAAATGATGGAAAATATGAAGGTTAGTCTCTGAGAGGAAGAAGGGAAGAGAAGGAGCATGTTGCAGCAGTCTTTTCATGGAAGTTTTTAGCAGAATTTCTGAGCTCTGAGGGGAATCAGCAGTGAAGGCTTTTTAGACATGAGCATGAGATCATCTGCAGGCTTCAAGAGATAACATTTTGGCCAGGAAAGTGTTTCTTGAAGACTAAAAAATTTTTTGGCCACCTTTTGATAGAAAAATTTTTATAGGTGGCCAACAGAAGGATCGAATAATAGATAATATGGATGATAAACTATTGGAATATCACATTGAGCATCAACAAGTTCTCCAACTCTCAAAGGATAACCTAACTTTGGTGCAGAATATAATGAAACAATAGGAAGATCAACATCACATCAAAAGAAGTTTTGAATAAGTCACAGAAACAAGAACTCGACAAGTACGATCAATTTCAGAGTATCTCAGCAAGTGGAAGAAATTTCCTGTAGAAGATATCACATGGGAGGATGAGAATTTTATACAGAAGCATCAAGAAATAATCAAGCGTTGAGGACAGCCTTTGTTTGAAGGAGAGGGGCATGTTAAGTCTCTATATTAATAGTGTAGTCCCCTATTATGTTAGTGTAGCCCCCCTTATTATTATTGTTGTACCCCTGTAACCCCCATATTGTTATTATTGTGCCCTTACATTATTATTGTTACGTCGGCTAGGATTAAATTGTGGCCCCATGGACTCCTATATATAGAAAGGAGGTTTTGTCATTTGTATCATCTAATAATTGTTAATTCATGTAATGTATTGGAGGTTGCCCCCTCGAAGTGGCTTATTTATAAGGCATTGATATCTCTTTTCTTCTATTTTTGGAGTTGGTTTCACAACAGCCTTGGGCACCGGAAAGCCTAGAGAGGGATATTGGATAACTAGTACCCAAGCATATTACCCTATAGCAAAATTGGTGACTCCGCTGGGGAGTAAACCCCAAGTTTCCGGACTATTCCTGTCACTCTCCCGTTTTCTTTCCTTCTGTTAACATACCCTTCTAGCCAATTTATATGCTCAGTAGACATATCAAAAGCTCACAGAGTTCAGATCAAACCCTACTTAGCCATCTGAAAATTTTTACCCTAACTAACGCTACCATTGTTAGTCTTCCACTACGTTATAATGCGGTCCAGGATTAGAACCAGTGCATTAGTCTCTGCATTAATGCGGTCCAGGCTTAGATACAGTGTGTTACCCAACCAAAAATTTGTTGTTCACACCCGTGTTGTGTTTCCTTTTTGTGGTAAGGTTCTTGGCTATCAGAATACCTTCTCTTGCTGGATCCCTCTGCTTGTTTACCAGCTAGCATTCCTGTCTTTTACTCTCATTTGAAAGATTAATGTGAAACACATCTACTTTTTGAAGAGAATATTTTTATTTTATTTTTCTGAACACATTTGAATTAATTCTGAACATTTTTTGGTTAAAAGACTGTTAAGAAAAGATAAATAGATGTCTTAATATTTAATGTTGAACTTTTCTATTTGAATGTTTGGTGCATGGATGTTGAAAAGAAACCTCTCCTTGTAGAAATACTCTTCATTGAATTGAATATTTAGAGCATGTTTTTGCATGTTTTTTTGACTCAAAGTCTCATCAAATTTCATACATCCACTCCCCCTCTGCAAGACTAATAATAAAAGTACACTAAGAGTCAAGTGATAATAAAATCAATCATATAAATTTTTCTGAGCTCACACCAACAGTAGTTCAGGCTAGGATCTTGGGGTAGGAAAAGTGAGAAAATCACCCAAGATCTCCAAACTTGAAACTAGAGTGATTAATGAGAGAAATCATACTGCACTAATATTATCAGGAGAACTCCACTACTGGAGCTAAGCGTGAGACAACACTCGGGTGCATGTGAAGGTATCCTGCCTTCAAGTGCATTCAATGGGCATTCTATATATTGGGGTTCCCTTCAGGGATGTCAAATCTAGATCGGGGATCTAGGTGTTCTGCCCATATAGCGTGCTGTCTATGACTGTGACCCCCCTGATGATGCCTGTGATTTGAGGTATCCTTAGTGGCCAAAATTATTAGGGACTTACAGAAGGTGATTGGGACAGGCTGTCCTGGTACCTAAAACAGATGGACCTACTCTATCTTCGGTCTTTAGGAGGGTACTTGTCTCCACGAGAGTACTTACACCTATCGTCTGAGGTTCGAGTGAAGCTATAGATTAACTGTAACTGTACTTATGACCAACCCTCTCTGTATGCTATTGTGATACTGGGTTTCATCTCCAGCAAACGGTAGTACTCAGACAGGGCATCCTATTCTGGCTTCTCGTTGATTGATCTTTAGAGAGTCCTTGTTTCTTTTTTAGGTGTGTGGCTACTGTCACTGAGAATTTATAATACATCACAAATCATTAAAATTTACTTAAAATAAACAGGTCACCGTGGCATCTTCCGACCATCGCCGTCTGTCTCAATGACAGCAAGGTCTCCCTCCTTTGACACCGGATGAAGAACTGAGTCTTGGTGAACCCGTGGCTTCCATGGAAGAGTAGTCTCCATTGACAAACCCTGATTTTCACATAGCCCCGTATCACATGGAATTTCCAGAGGACCCTTTTATAGAAGGTGTCGTACCTCCTTACAATCCTCCACTCACTAATCCGTTGGCACCTGTGATAGTTCAGATTACACTACAAAAAATGTCTTCGGTTGCACCAACATCCATTTCACAACTGGCACCTATGGGGTGGGTACCCATGGAAACCAACCCAGGTTCACCACCACCCTCCCCGCCAGTAGTAAGTTCTATACCAATAATCGGTAACCCCAGTAGTCAACCTCTACCTGGTCCCAACCCTACAGTCATCATAACTTTCAGTGGATCCTCGAGTCCTTCGAGATCTACTCCTACAGTGACAATAACAGGATCCATGGTTCACCCTCCCATGAGTGGGGCTACTTCGGTTCCTTTTAGCAAACCTTTCGGTTAGAATCCTTTGCTGAGTTCAAACCCCTTGCCCTCCATACCAGGGGGCAGTGTCACCATCACGCAAATAATAGGGAATATTTCGCTACCCCTGCAATCGTTAGGACAAACCAGACAACCTATTGTTAACACTATTCCCTTAAGTGGTCTAAATCTCAGTGTAGGATCCATGCCATTTCTTAATTATGCACATAGCAGCATGCCTCTGGCTGGCTCTATTGCGTCCATATGGGCCAATCCACCCCAACATCCATCTGTACAAGGGGGGAAATTTTATCCTAGGGGAAATCAATTGTTCACCCCACAATACAATATACCCTATGGACAACAACCATATATCCCTACACCTCCACCCATAGGAAATTTTTATCAACAAAGTCCTACTTATCCTACTGGTAACACATTGGAGGGTGGACCCTATGGTCCAAATAGTCTGCCAATACTTCCTTGGCTAGATCAGGGGGAAAACACACATTTTCCATTTTTAGTAGCTCTAGACATCCCCGACATCTATAAAATGACTAATTATCCCATCAATCACAACCCACTCTAGCCTTTAGTTCCGCACAAGATTCCGTCTAACATCCCGAAATTTGACGGGAAACAAGGGGAGGATCTGGCTTCACACATCACCACATTTCATCTATGGTCTGTATCTAATTCCATGGTGGATGATAGTATCCAGCTTCGGCTGTTACCCCGCACTCTCATCGGCAATGCTGCCAAGTGGTATAATGAATTACCACACATCGCCATCAACACTTTTGGTGCCTTAGCTACAGAATTTCTAAAAAAAATTCAATTACCTATCATATTTGAAACTGGTACGAAAATTTTAACCTCGTTGCGCCAAGACACTACCACCCACATCTCCAATCACATTCATGAATGGAGGCGTAGGAGGAGGCTGGTTAAAGCACCAATCCTGGATCATCTCCTAGCTAATTGGTTTTTTAAATCTCTCTTACCAACCCTAGCTAAATACATTGGCCTATCCGGTGCGGTCACAGAATATCAATCAATTTTTCATGCCCAACATTTAGATTTAATCTATTCGCAATTTGGCACACTATATGATTTACTCCCCCATGCCCTTGGTAATCCAAATTCTCCCACCACTCAAAAACCCAGAGTCCACGCCGATGGTCTCGTTGGCACAATCTCTGGCATAGCCACAAAACAGTCTCGAGGGAAAACCTCCTACCCATCTTTTGCTGCCACTGCCCCTAACCAATCGACTAATATTCCTACTACTGAGGTAAATTCTATGCAAACATCACAAAAATCTAGTGGAAAGAATAAGAAAAAAAGTAAAAATACATCTTCTTCGGAAGAGCAGCCGGACCATCAAAATAATCCCAATCAGAAAAACACTGCTAAAAATGACAAAGGGAAGGAAAGGCCCATGAAATTTCCTTGAAAAATCTGTGCGGAGGAACACTTGACATACAAATGCCCTCGGCTACAGGAAGTGACAAATTTTATCGCAAACAAGGACTCTGGGAGGACACCTACCGTCCTACATAATCCCTTCCCTAATCCACAACAAAAATAAAAACACATGGTTGCAAACCCGCCACAACCCCCGCAAAGGGGCAATGGTGGTTCACATCCTTCCAGTGAAGGATCATCCGCCATTTATGGCATAGAAATTGTTGAACTTCAGACACGAGCCAAAATTTATGGAAATCTTGTCATAGATACTCAGGAACCTGGTACGAGTTCAAATCCACTGTCGCCCAACGATTTGCATATCAAATGGCCTACTGCTAACCCCATGATTCATCCCCCCAAAGGGACACTTCGATGCATGACTCATAACACCTCTACACGTGCCGCCCAAAACTACAACATTGTAGAAGATTTGGCATACACACCATCAGCCATGTCTTCTCTCAAAGTATTGCAAACTTGTCCAGCACAAAGGAAAGCCTTTCTTTTAGCCATTGGTGGGATTAACCCCCAGGATTCTACACTAGCTATTTTTGACATGGAGAAATCTAAACCTCACCTCTCACACCAACTTGCATTCCAGATACAAGTTGTGTCGAAAGGGAGACCAATCCATCACACTGTCATTGACGAAGGTGCTTAAACCAGTGTTATGTCAACTACTTTCTGGCTCGCTTTGGGTTCTCCCAATTTGCCTCCACCATCGAATTCCCTCAAAGATTTCGATGGCCACACTTTCCACCCAGAAGGCTACCTTGCTATCTTTCCCATTACACTTAGTGGGAAAACGATAACAGTGGACATTGAAGTCATAGATCGTCATCTCGACTATAATCTATTGCTGGGTCGCAGTTGGTCATATGCAATGACTACCATTGTTTCTTCCATTTTCTGACTCATCCTTTTTTCGTTGGATGGGAAAATAGTCACAGTGGATCAATTATCCTTTTAAACCCCTGATTATGCCAAATTACCAAGTAGCACTGTACCCCTAATAGGAGGCGTTCCTGACTCATACATCAGTATTGGTATCGGTCTTCTGAAGGCATCTTCCCTAATGGGTTGTTTTCCTCTCCTACTGCCTGAGGTTCCAAATAAAGCTGCAATGATATCCACGACATTGGATGGCTCTATCGACCCATGGA
This sequence comes from Pinus albicaulis, assembly GCA_034641835.2. NCBI lineage: Eukaryota > Viridiplantae > Streptophyta > Pinopsida > Pinales > Pinaceae > Pinus > Pinus albicaulis. The sequence continues at coordinate 1,308,356,403 of CM076575.1, read as the reverse complement.
TCCTACCAGCATCTTCATACATTGATTCCTATGGAGATCAGATGCTGCTCTCACCAGCCGAGTTGGTTTACCAAACCATCCAAATTACATCTAAACCCTCCATGGCTATGGTTTCAACCAATGGTATGAGCTCCCCACCCATCACATTTCCTTCTAAATATCTCCTCGATGAAATCCTACCTATGGACGAAGCTATTCAAGAGATCATGTCTCTAGAAGAATGACCTTGGGGAGAATTCCACCATCGCGCTTCGATGTTTGATTCGGACACGATAACTACTCAAATCCCATCCTTTGACCCACCTGAGATGGTCCCTTCCGCTTACACGATTGTTCAAACCATCAATTCGGAAGGGAACATGGGAAATATTTCTAAGACAATGCTCATAGATATCTCGGTCAAAACGGGTATTGTGGAAAACATTCAGATTGGAGCAGATTGCAACCCTGAGGAAATTGCACACTTCACATCCCTCTTTAAAGAATTCTGCGATGTGTTTGCTTGGTTTTACGATGAAATTCCGAGCATATATCCATCTATAGTCGAGCACGAAATAAAAGTTTATGACAATGCTAAACCTGTTCGACAACGACTCCGACCTATTCACCCATGCAAAGTGGCCGCCATCAAAACTGAAGTAGAAAAAATTTTGAACGCTGGTTTCATCTATCCCGTTCCTTTGAAAAGATGGGTTTCCAATCCAGTCCCCATAGACGAAAAAAAAGGCACCATCCGAGTTTGTGTTGATTATCACGATCTGTACGCTGCTTGTCCCAAAGAAAATTATCCTATGCCGTTCATAGATCAAATACTTGATGATTTCACAGGATGTGAGTCTTTTTCTTTTGTGGATGGTTTCTCAGGGTATAACCAGATTGCGATTAAAAAAGATGACCAACATAAAACTACTTTCATCTGTCCTTGGGGCACATTTGCGTATCGTAAACTCCCATTCAGTCTAAAGAATGCTGGAGCAACTTTTCAAAGGGCTATGGACTATGCTTTTCATGACATTAGGCATATTGTACAAGCATACTTGGATGACCTCCCGGCTCACTCCAAGAAGCGATCCCATCACCTTGCGCACCTCAAACAAATATTTGCCTGGTGTAGGTTCTACAATATACGTCTAAATCCACATAAGTGCATATTTTTTGTCGAGTCTGGACGTCTTCTAGGTTTTATTGTCTCCAAGCATGGGATTAGGGTTGATCCCGATAAAATTAAGGCAATCGTTGAATTTCCCTCACCACAATCCATCCTGCAACTCCAACGTTTGCAAGGGAAAGAAATTTTTTTACGTCATTTCATCGTGAACTATGCCGAGATGACAAAAGGCTTTATAAGGGAAAACTATATTTATGGGATGACCAAGCTCAACAGTCGTTTGACGCCTTGAAACAAGCACTCGTTTCCGCCCCACTTCTTAGTGCCCCCGAATACTCATGCGACTTTCTCCTCTACCTGGCAGCCTCACCATCCTCACTTGGCATGGTTCTAGTTCAAGTTCACAATGATGATAGTGAACATGTGATATATTACCTTTCAAAAGGTCTTGTCGGACCTGAACTACGATAATCACATGTGGAAAAACTCTCCCTCGTAGTGGTATTCGCTGTCACTCGACTCCGACACTATATATTACTATGTCAGACTACTGTTACTACTTTGGAGAATCCCATGAGACACATTTTTTCTCGCCAAGTTATCGGAGGAAAATATTCCAAATGGATAGTGATCCTCCAACAATTTGACATGGTTTTCACTGCTGCTAAAGGAAAGAAATCTCTAGTCTTCACCAAATTACTGTTGGATCTTCCCAAAATTGACCCAGGAGATGTAGCTCATGATCCATTTCCTGATGAAACTATCGTCTTAGTTGATTCTTCTGATCCTTGGTATGGAGACATTTTGGTCTATCCCCAAACTCAACGCTTCCACCCAACTATCACATCAGACAACCGCTGTCATATTCGCCACCATGCGAAACACTACCTCGTACTCAACGATACTCTATATCGTCATGGTGTCGATACTATTCTTTGGCGTTGTCTCACTATTGATGAAGTAGAACATGTTTTAAATGACTTTCACACAGGGGCGTGTGGCGGTCATCTTTCTGGCATGGCTACTGCCCAGAAAATCTTGTGTGCAGGCTATTATTGGCCCACTTTGTTTAAATACTTCATCACAGCAGTCCAGAAGTGCCATCCGTGTCAAATTTTCACGAATAAAATGCATGCTCACCCCACCCCCCTCCACCCATTTATCCCCATTGGTCCTTTCGCTAAATGGGGAATAGATTTCATTACATGCAACCCCACTTCAGTCGACGGACACAACTATATTGTCCTGGAAGTAGACTAATTTACGAAATGGGCAGAAGCCATTCCCACTTTCAGAGCTGATGGAGAAACCGCCGCTTTGTTCCTGTTCAATCAGGTTATCTTTTGTTTCAGAGTACCCCTTTCAATAGTCACTGATCATGGATCACATTTTCAGAACCATATGATGACCAAATTATCTTCCATGCTAGGATTTTGACAAGATCAGTCTTCATCCTACTATCCACAAGCGAATGGCCAAGTCGAAGCCGTAAATGGCATCCTCAAAACCATGATTTGTCGGTTAGTAGGAAACCATAAAACCACATGGCATCGGAATTTATATTCCGCATTTTGGGCGTACTGTATGTCAGTCAAAACTGCCATAGGTTTCATGCCATTCCAACTAGAATTTGGCCTGGAGGCAGTACTTCCAATTGAGTGTGAAATTCCATCACTCAAACTCACTATTGAACTCCTACCCGGCACCACCTCCATAGAAGAGCGCTTGCTCTCGCTCGATCACTTGGACGAGAATCGTCGAGATGCCACACTAGCACTTGAAGCCCACAAACGCCGAGTCAAAGCTCAATATGAAAAATATGTCAAGCCTCGTTCTTTCCAAGAGGGTGATCTTGTACTACTCTATGATCAGAGACACAACCTCTTTGGGGCAGGAACACTAAAACCATTATGGCTTGGTCCTTACGTAGTCACCAAAGTCCTCTCAAAAGGAGCTTATTAACTTTAGGACTGCAATGGAATTCTGGTCGCAGAGCCCCACAACGAGCTCTATCTGAAGAATTATTTTGCCTAGTTTCCCACTAGGCATATGCTTTGTAATTTTATGTATATATGTTTTGCCTATTGTTTTCATGTATCTAGATATTTTTGGGTTTTTGAAGTGTTTTTTCTCATATACAATATTTTTCTTTCACATAGATGTCGTCATCCTCCTTATCATACGTCGAATACGCGGACAATGCTAGTCGTCACACTAGACACATTGCTTTAGATGCTTGGGTTCTCTATACACCTGAGTCAGAAATTCTTGATTCTGGGGGGAATTTTCCTAGGTAGCACCACCAATAACATTGTCGAGTACATGTCGGTGATACAAATCCTCACAGAAGTTGCATCTCGTGACATCTCCAATTTAGTGGTCAGATTAAATTCCCAACTCGTAGTTATGCAGTTGAACAATCATTATCATGTTTGTCATCCAGTCTTGTTACATTATTTTTTATGGGTACGACTTTTAGAACGTCAGTTTAAAACCATCTCATTTGAACACATCCCTAGAGAATTTAATGCATTATTCGATTCATTGGAAAACTATGTATTAGAAGGGCATTTGTCACATTTGCTATAAAAATATTTACAGATGAGTATATATATATTTTTCCCATAGAAAATACATAAACATTAAAAAACACATAACAAAAAAAATCGCCAAAAGTATGTATATATGTGTGTGTGTGTGTGTGTGTGTGTGTGTGTGATGTCCAGATCAATATTACATCAAAAAAATCTCCCAAAACTTGGGTGTTTTACAAAATTTGGCTACACTAAGCCTTGCTATGACATTTACACATCTCCTCCTCCAGCTACGCCTGATGCTAAAAATAGTAAACAACTGCCCTGGCTATTCTCTTGAGAGGCACTAGGTATGTCTCTGGCACACCCACAGTATGTCGCTACAGACGAACTGGAATCTCTCTCATAGGAAGAGGTGGTACGCCCATGCTTAAACCCTCTAGTTTCCTAGAAAGCTCATGAAAAATCTAGGTATCATCACTCTCTCTAGCAGCTTCCATATCCTCTGCTACTGTGCTAGCCCCAGGTAGTTGTTCTCCTCACCGTGCATAACGAGGGGCTCTTGCTGGGCGAATAGGTGTGAAATCTGTTTCAAGCAAACAAGCTTCATGTCAAAATATATTTTCACCCATTTTAAACAAAAAAAAACAAATTGCATAAACATTCAAAAGACAAAAAATACTTCCAACTACACTGATCAATCCTTCTCTTACCATCTAGATCTCACTGAGTGCCCGGGGGCAACACTAACTCTTGATCTCCTATAAAGTTCATCCCCGCATAGGGATAGTCCTCAATCATGGTGATCTGGTGGTTAAGCCAATCAAATAACCCATCCGCGGTATCAAATCTGCCCATCGAACCTGTCTTGGCTCTCGCGGGTCCAATAAATCCGTAATCATCGTGGGTCTCATAACCGACACCTGCTCTAGTAGGAAGGAAACAACCAGTGTCCCATAACCAGACTCTCTCTGAGTCCGGGTCTTACACACTATCAGCTCTGCATGAACCCGATGGACAACACCTTCGCACCAGTCAAAAACCTAGGGCTACATACAATCTAGTGCTAACAACAACTGGGCCTTGGTGGCCACATGCTGACTCTTGGCCCCGACCAAGCGAACTATCATCCATAATAGAGACCTCAGCGGTCTCGCGGCCACCCGTGAAATAGGTACCCGATTTCTAATTGCCTCAGTATCACGTATGCAATGAGCAAGGATCAGGTCAGTAGTAGTACAAGGATCTGCTCTGGAACCGGTCAAGTTAGGCCTTGGTCCACGACACGAAAAACTAGTCAAAAAATAGATATCATGTTTCTCAATCGAGAGCTCATTTCCCCCGATATGAAAGACGTGCTGGAAATCATCCCACTATTGTATTATCCACCTCAGAAGGTCCTCTTGTCCCCTCATTAGTTCCAATCGAGCATACTTCAGCAAACCACATCCACGGAGAACCAGCAACGTAGCTGCATTGGTGAACATCTCACATTCTTCTTGCTCATGTTCCCTTTCCTGCCAGATACTCATGATGAACAACTTTATACCTGAAAAATCAACATTTTTTATGGATTCTAATTTGTCTGGAGTGCTTCAAAATGATAAACAAAAATTTCTTAAAAACATGACTATGCATAATGCGGGCCCTAATGCCCAACAATGCATGCTAACGTGTTGTTTATTCACAGGAGATGCGTTTAATGCGGGAAAAGCACTGCTAGCCCCTGTTAGTCGCTTAAATTTTTTAGGGCTTGCTAAAATACCTATTTTGAACTAGCAAAACAAGTAAAAAACATAATGAAATGATAGCAGGAGGTTCCAGCTCTTGCCTGGATCTCGCAGAAGGAAGAACTGTTGCCCGGATCGTCCGAAATCGCTAGTAGTAATTTCACCACTTTTTTACCCCAGAGCTCAATCACAGCATTCAAACAATGAAAATGAGGGTCTCCAACCTTCTTATAGCCATTTCTGGGGGCAAAAACCCACTCAGTTGGTCTAACAAAGTAGTGAATTCCTGCTGCATGTTTTTCACAAATGTTATTCTCGATTACCGATGTTAAGATGAGTTTCATAATGTCTATATGTAGAAATGACCAATTAACGTTCCTGAATCGAGCCTTATTTTTATGATATTTTTCTAGCTCATTAAAAATGGAAAACCTCAAGCTTTCTTCTTCAAGCTCATTAAAACTAACATGAAGAAGAAACGAGATTTCTTTTTAAGAAATTTTTTCTATCTCGTAAAACCGAAAAAATCCTGAGTTGTTTTGTCAGGCTCGTTAAACTACCACGACAGAAGACTATGAGCCATTATTTTCATCTTTTTCAAAGCTCTTTAAACATAAAAAGTAACTGAGTTTTTCTCCATGTGACTCGTTAAAACTTCATGGAGAGCACCGAGTTTTTTTCGTGTGACTTGTTCAAACTTCACGGAGAGCATAGAGTTTTTCTCTGTTGAACTCGTTAAAATTTCACAAAGAATATTGAGTTTAATTTGTGTCCTCGTACTCATAACAAAATGAGGTAGACATCCATCAAACATAGATTTCTCATTTTTCCGGCTTCGATGGACTAACTCATAGAAAATGAACCGTTTCGGGCTTACTATTCTCCCTTTATCATGCCCACTTATCAAGAAATTACAAAGGTACTGCCTGGAGTTGTATTTTAGGAAATTTTTCAGACTCTCTAAATATGAAAAATTCATCGAGTTTACCCATCTGGACTCGTTCAACTTAATCAGATGGGGAAAAAATTTGGACAAAATGGATACTACTTCTGTTACATTTAAGAAAGGATGATTTGGCAGCAAATATCTTGAACATGGAACTTCCTAGAAAAATCTTTTGCATTTATCTGAACCCTACCATCTATGAGTTTAGCCTTTGTCTCTTGTTATTCTTACACTAGTAAAAAATACTAAATACTCTTTGGTGTTCATTAAGCCTAGTACCCTGTTAGAGTGCCTTCTATTGTTCAAGAAAATCTCGCTATCTACTGCTCCTCATATCAACCAAACCGATCATCATGCCAGAAATTATTTGTCGTTAGTTATTCCCATTTACTCTTCATATTCTCCATTAAAAAAAACATCATCTTTTCTCGTTTCGTGTTGACTAGTGTACGACGCCTCAGTGCCTACTTTTTGACAGGTCTCATCCTATTGACTGCAACATCTTATCTAGGAACTGGACCGAGAAACACATCAGTGCCCAGATACTTGCAGACATCAGTGGCAGGTCATCTTGTATTTGATTATGGGTCTTTATTATTGGCTCCCGATCGAATGATTCTACAAGTGTTCGACATCAACTCCTTTTATTCACACTCGCTAGATTTTACTGTGCATATTGGGGACCATCATCGTTATCAGTGGCCACCCTCGCGTCTGTTAACAATTTTCATTACTGACTGGTAATCAGACGATTTCCCACATGTTCGATGATATATCCTCCATTCACATGTAAGGAAATATTCAGTTTAAGTGAAGTGGTAGCCAAGACCTTGGGGCGAAGGTTACATCATTACAGATATGTTTCCTTCCCCAAGTTGAGATATTGTTTATGGAGACAAATTTTCATTATTGATCATGTTCTGACAAATATTTCCACTTTATGCATATCAGTGGACACACTATTCATATCTCTGTTTTAGAGAAATCATGTTGATTAGCTACTGATCATGGGAATGCCCGACTCAAGACAAATACTATATTTTCTGACATATGTTGTTGTTTCAGGTTTTCCTCAGTCCTCCAATATCTCTATTTCTACTACACATATGATAAATTATTTCGGCCATCGTATTCATCTCTAACCTCACACTTTAGGGGGCATCGGTTACAGGACAAATGATCTCCTCATCAGATTAGAGGAGAAGGTAATATGGAAGAAAGAAAGTGACCTAGAAAAAACCTTTTCTTCCAAGGTAACACACCCCAAGAACTGCTAAGATGCTTTATAACACTTCTAATCCATGTAAAGGTCGTGTTAGTGACTAGGGAAACGCTCTAGTTGGCCCAGAGGGCAGCGTTACCTACGTTTAAACATAAAATAGGAAAAATCCAGCAGACAATGATTGGAAAACCCAGATTTTTCTCATGGAGAGTCAACACAAAATAGAAAATGAAAGGCACTAACCTCTTATTAGGCCTTACCAAAAGAAACTAAACTCTCAAAGAAGGAAAAAGCATGTAAAGCTAAGGAAGCATCTTGGTTTTTTCCTTTTCAAACTGGTTGAAAGAGTTGGGCAAGATCTGCCCTCTCCATCTCCTATAAAATGGAGCTGTGGGTTACTAGTCCAAGGTTGAAGGTTTTTTGAATACATGTGGAGTAGAGTTCCATTGTTAATATATGGTAGTTGATGATAGGTGAAGTAACATTGAGATCTTACCACCTTGACCACCATCACATACAAGGAAAGAGAGAGAGAGAGTGGAAGACTGAGGAGAGCTTGGTCCAACCGACAGTTGTAATCCTCCTTTTTATAAATCAATGGAACTATATTTGATTTGTCTATTATATCCTTTGATATTGTCATTATTTTCCAATTGTTAATATAGCATGATATTAATGGCTTAGATATGTGTTATTATATGTTTATTATATGTTTATTTGAGTTAATAAATACTATATCGTAGTAGAGATTACATGAGTGATTTGTTTGATCGCAGGACTTGAATTCAGAACTAGCGAAGGAGAATCTCTGCTTCGCTACTCAGTGTTTGTCGAAGGATCCAGGATCAGAAAAGAGGTAATATCTCATATCGTTTCAATAATTTATATAAATAATCTTGAACATATATGCATTATCTTTGTAAACTATATAGCTAATCTGACTTTCTGCCTCGGGCACCAGAAAGACTAGAGAGGGATATTTGATAACCACTACCCAAGAAAAGGAAAAAAACAAGATTTTTCCTTAGCTTTACATGCTTTTTCCTTCTTTTAGAGTCTAGTTGCTTTTGGTAAGGCCTAATAAGATGTTAGTGCCTTCCAGTTTCTATTTTTTACTGACTTTCCATGAGAAAAAGTTGGGTTTTCTAATCATTGTCTGCAGGATTTTTCCTGTTTTATGTTTAAACATGGGTAACTCTGCCCTCTGATCCAACTAGGGCATTTCCATAGTCACTAATGCGACCTTTACATGGCTCAGAAGCGTTATAACACATCTTAGAAGTTCTTCGGGTGCGTTACCTTGGCAGAAATAACTTTTGTCTAGGTCACTTTATTTCTTCCATATTACCTTCTCCTTTGAGCTGATGAGGAGCTCATTTGTCCTGTAAAAAAAGGAAAATAGAGACACTGATATTCATAGGAATATAGCGAAGCATTATGCCCTGAGAAATAGGATTGCAAGGGCCAAGCTCAAACGTGCCCATGCAAAGAGTCGGGCTTTAACCGAGTCAAAATAGAAGGAAACACTGAATATTATTGCTGAGGTGTCCCTCCAAGCCTCCAAACCATGATTAGCATAGAAAATTCCATTTTTTTCACATTGGTGCAAATTTTGTTTTTTTGGGATAGTTTAGCCTACGGAAAATGGACTAAACATGTAGCGCCACTGGCACTGCGTTCTTTTTTGGGCCATCGAAATAGAAAAAGGTTAGCATATTCATGTTCATAATGAAAATTACATCAACCTCAAAAAATTTCATGAGATTTGGAGAAAAAATGGTCCCTCAAAAAGGCAAAAAACCATAAAAAATTCATCTTTCTGCCCTCTTTTTGGCCTTGGCGCTGCACATTTAATAGTCTTGGGAAAACATTATTTTGATAGGTTAGATGGACATGATTTTGGAAAGTAAAATCATATCTAGAAATTATACTGGATAGGCTTTCCAGTGAGCTATCATGAGATCAATTTGGACAAGGGGAGGGCGTCCAAAAGTGGTCCACAAAACAGGTCAATTTTGTTGTCTTGGCGCTATGCGTTTACCAAAAAATTCACAGTTTGACTAGTTTCAGTAAATTTTGAAGTTTCACCTCTGATTTAATTTTCACTTATGTAAATGAGGAGCTACCATTATAAAAAATCATGTTTTACTTTTACCTAATTTAGATACATTAGGTTAATCATTAGTTTGAGGTCAAATGTCTTTGTTTTAAAAGTTAGGAATGAGTCACTTTCCTCATCCTAGTTTTTTGCAGTCAGTTTAGTTTTTGGTGCAACAACGCCCTCACCTCATGGATTCGACCCCTGAGGATGAGAGGAAGTGTTTTTGAGTCTATAAGTTGTAATTTTTCAGTATTTTTAATGGTTGGCATCATTGGAAGATATTATATTGCTCAAGTAACATTCTGGCTTGGATATTAATGGAAGTTTACAACTATTTTCTTGGGATACCCGTGGTATGATATTTACACATTGTTTCTTCTCTGTGATTGATTTATTATAATGTATTGTTGATTCATAAGCCATTTCAAATCTATTATATACTTGATTTCAATTTTTATAAGCAAAATTCATATTTAGTTATGCTCTATTTTGGGAAATTAAGTATAATGTGTTCATTTACTTCAGTTTAAGGAAAATACATTTAATATGATTTCCTTAGCTCCTCACCAGTATTTACATCTCATTTAATACTCTTTGAATGTACAAACATGTTTCCTACCTTGCCCCATCAAGAAGACTGTAATTTAATCCTTTGCCCCTAATTTATCCCTTTGACCTAATTCTGATTCAGTGAGCCCAACCCTAAAAATAAAAATCAAAACCCCTTGTACTCCCTAGCTAGCCTAAAATCATTTCTATCCAGCCCTTTTAGCTGTGATTCTATCGAGATATCCCTCTCTGATTTGGGAGGGTTAGATACCAAATTCAAATATTAGTTTTAGGTTACCTCAGGATTGCCTACTTCAGCCTTAGGTTCAATCTGACCATTAACATTTTGGTGACTCCACTGGGGAACAAAAGAGTAAGATCAGATCAACCTCAGTAATAAGATTTAATTGAAATTATTTAACTTGTAGATGATAAGTTTTAGAGTTTATTCAAAGCCTGAATTGAAAAATTTGTAAAGTGCATATTGGTTTTTGAAATTTGACATACTGGCTTCCCGAAGATACACCAGATCCAATCCCGATCCAAATCCTCCTACTATTGTTAGTGAGCCTTAGATCATTGGAAGAAGAGGTAAAGTTATTGTTGAGACTTCTAGTTCAGTTGGAAATCAAGCAGAAAGCAGTTCCATTCCCAAAGCTCATTTATTTCCTAAAAAGTTAGAAAATTTGCAAGATATTGAATTTGATGTGAATTTTGAACATAGTTTATTCTCGAGTAAATATTTGAGTTAGATTGATGAGACAGTTGTTGATTCCTCCATTTCCTTCCACAGTCCTGTCAAATATCAATTTTCACATTCTCAATTAGGGTTTCAATCAATATCTCAATCAACAACACAATTTTTGCAGTCTCTTAAAGATTTCCAAAACTACTCTTCTCAAGTGAGTACTTGGCTGGCAAGCAGACCTCAAATCTCACCTTATTCTTTCATCGCTTCATCTACCATTACACAGAATCCCTTTAACCCCACCATCTTCCTCATCCACTGTTCACACTACTTAGTCAGGGACAAGTCTTCCTTTAATCACATCAGGCATCCAAATCCCTGTTATCCCTGTTATTCCTATTTTTCATCCTCCACCTCCACCTCTAGTCATGGTTGCAAGATATGCTCCCTTTTTTCTCCCTCGGAATCTGGGTAATATGCCCGCAGATTATCAAACCAAAATTCCTTTTTTTGATGATAATCAACCTATAACAACTCAAAAACATGTAGATAATATGAATGACTTTTTCGATCTGCATGAAGTTGATATAGAGGATGTGAAGATGAAGTTGTTTGCACAAAGCCTGGGAGGAAAAGTAAGAAAATGGTTTAGAGATCTACCTCCAGCTACTATTGACACCCTAGCAGTTTTTCATAATCATTTTGTAGAAAGGTGGGAACAAAAGAATAATCCCCTTCAAATACTGTCCGAATACAAGAATATGAAAAGGAATGTTGGTGAGTCTATTCAAGATTATTGTGTGAGATTTAATGCAGTGTACAATTCCCTTCCAAAACATATGAAACCATCGGTGGGCATGGTTTTGGTCAAATTTCTCGATGGATTCGATGCTGATATGGCATATCAGTTGCGTGAACGTAATCCTACGACTCTAGCAGACATGCAAAAGAATGTTGTAAGTGTTGAATCAAATTTGTTGGCCAAGAGACCAAGGATGAGATTATAAAAGGGAGTCACTATCAAAGAGGATACATCTACTTCCGATGCAAAAATGGATTCATTACTCCAGGCTATGGAGAATATGGTTGATCGATTGTCTATTTCAGAGAGACCTGAACCACAGATCCGGAATCCAAATTTTAGAGGACAACAACAGCATTTGAGAATCAAGCGAAGAGAGCAGAAAGCTCTTGATCAAACAACACAACAACAACAACAAATCAGGACCCCATTGCAACAGAATTATGTCCAAGGAGAGGAAGCGGAAGAAGATGAAGATTTAATGATTGAAACTAATCATTTCTTTGGAGCATATGGGTTACCCATGTCCTTGACTGAATATGAGGAGTATACTGAAAATATGGATTCTCCAACAGATGAAGACTATATCTTGTCAAATGATGATGCTTTAGAGACAGAATTGGATGATTAGCAACGTGGATACATGAATGCTTAAGTGCACAATAGAAACAATATTCTCTGAGGAGAAGAGATGTACCTATTAATCCTATTCAGAAAAGGAAAGAAGTCCAATCAAATAATGATCTTTCGAAAAAGGGTAAAGAACCTGTATATCAAAATGTTAGCAACATCAATCAAGCATCAACAAGTTCAGCTACTAAAGAGAAAGATACTCAGAAGAAGGAAATTGTGACAAGGGATCTGAATCTTAGAAGAGATACTGCTATCAAAGAGGTATATAAAGTCACAACCTTCAATTTAGAAAATGAAATAGCTAAATTGAAAGTTTCCATTCCTTTGACAGAGTTAGTAAAGAATAATCATTACAGAGATCATATATCTAAAATGTTGCTAGTTGATCCTTTATTTGATATGGTTAATGTTGAAGATGACCATCCCAAGCTCATTTTTGGTCCAACTATAGATGGTAGACTAGGAGAGAGTGAAGTTCCTCCTTTTTATTTGAGCCTTAGACTGCATGAGTACATACTTCACAATACTATGCTTGATTCTAGTGCCTCTCACAATTTGATGCCTAAGGCTATTATGGAAAATGTAGGCATGGATATCACCCGACGTTATCATGATTTATACTCATTTGATTCTAGTAGAGTTCGCTGCATTTGTCTCATTAAAGATTTAGTGGTTTCCTTATATCAGATTCCAGCTAAAAATATTATGATGGATGTGGTGGTGGCTCATATACCACCTCGACTCCGAATTCTTTTGTCTAGATCATGGGTAGCCAAACTCAAAGGTACTTTAAAACTTGAATTTTAGTATGATACTATTCCTGTTTTCGGGCAATTGAGAAAATTATACCAGGAAAAGAAAATGAAGTATATGATAACTAGTAAGGAGAAGCCTATCAATCATCTGATATAGGCTACACATAAAGATCTTGAATCTTCTATTTTTTATCATGATGGTGATTTGACTAATGTAAATAATCAATTAGTGATAAGATAAGATATTCTGGAAGTTTCAAAAAAATTTAGAGCAGTTTTGGATAAATAAAAGGAAGCGGTGACTTTAGAAATGATGACCTCTAAAGTGGTGATTTCTTCTGAGTAGCCTCCTGAAGAAAAGAAAATCGGTACTAAAAAACAAAATGAGCACAAAAATGAAGTAATTGTCCCATGTAAAACATAACCAAAAGTTGAGTTTGAGCATATAGAAGATGAAAAGGGTTTATGGAGCATGGACTTCGATGGTGCATTGGGTAAAGAAGGTGCAGGTATTTGTATTTGGATCAAAAGTCCAGTTAGTAAGTCAGGAGGAATTCTAGCTAGTGTTAGAGAATGCTCTTATAAATTAGCTTTTTATTGTTCTAATAACAAAGTAGAGTATGAAGCCTTGATTACAGGTCTTAAAATTTTGAGGAAGCTTGGTGCGAAAATAATTTATGTTTATGGTGATTCTGAGCTTGTTATAAAGCAAGTGAAAGGAGAGTACCAAGCAAAGCATCCGTGGATGAGAGCTTATAGAAATGCAGTTTTGGATGTCCTAAAAATGTTTCCTGAGTATACATTAATAGCAGTACCAAGAGCTCAAAACATTATTGTAGATTCTCTTGCTACAATAGAAAGTAATCTTAAAATTCCCATGAACTCCAGTAATAAGTTTGAAATTCATATCAAACATATACCTACTATTCCAGATAATTTAAGGTACTGGCAAGTTTTTTGGGATGAAAAATAAATAAATAGCTTTTTTCAGAATGAAGGAAAATTCAAAGATGCTTATAATGATGATGTTTCTGATGTTGATGATCAAGAGACAGAAGCCCGTGAGATGAATATTTTGTAGGTGAAAGATAATGTTATTTCTAGAGGTATGATACCTTTAGAATATATGTTCGATCAGGATGATGTGGCCAGGAAACCAACATGGAATCCTATGAAAAAGGGAGTAGAAGATGTGAAGATTGGAAAAGCAGACAAGCCCAATATGGTTAATTTGTCAAAGACATTGTCTCCTGAGGAAAAAGGTAAGTACATTAAATTATTGTCTGAATTTTCTGATATTTTTGCATGGGATTATTCATATTTGAAGGTTTATGATAAGAATATTATTTAGCACACAATTCCCATCAAGCCAGATCAGAAACCCTTCAGGTAGAAGTTTAGAAGGATAAACTCAATATTGTTTCCATCCATTGAAAATGAGGTAAACTAACTGTACAAATCAGGTATCATTGTGCCAATTAGGTTTTCTGATTTGATTTCAAATTTAGTTTCGGTAAGGAAAAAGACCAGAGAGATAAGGTTATGCATAGATTTCTAGAATTTGAATAAGGTATCTTTAAAGGATAACTACCCCCTTCCAGAGATGGATCATGTTCTGCAAAAGGTAGTTGGAGCATCATGGATGTCACTACTTGATGGCTATTTAGGTTATAATCATATTTTGGTACATGAGGGAGACCAAGGTAAGACTGCTTTCACAACACCTTGGGGAACTTTTCAGTATGTTAAAATTCCATTCGGACTAAAGAATGCAGGGGCTAATTTTCAATGCGGTATGGATATAGCCTTTCATAATGAGAAGGATATTTTATTATTACTGTATCTTGATGATTTGACACGTTTTCTGTTTCTGATGATCAACATTTGTATCATTTGCGAATTTTTTTTCAGAAATGCAGGGAGTTCGGGATTTCTTTAAATCCGAAGAAGAGTATTTTTTCCTTGGAGGAAGGCAAACTGCTTGGTCATATAATTTCCAAAGATGGAATTCACATTGATCCTTCTAGAGTAGAAGCTATTGAGAAGATAGACTTTCCGTGAAACAAAAAAGAGATACAAGCTTTCAATGGTAAGATGAACTTCTTACGCAGATTTTTCCCTAATTTAGTTGAGAATTTGAGAGAAATGACTAATATGTTGAAGAAGGAAAATAGTGAAAAATGGACCACCGATGCTATGAAGTCATTCAACTTGGTAAAGCTTTCCTTGAGCACAGACCCTGTTTTGGTTAGTCCAGATTTTACTAGTGAATTCTTTTCATTCGCATCTGAACATACTCTAGCTGCAGTTTTGATGCAAAAGAGAGACCAGGTTGAACAACCTATTTCTTTCTTTAGTTGAGCCATTCGATATGTTGCTATTTTCTATAAAATTATTTATAAATAATATTTAGCCATAATCAAAGCTTTGAAAGATTTCTAGATTTATATTCTTCATTCACATATTGTTGCCTATGTTCCAAATGCAGCGGTGAAACAGATTCTCACGCAAACTGATCCTGAAGGTCGGAGAGGTAGGTGGATAGCAGCTATGCTAGAGTATGATCTTGAGATAAGACCTACCAAACTGATCAAGGGACAAGGGTTAGCCAAGTTTATGGTTGAATCCAATTTGCATGCTCTAGACATAAACCGTATTGCAGCAATGTCAGATAATGAAGAAGATGGCGCTCTAATGCAGGTATCTGAAATGTTTCCTACACCATGGTATTATGATATAGTATATGTTCTTTTAGCACTTAAATCCTCCTCCTAGATTTTCAAAAAGTCAAGGTAGGTATTTGAAGTTAAAATCTGCTAAATACTGCATTCTAGGAAGTGCTATTTATTGGAAAGATCCAGGAGGTGTCCTTTTGAATTTTCTGGTTGAAGATGAAGCTAAGCAGGTAATGGATGACTTCCATAGGGGAGATTGTGGAGGTCATTTATTTTGGAAAACAACAAGTAACAAAGTGTTGAGAGTAGGGTATTATTGGCCAACTTTGTTTTCTGATTTATACAAAATAGTCACAAACTGTCATGAATTTCAATTTTTTCAGGGAAAAAGGAAACTCCCTCCTCTTTCGCTGAAACCTATTGTAATAAATGCTCCTTTTCAATAGTGGGGACTTGATTTTATTGGGTAAATTCATCCCACATCATCGTCATAGCATAGATGGATTCTAACAGCCACCGACTACTTCACCAAGTGGATCGAGGCTATTCCTACAAGGCAAGCTATAGACACGGTAATCATTCAATTTTTAGAATCCAATATTTTGTCTCATTTTGGTTGTCCTCACAAGATTATTACAAATAATTTTGCAGCATTTAAGTCAAAGAATATGGTTGATTTTTGTCACAAGAATAATATCATATTGGGTCATTCCACCACATATTATCCACAGGGCAATGGATTAGTTGAGTCTTCTAACAAATCTTTAGTGAATATTATCAAGAAAATGTTAGAGGAGAAAAATAAAATTTGGCATAGGAAGCTTACTAATGCTTTGTGGGTAGACTGGGTGAGCACAAATAATCAAATAGTGTTGGAAATACTGAGAGGGTGGGGGAGGTGAACCAATATTTCTTTCAATTAGAGCATTAGTTAATATTCAATTATTATCAGTGTTTGTACAGTGATAGTAGCAAACAAGAGGAACACAAATGTGCATAGTTTCTAAGGTGGAAACCCACTCTGGACAAAAACCACCTAATGCTTTTCAACTCCAATTGAAAATAAAGCTCCAACTTCCTAGAATCTAGAAAAGCATTCTTCTCCAGCTCCCACTGGATGGACGCTCCAATGCCTGAGATTCTTCAGTAGTCAATTGAACGGATGCCCCAACACCTAATGAGCTACAACTCACCCTAGCACCACCCTACTACCCTATAGAAGAATAAAAGAAGAATGGACTCCCGTACCAGGGAAAATGGTCCACTTTACAATGATATAGAATGATGTAGAAGAAGAAGATATACTATTCCATAACCCCAAATTTGACACAGCCACCTAATGATGATCCTAGACCTCCCAACACTGCCTCTTCAACCCTTGATAGATAGACACTAGTACAATTTGTACAATAATGTATTTACAATGACTAAGTACAATGATACCTTTACAATGATTGTATGCAGTGCTGCCCACTTGAAGACTTCATATGATGAAATTCTTGCTACTGTTATGCACCTTGGTTGCTGCTCTTGTCATGCTACCCTCTGCTGCAACTTTCTTTGCTTTTCTGCCGTAGAAAGTCTGGTCCTTCGCAATCCTTGACAACACATGATCTAGATTTTTCTTTCCTTCAAGGACCTATATATTGAATCTGGTGTATCTCTGTTATTTCAGATCCTCAATATCTGATTTTTGGTCCTATAGTAGTCCTCTGAGTCTTCTTTCCAATGCCATAGGTCTTACCCAATTTGGATTCTTCAAGAGAGATTTATACCCAATTTCTCACAATGCCTTAATTATGGAATTTTTTAGCAGAGCGTACTTGTACGGCATGCCACATGTCACTGTTTCTTCATTTTCCTTTGAAATTGATAGAGAAAAAACTACAGACTATGCAATATCTATCAATTTTTACAGAATTCTAATTCGATACTCAGAGAGAGAGTTATGACGATTTTACCAAGGTCACTTATTTGAGATGAATTTCAGGAGCCTGCAAAAACCCTGACTTCCACAGATCATATCTCTAAAAATGTTGAGCACCCTGATCTGAAATTTTTACTACACTTCCTCAGGATTTTGGCTTCACCTCATAAAAATTTCAACTTTTGAGCCTTCGTAGAAAAAAATTTAGAGCGAAAATTCCAAGATGACCTGTTTCAGATGGCGAAATTCATTGCATATGGAGGAAATGAAGATCACAATTTATATGAATGCTTAAGTTGAGAGGGGCTTCAACAAGTGAATGTGGGAGGGATTTTAGGAGCTTTAAAAATATTAATTATGACTTTTAAATGACCCATTCCCCAACACCATGGGGTTTTAGCCCACTAACTGGGGGTACAAACTTCAAACATCAATATCTCTCAAACCGTGAAGAATTACATGGTGTGCCATATATCAACGGAAACATCTCGACAAGTAGAAACCATAAAAATCATTATTGAACCATAATATATTAATTTGGTAGGTCAAAATTCCCATACAATATTGGGTTAGCCCCTAGTGCTGCTTGGGTTGACATCAATGACAGTCGTTGATCAACAATTTCCCACTTTGGCATTGATGACAACACAAGTACTCCCCCTGCGATCATGACACCTATTCCTACAACATTCTCTCCCCATTTGAAATAAATGGAAAAGGGTAACTCCCCCTGAAACAAAACCATCCTGCGGACCTGTACACACTTCCACTCACCCTTTATATTCTGAAAAAAGGAAAATCTAATGAGAACTTGGGAGAATCCCAAGCTTTTGGCGAAGATATTCCAATGTTGGCGAATATTTAATATGTGATTCTTTTGGTGCTGCTTGGAATCTTGCTACTTGTCCAACTTCTTGCATAGCATCTGGTTGGGAGGATGTTACATATAGAAGACTACTAATCATAGATTTGTACAACATTTTATCCACATCCTTATATGAGTCGTCTATGCTCAATTTGCAACCTGTTACCATTGGAGTAAAGATGGGTTTGCAATCTTCCATTTTAAATTTCTTGAGCATTTCCTTGATGTACTTGGCTTGACATATAAATATTACTTTCTCTTGCTGAGATATTTGAAGCCCTAAGGAGTATGTTAGCTCACCAATTAAAGACATCTCGAAATCACTTTGCACCTTTGTAGCAAACTTCTTACTTAGTCGATCATCATTGCTACCAATTATTTTATCATCCTCTTTAGCTATTAGACATGAATTAGTTGCTTCATTAAGAACATATATGTCATTTGGAGCTTGAATTGTTGTAGCCACAATTTCACCATACATGCCTTTCCTGATTTCACATTTCGTGGAGTTGAATAGTATTGTGTGTCCTTGATCACACATTTGTCCAACACTGAGTAGATTTTGATTCATGTTTTCAACCAATAGAACATTATTGGCTAGAGAATCTTTGCTTCCGAGAGTGACAGTAACTGATCCTATAAAATTTGAAGATCCATAATTTCCAAAGGACACGATTCCATCCTTCTTCTCTTTCAGAGATATAAATTTATTTCTATCTCCAGTCATATGCGTTGAGAAACCACTATCAACATACCACACATCTTTGTTCTTTTGAGCCTTGAGAGAGAGAGCACAATTATCACTCTTCTTCTTCTTCCATGTTCGTTCATTCTGTGGCTTCGAAGATTATTTTGGAGGATTTTCAAGTCTGCAGTCTTTAGCTATGTGTCCAAAGTTTCGACATTTGTAACATTCAATATTATTTCTTAAATGTTCAAATCTATTGATGTTTCGCTGAGCCCTAGGAGGTTCATATTTGACAGATCTCCTGGAATTGTATTCGTTCCTAGGGTACGTGCGACATTCTACAGCTTTATGACCAAATTTTCCGCATGAATAACAATAGCCATAAAAAATATGTTGGTACGTGGATGGAAATTTTCATCGAGGAATTGTCTTTCAAGGCTGTTCTTGCGAATCTTGTCCAATGAAGTCTACATGCATGTCAGATCTCATAGGTTCATTGTATTTTTTTGTAGAAGGTCCTGCTTCTTCCTCTTTGTAACCGATGCCATTTTTTTCGTTGTAAGATCGTTGATGGTTGATGAGTTATTCCAATGCCCTTGAGTTGTTGGCACAGTTTTGGATAGTTTTTCCTTTCTTCACTTCCTCACACAGCGAGACTACTTCGGCTTCTAATTCTTCCCTTTCTTGGTTGCTTTCTTCCAACTTCTTTTGAAGTGACTCTTCAATGCATTTGTGTTCTTCAACTTCAATTTTGAGACCTTGAAATTGTTCTTCAAGAGTTTTGGAACGGATCTTCTCTGCCTTGAGATCTTTTATAAGCTTGATTGCTTCCTCATAAAATTCATTTATGGTCCATCCTTCTTCGTTGTTTGATACCTCTTGCTTATTGTGCTTGGGTTTATTGTGCTTGGTCATAAACAATACTCTCTCATTGGCGCCTTCTTCACTATCATTGTCTTTATCGGATGATGAGCTATCTTCTTTAGAGAGAAAGTTCCTTTTGGATCCTTACTTGTTGAATTTCTTAAAGCCTTTCTTTCTTTTTGAGTTGTCGTTAATTTTTTTTGGACATTTTGCTGCAAAATTCCCAACCTCATTACATTTTAAACATATCAATGGAAGTTTACCTTTGAATTTTCCCTTACCAATTTGTAGTTTTCTCCTTAAGTAAGCATATTCTTCATTTGAAAGACC
The DNA here is from genome assembly GCA_034641835.2 of Pinus albicaulis. Taxonomy (NCBI): domain Eukaryota; kingdom Viridiplantae; phylum Streptophyta; class Pinopsida; order Pinales; family Pinaceae; genus Pinus; species Pinus albicaulis. Next base: position 1,308,335,986 of record CM076575.1, on the reverse strand, counting down.
TTCTTCATCATCTCCCTTTTCTTCACACTTGCAAGTGCATGTCTTTTCAATTGAAGGTTGTTTATCCTTATTGGTTTTCTTAGATGCAACGAACACAGTTTCTAGATGCAAAGTACCCTCTTCTTCATCAAGTCTCATTTCATATCCTATGAGAACTCCATGTAATTCCTCTTTGTTGAGTTTGTCCAGATTTTCACTGTATTCTAAGACTGATACCTTTGGGTTGAATCTCCCTGGTAATTTTCTAAGAATCTTCTGTATAATAGTATTTTCGTCAACTGGCTCTCCCAATCCTTCCAGAGTATTGGTTATTTCATCAACGTATTTAAAGTATGCAAAAATGTTGCAATCTTCTTTCATTCTAAGTTGCTCAAATTTTTCTCTATTGATTTGAAGATTTGCTTCTTTGACATTTGAGTCACCTGCATATATATTCTCAAGCTTGTCCCATACATTTTTGGCGGTTTTACAACCCAACACCTTCTGATAAGTAGATTCAATAAGTCCACTGATAATAATATTCTTTTCTTTTGCATCATTTACCAAATTCTTCTTACCTTGTTCATCCGTGGTTGACGTAAATCCATTTTGAACAGTGTCACATACTTCATAACCTTGCACCAAGAGATAGACCTCCATTCTTCCTTTCCAAAGTGCATAATTATTTTCATTGAATAGAGGTACACCATTCTTGGTATGCTCCATGACCTCCTTCCAGCTGTTAAACTACTATTGAAGGAACCAAGCTCTGAAACCAATTGTTGGAAATACTGGGGGGGGGGGGGTGAATCAATATTTCTTTCAATTAGAGCATTAGTTAATATTCAATTATTATTAGTGTGTGTACAATGATAGAAGTAAACAAGAGGAAAAAAAATTTGCATATTTTTTAAGGTGGAAACCCACTCTGAGACAAAAAAGAAACCTAATTATTTTCTAATAATTCTTTAATATTCAACTCCAATTGAAAATAAAGCTCCAACTTCTTAGAATCTAGAAAAGAATTCTTCTCCATCTCCAACTGGATGGACGCTCCAACACCCAAGATTCTTCAGTAGTCAACTGAATGGATGCCCCAACACCCAATGAGCTACAACTCACCCTAGCACCACCCTACTACACTATAGAAGAATAAAAGAAGAATGGACTCCTGTACCAGGGAAAATGGTCCACTTTAAAATGATATAGAATGATGTAGAAGAAGAAGATATACTAGACCATAACCCCTACTTTGACACAACCACCTAATGATGATCCTAGACCTCCCAACACTACCCCTTCAACCCTTGGCAGATAGACACTAGTACAATTTGTACAATAATGTATTTACAATGACTAAGTACAATGATACCTTTACAATGATTGTATGCAGTGCTGCCCACTTGAAGACTTCATATGATGAATTCTTGTTGTTTTTATGCACCTTGGTTGCTGCTCTTGTCATGCTACCCTCTGCTGCACCTTTCTTTTCTTTTCTACCGTAGAAATTCTGGTCCTTTGCAATCCTTGACAACACATGATCTAGCTCTTTCTTGCCTTCTAGGAGCTCGATATTGAATCTGGTGTATCTTTGTTATTTGAGATCCTCATTATCTATTTTTAGGTCCTATATTAGACCTCTGAGTCTTCTTTCCAATGCCACAGGTTTGACCCAATTTGGATTCTTCAAGAGAGAGTTATACCCAATTTCTCACAATGCACTAATTATGAACTGTTTCAGTAGAGCGCACTTGTACGACATGACACGTGTCACTGTTTCTTCATTTTCCTCTGAAATTGATAGAGCAAAATGTAAATACTATGCACTATCTTCAAATTTTTATGAAATTCTAATCCAATACTCAAAGAGAGAGTGTTATGGCGATTTTACCAAGGTCACTTATTTGAGATGAATTTTAGGAGCCTTCAAAAACCCTGAATTCCATAGATCATATCTCCAAAAATATTGCGCACCCTGATCTGAAATTTTTATTGCAGCTTCCTCAGGATTTTGGCTTCACCTCATAAAAATTTCATCTTCTGAGCCTTTGTAGAAAAACAGTTAGAGCGAAAATTCCTAGATGACCTGTTTCAAATGGCGAAATCCATTTCCTAAGGAGGAAATGAAGATCACAATTTATATGAATGCTTAAGTTGAGAGGGGCTTCAATAAGTGAACGTGGGAGGGATTTTAGGAGCTTTAAAAATATTAATTGTGACTTTTTAATGACCCATTCCCCAACCCCATGGGGTTTTAGCCCACTAACTGGGGGTACAAACTTCAAACATGAATATCTCTCAAACCATGAGGAATTACATGGCGTGCCATATATCAACGAAAACATATCGACAAGTAGAAACCATAAAAAGAATTATTGACCCAAAATATAATAATTTGATAGGTAAAAAGTCCCATGCAATATTGGGTTAGCCCCTGGTGCTACTTGGGTTGACATCAATGACAACCACTGATCAACAAATACGTATGTCACCTTTTGAACTGGTTTATGGTACAGATATAGTGTTTCCTACTTCACTCGTAGTTCCAGTTATGATATTATTGTAGGAGGCAGATACTGAAGAAGATGATATGCAATGTCAAATCGACCAAATGATTCACCTTCAAAAAACAGGAGAGGAAGTTTCTAAGACTAATTCTAAGCTTCAGGAGAGAATTAAGAACATTTATGATCGAAAGACCAAAGAAGATAAATTTCAGCTTGAGGATGTAGTGTTGAGATGGGATGAAAGAAATGAAGATAAAGGTAAGCACGGGAAGTTTGAAAAAATTCGGAAGGGACCCTACAATATTTTGGCTTATCGAGGAAAAAATGCCTATTTTATATAGGAGATGAATAGATATGAATGTTTAGGAGGACCAGTCAATGATAGGCTCCTCAAACATTATTATTTATGATGCATTTTCTGAGATCACTTTCATTGTACATAATATTTTATATTTTCTGAAAAGTTTGGGGCAGAAGATCATCTAGGCTTGGGGCCGGAAGTGAAGGCTATAAAGCTTGTTGATTTTATGTTGTTTTAAGATTTTTGAGTGAGTTTTGAGTTAGTGTCAGAGTCAGTTTTTGATTCATTTTGCAGTTTTTTTTTAAATGGTTTTTTGATTCAATTTGAATAATCTGAAGTCTTTTGGATTGTTTGACCGTATTTTCCCAATGGTTAATAGTATTTACCCAATGGTTAGGCATTTGATCTATGGTATTATTGACACCTCCAAGGCGTTTCCATCCCCAATAAGACCAATGTTAGTGTCAGTATTGTTATACTTCCACCAACGATCAAAAAACATTTGCATGTGCATCTTAGGTGTCCCATACCGAATAAATTTTTTATCATTCCATTAGGTAATGACATAAATTTTCTCCGCTGGTGGTTATCATTGTCAAATAAACTTTTCCTCCTTCCAAAATCATTTTTGTGACTCATTCCCATGTCCCATTTGAGCATAAAAACATATGAAAATTCTCTTTTTTCACTTGAAAGTTTTTAAGTGAAAATTGCATTCAAAATTAGGTCAAAATCAGTCTCACTAGGTCACTAGGTTTTTTACATTTTTCAAGGTCTTCCCTTCATTTCAATGAGGTCAGCACACATAAATAAGAGATATTGAAGAAATATTATCATGATGGTTTTATTATGTTTTAAAGATTGTATTTTCAATTTCAGGACTATTTTATCAAAATTTTCATTTTGATAGAAATCCATTTATGTAATTTATTTTATTTTTTCAAATGTAATTTTATGCTACTATATGTGAAAGAAAAAGTATCAAAGAGTATCAGTGAAAAATGAATAAGACTTCAAAACATAAGAAAGTGGGGGTTTTCAAGTTAAATTAAATTCCACTTCACTATAAAGGTCATTTAACACTTCAAGAGAGTCATTGTTGCCTTTCAAAGAGTAATAATAAGTCAGCAAGGAAGAATTTCTGAGTTTTTGAGTAAAATTTTGGCTAATCTTCCTGGCACTACACGTTTAGCACTTGGTGTTGTGCATTTTCACCGGCGCTGCACCCCTGGGAATTGGCACTGTGCACCTGGATCTCAGCGCTGTGCCCTTGCAGAGGTGCTACGCGCTTACCATTGGTGATGTGCGCCTAGCCAGAGAAGGCTCCTAAGTGATCTAGTTGCCCAAACAAGTTTGAAACTTCTTCAAATCTTTGACAAAGTCCTCTAAAGCACTATTAAGTGGTAAGTGCATTCGATAACCCATATCTAAAGTTATTTGATGATTCTTAAATGAATTTGAAGTGTAAGCCTAAGAAAACCTTAATTACTAGCTTGTGATCACTATTTTATCCCTATTTCATCCTCCTTAAATAAAATCAGTCATAAAAAAGGGTAATCACATTGGTTTAGGGTTTTTATTCATCCATTTTGTCCCTATATACATTAATTTCCATTCATTCCCTTAATTCATACTCATTCCCTTCACTCACACTCATTCCCTTCATTTTTCAAAGCTAGTCATCTCATCTCCTTCCCCTCATTCATTGCACTTGCACCCTAGGGTTTTCACAAAACATAATTTGAGATGTCAGAAGAAGAAGACAGTGGCATGGTTGGTGAGGCACAAATTCCAATGAGAAATGATCACAAGGGAGGGAAGATAAAAATATTTGAACCTATCACCACAAGGGAACTCATGGCCTCTCCTCTCACTGTTTCTTGCTTTAAACATGTGGGTTGTTTTGACTTTTGTGAGAGAGTGTAGCAAATCCAAAATCACCCGAAATTAACAAGATTATTCATCATCAATTTACATGACAAGAAGTTCAATCTTACCAGGGTGACTTTTGAGATGTATACCAATGCCATTGCAGTTGCTACTTGGATACCTAGTGTGGGAGAGAGGTGGTTTAAACAAGAAAAGCTGGACATGATTTATTTTGAACCATACCTCGAACCTAGGTATAAAGATCACAATAAGTCCATCTTCCCTTTTTCTCATCTTCTTGATATATATGCACCCATGATGAAGATAACAATGAAGTATTTCACTTGTGAGGGAAGGTTTTCCTGCCTCTACTCATACCATATCCGTCTTCTTATGCATTTCACTATAGTTATGATGCTGCATATACCATACTATATTTTCCATAGCATTAAAAAAATGGCCTACATTGTGAAAAACAGAGATTATAATAAAAAAATACAGAGCCTATTTCATCATTCACTCATCAAGATGGTGGTCATGCATTAGCTACAATAGAAAAAAATTCCATGGGATACATTCATTTTCAATGAGGTTTTCACTTCTGCACCTGTTCATCATGAGAAGGATGTTCCTTCATCATCCCATCCTCCTGAATCCATTCCTCCATCACATCCAGCTACACATACATATCCACCGACTCACATCCATTCACCTCATGATGATCCTTCCCCATTTTTAGTGTCAGTCTAATCATACTGCCATCAGTGATCAAAACTGGTCTTTTTCATTTGCATATTAGGTGTCCCATAATAATCAATTTCACCATTCCGCTAGGTCATGGATTCATTGATGGTAGTAATATTTATTAGTTGTCCCTCATGAGGTACTTGCTTATTTTCCTTCTATGGTCTTTAGTCATTAGTCACTTTTATTCTCAAAATCATATCAATAGGTCATAGGATGGGTCTCATTAGTTTCTAGGGTCTCACCATGGTCAAATTAATGAGTCAAATGTCAATAAATATCAGCAAGGTCATGAGGAAGCCAATAAGCTCAAAGTCACAGCACCTGGAAGAATCAGAGAGACATTTTATTCAGTTTGATGTAATTTTCGCCTCAAAACCATGTTTTGAGGTGAAAACATGATATTTCGCCTTTATTATTATTCATTCTATATCATCATGTGTAATAAGTCACAATTCAGAAGATGTTATCTCCACAGAGTGATGTACCTACCTTCAGAGAAGTTTTCCGCATCATGTTCAGTGCCAAATCATCCTCCAAGTAGACCCATTAGAAAGAGCCCGGAAAGAGCTTTCCAACGGTATACTACACTCTCAAAACTGACTTCTGGATTGAAATTTATGCTTAAGTGAAGTGAAAGCCCTTATACCCTCATATGCCCCCTATTTCCCAATTTTCCCTTAAAACTTTATGTTTAAAGTTTCATATTTTCCTTATAAAATTCCTTTTTCCTATTTCCAATTATAAAATCGCATTATAAGTCATTTAAATAAATATGTGATTTGGTTTGTAACCACTTCCCCTCCACGCCTTAGGAATTTATAATAAATAGCTTTATATTATAAAGTTCCGTTGTTATAAACCACTTCCCCTTTCCATCACCCGTAAAATTTATAATAAAGTTAATGTTATATATATAACCCAGCCGTACCCAAACACTTCCCCACCACACTTTATAATAAAGTCTTATATTATAAACCCCCCATCGCAATCACAAACCTTTTCCAATCGCGTGTTTTATTTGAAGTGCCCCGATCACTCCAATCGCAAATATCTCTGATGCGATTGGCGCCCCTCCTCCGATCGCAACCTATCCTCCGATCTCCCGATTACACCCCCCTACCAATTACCCGATCGCAAGTCTTCCTCCGATCTCCCAATCACATCCCCTCCTACGATCCTCCGATAGCATCCCCTCCTCCGATCCTCCGATCGCAACTTTCCCCGATCACAGCCCCCCCTGATTTCCGATTGTGATTGGCACCTTGGGCCCACCATTTAAATCCTCCGCCCATTTGTATTACCAAAGGCCCTTTCCCCTTTGTAAGTCCCCAAATCGCATTTTATTACATTTTTAAAATATTTCTATGGTTTAAATCTAATCGCATTGGAAGTATATATTGTGATGCGCCCACCCCACCTCCGATGCGATTGCGATGATAATCCCCGGCCCCACCACAGGTCCTTCCGCCTCTTCCCAATTAAATGGGTTTTTCCCTTTGTTAATGCGATAAATCATTTTTATTTAAAATATTTCAATCGCATCGCAAAATGTGTTATTATATGTCATGTCCCCTCCACCTGTCCATTCCAATTGCGATTACACTATTGTTTCATATATATATCTCTCTGCTCCCGTTCCGATTCCGATTTCAATTTTCATATGATTTCTGCCCCATTTCCCTTCCCTTTTCCCATTTAAAAATAATTTTTCCCTTCACGAAAGGCATAAATTCAATTTATTTTATTGCAAAGGTATTTTATTAAAAATTCAGAGAATAGAAATATAATGGAAAGCAAAGCAACAATCAAAGGGCCGAGAGCTTATTTAAAACAAATATTGTTACAACAAGCAACAAAATAGGAAATATGTTCATCGGATTACCTATTTTCTTTCATACAGCCTAACAGCAAGATCTCCAAGTGGTCAAATGCAATGATGTCCCTTATTTTCAGGGGCAGATTGTTGCATTTCTTTACTATGATTATATTTCATTTCTTCGGCTGTTAAAACAGCTCCCTTCTCTTGTGGATCTATGTTCCCACATTCCAGCCTATTTAATGTAATTGTAAATCATTTGTAAAGCAGTCTGAGTCTGAAAGTAGGGGAATAGTGTGGAAGAACATCTCTGCGCTACATTGTATAGTTTGACAGGAATTAATAAGAGATGCAGCTTTGATTTGTGGGATTCTTGTGGTATGAGATTTAGCATTTGTTTTTTTCCTTTGTTTCATATGTGAATTGTTATGTGTTCCATTCATCCATAAACATTTCCTTTTGAATGCTTTCAAGATAGAAAGGTAGAATCCATTTTACATGCTCTGCCTTGGGGAATCATTCATACTCTGTGTGTTTTCTTCTGTTTGAAAAGGATCCATTTATTGTGCCCTTTTCAGCTCCGCACTAGTCTTTCCATCCCATCCTCATTAAATTTTAATTGCTAAGTTTCCTGCCTATCTTGCCCCATGAAATACCCTATGTCCTGATTTAATTCCCGGTTCAACTGTCCCTTTTGTCCCACACATCCCTGAAATTCATTCATTCATTTTATTAAAACCTTTTTTTTATCATTTTATCTAGCCTAATATTAGTCCATTTATTGTGTTCCATTGAATATTATTTTATGGAGAGAGCCCTCTCCTGTCCTTGTAGGGCTAGCTACAAGGCTGAGCGCGGTTTAGTTGTTACCCTGATTTTCCTTTTACAGCCTGGGGTCTAATTCAGGTGCTAACATCTCTGGTGACCATACTGGGGACATATTGTTTAGCACAGAAGATTAATCACCCCAGTAATATTTTCCCGGTAAACAATGACAGAGTATTATATCTGAATGTTGATGGTGAACAACAATCAGATGTATATAAAGGCTGAAAACATTCACCTGGCAACTCCATTCAATGAAAGATCCAAAAAATCAAATCCTTCATGGTGACTCCATTGCAGGAAGATCAGTAGCTTTAAGATCTTTGTTTTAAGATGGAACATATTGCAAGAAGGTATGCTCCCATGAGCCGAGATCATATTCCAGGTTTCCCAAATAAAATGCCCAAGGTGGATTGGCTTCAGAATTTGCCTATGTTCAAAAATGTGGAAGGTAATGATGCTGCTCTTCATCTAGTGAAATTTCACATTCATGTGCATAAATTAAAGATCGATTTTCCTGAAGACTGTTTGATGAAAATTTTTATGGCTACTCTGGAAGATGAAGCTCGATCTTGGTATGAAAGTTTTCCACCTGGTTGTATTTATTGTTTAAAATATTTTCATACCATATTATTTGAAATATATAAAGAATCTTGTCCATCCTTAATATTAGTGCAGAATTGTTGCAAACATGTTAATAGTTTCATTGAAAATCTTGAGAATTTTTATGGAGATGATGAATTCATGGACGAAGAAATCATGGAATCGCTCTATGAAAATCCATTTCAGCAGCACACAAAAATATTTGAGGATACTTATCAAGATTAGCAGGATAAATATCTTTGTACAGCTGAAAATGATGAAAGAAGAGGTTTTATTTCGAAACTGATTGAAATAAAGGACGAGATGCCGCTAAAGGATGTTCCAATCCCACATAGTGATAAAGTTAAGCCAGATCTAGAGTTAAAGTGTGATAAGGAAGAATACGATGTTCCAGGTCCCATAAAAGAGAGTTATATTGTTGAGGCTGCCTCAAATGAAGAAAACAGAGTTATACACCTGAGTTTTCTCATTCCATCAGAAAAGAGTCTTCACGAGGAGGTAATCCATTCCCTTAATGAAAAACAAAATGAGATCTTTGTTCAAGTAAGTGAAAGAGTTTCTTTGGATGAAACTGTGGTAGACGACGGAAATGACAGTGTTGGATCACAAGTACTATCTGAAGTTTCTTCTCTTATGATTGATGAATATGATGAGAAAAATGAAAATCTGGTTGTCATGTCATATGAAGATGACCAACAATATATTCAAATTACAGAATATCAGAGCATTCAGGACTGCCATTCAGATTCTTCTTCCTATGTCTCATGTTTTGAAATGTTTTTTCAAGAGGAAATTTTCTCATCTACTTGTTCAGAATTTTTTGAAGACTAGGAACACACTCTTACTGAGGTACATTGTGAAGGAAGATCAGAATCAAAAGAAAAAGACACCTTGTTTCTTCAGTAGGAGGTAAATCTTCATGTTTTTCAGGATCCAGTGGCAAATTTTTTGCAGTCAGCAGTGAAGGTAATTATTGCAGTATTCAGTGATGAAGGAGACCATGGCCAACCATGCTTTTGGATGCCCAGTTGCAAGTATCTATTGCTGACCAGAGGATCTGATCAGGAGAATCAATCAAGGAGGCATCTTCTTGACTGGTTACACTGGAATTTTGATATAGCATGATGGTACATTGGCCTTCCAGAAACACAGGTGGTTATCATCAAGATTTGAAACCTCAATTCTTGGTCATATACTACCACCAAAGCTTCAAATGTCAAGTTTTTTTTAGGTTAGCTTTGAGTCACTTTTGAGTCAGTTTTTTGGGTCAAGTTTCTTTCAGTATCCAGTTTGGTTTTTAGCTTTTGACTCCATGCCCAATGGATAAGGCTACTTGGTCTACTGTGTTCTTGGCACCTCCAAGGAGCTACCATCCCCATTGGAGCCAATGTTAGTGTCAATCTAGTCATACTACCATCAGTGATCAAAATTTCTCTTTTTCATTTGCATATTAGGTGTCCCATAATAATCAATTTCACCATTCCGCTAGGTCATGGATTCATTGATGGTAGTAATCTTTATCAGTTGTCCCTCATGAGGTACTTGCTGATTTTCCTTTCTATGGTCTTTAGACATTAGTCACTTTTATTCTCAAAATCATATTAGTAGGTCATAGGATGGGTCTCATTAGTTTCTAGGGTCTCACCATGGTCAAATTAATGAGTCAAATGTCAATAAATATCAGCAAGGTCATTAGGAAGCCAATAAGCTCAAAGTCACAGCACCTGGAAGAATCAGAGAGAAATTTTATTTAGTTTGATGTAATTTTCACCTCAAAACCATGTTTTGAGGTGAAAACATGATATTTCGCCTTTATTATTATTCATTCTATATCATCAAGTGTAATAAGTCACAATTCAAAAGCTGATATCTCCATAGAGTGATGTCCCTGCCTTCAGAGAAGTTTTTCGTAGCATGTTCAGTGCCAAATCATCCTCCAAGTAGATCCATTAGAAAGAGCCCAGAAAGAGCTTTCCAACGGTATACTACACTCTCAAAACTGACTTCTGGATTGAAATTTATGCTTAAGTGAAGTAAAAGCCCTTATACCCTCATATCCCCCCTATTTCCCAATTTTCCCTTAAAACTTTATGTTTAAAGTTTCATATTTTCCTTATAAAATTCCTTTTTCCTCTTTCCGATTATAAAATCGCATTATAAGTCATTTAAATAAATATGCGATTTGGTTTGTAACCACTTCCCCTCCATGCCTTAGGACTTTATAATAAATAGCTTTATATTATAAAGTCCCGTTGTTATAAACCACTTCCCCTTTCCATCACCCGTAAACTTTATAATAAAGTTAATGTTATATATATAACCCCGTCATACCCAACCACTTCCCCACCACACTTTATAATAATTTTTTTTAATAAAGTCTTATATTATAAACCCCCCATCACAATTGCAAACCTTTTCCAATCGCGTGTTTTATTTTAAGTGCCTCGATCACTCCAATCGCAAATATCTCTGATGCGATTGATCGCATCGCAAGTCTTGCGTCCCTCCTATGATCGCAACCTTTCCTCCAATCTTCAAATCACACCCCCCTTCCGATTACCTGATCACAAGTCTTCCTCCGATCTCCCAATCGCATCCCCTCCTCCGATCCTCCGATCGCATCCCCTCCTCCGATCCTCCGATCGCAACTTTCCCTGATGGTAGCCCCCTCCGATTTCTGATTGCGATTGGCACCTTGGGCCCACCATTTAAATCCTCCGCTCATTTGTATTACCAAAGGCCCTTCCCCCTTTGTAAGTCCCCAAATCGTATTTTATTACATTTTTAAAATATTTCTATGGTTTAAATCTAATCGCATCGGAAGTATATATTGTGATGCGCCCGCCCCACCTCTGATGCAATTGCGATGATAATCCCCAGCCCCACCACAGGTCCTTCCACCTCTTCCCAATTAAATGGTTTTTTCCCTTTGTTAATGCGATAAATCGTTTTATTTAAAATATTTCAATCACATCGCAAAATGTGTTATTATGTCATATCCCCTCCGCCTGTCCATTCCTATTGCGATTACACTATTGGTTCATATATATATATCTCCACTCCCATTTCGATTCCAATTGCGATTTTCATATGGTTTCCGCCCCATTTCCCTTCCATTTTCCCATTTAAAAATAAATTTTCACTTTACGAAAGGCATAAATTCAATTTATTTTATTGCAATGGTGTTTTATTAAAAAGTCAGAGAATAAAAAGATAATGGAAAGCAAAGCAACAATCAAAGGACCGAGAGATTATTTAAAAAAAATATTGTTACAACAAGCAGCAAAATAGGAAATATGTTCATCGGATTACCTATTTTCTTTCATACAGCCTAACAACAAGATCTCCAAGTGGTCAAATGCAATGATGTCCCTTATTTTCAGGGGCAGATTGTTGTATTTATTTACTATGATTATATTTCAGTTCTTCAGTTGTTAAAACATCTCCCTTCTCTTGTGGATCTATGTTCCCACATTCCAACCTATTTAATGTAATTGTAAATCATTTGTAAAGCAGTCTGAGTCTGAAAGTAGGGGAATAGTGTGGAAGAACATCTCTGTGCTACATTGTACAGTTTGACAGGAATTAATAAGAGATGCAGCTCTGATTTGTGGGATTCTTGTGGTATGAGATTTAGCATTTATTTTTATCCTTTGTTTCATATGTGAATTGTTATGTGTTCCATTCATCCATAAACATTTCCTTTTGAATTCTTTCAAGATAGAAAGGTAGAATCCATTTTATATGCTCTGCCTTGGGGAATCATTCATACTCTGTGTGTTTTATTCTGTTTGAAAAGGATCCATTTATTGTGCCCTTTTCAACTCCTCACTAGTCTTTCCATCCCATCCTCATTTAATTTTAATTGCTAAGTTTCCTGCCTATCATGCCCCATAAAATACCCTGTGTCCTGATTTAATTCCCGGTTTCAACTGTCCCTTTTATCCCACACATCCCTGAAATTCATTCATTCATTTTATTAAAACTTTTTTTTTTATCATTTTATCTAGCCTAATATCAGTCCATTTATTGTGTTCTGTTGAATATTATTTTACGGAGAGAGCCCTCTCCTGTCCTTGTAGGGCTAGCTACAAGGCTGAGCGTGGTTTAGTTGTTACCCTGATTTTCCTTTTGCAGCCAGGGGTCCAATTCAGGTGCTAACACCCATAACCTTTCCACCACCCTTCACCATCACATCATGATACCAAAGCCTCAAGCAGTCAAAAAGATATTGTAGCAGCTAGCACTAAAGTGATTGACATTGAGCTATTTCCTTTTATCTATCGAAGAGGCCATCAGCATGTGTTTGCTTCACTTGAGGTGAAAGGGGACATTCCTTCTTCATCAAAAAAACAAGTTGATAAGGGCAAGGAAAGGGTTACAGAGCATATCATTGTTGATGAGGAGGATAAACATGAAACTGAGCAGGAGTTTCAGTTGATTGACCTTGATGATGAGGATGAGGTTAGAATCACCAATATGTTGATCAAAATTAAGGATTCCAAGATTAGTGAGCTTCAATCTAATATTGGTAGAGCAAAGAATGTGATTAACTTTCTTGAGCTAGAGAATCAACATTTGGAGACAAAGCAGACCATTAGTGAGGTCAGGGCAATCAGAGCTCAGAGAGAGGTTGGAAAGGCCAAGGCGTTGCTGAATGAGACCTTGGGTAGATTTTATGATAGTGATCATGAGTAAAATCAGCTTCCTAGGTAGAGGACAAGTACAATTGGGTTGAGGAGGGATTTAGCCTGGGAAAGACAGAAAGAGGTAGAATTGGCGGAGCAGCTTACTCCAAGTGAGCTACTTGCCATGGAGATTAATAGAGATAGATAGTCTTGGCTTTAGAGAGTCAATTTTCATTTGGAGAGCCCATTAGAGAATGCAAATAGAGACACTGATATTCAGAGGAAGATGGCCAAGCATTATGCCATGAGAAACAAGATTGCAAGGGCCAAGCTCAAACGTGCCCATGCAAAGATTTAGGCTTTGAACGAGTCAAAGGAGAAGGAAAAAATAAATATTCTTTTTGAGGTGACCCTCCGGACCTCCGAACCATGATTAGCAAAGAAAATTTCATTTTTGACACTTTGGTGCAAATTTTGATTTTTTGGGACAATTTTGCCTACTGAAAATGGGCTAAATGTACAGCACCACTGGCGCTGCACTCTTTTTTGGGCCATCCAAATGGAAAACGGTCAGCATATTCATGTTCATAGTGAAAATTACATCAACCTCAAAAAAATTTCAAGATATTTGGAGCAAAACTGGTCCCTCGATAAGGCCAAAAACCATCAAAATTTCATTTTTTTGCCCTCTTTTTGCCCTCAGCGCTGCGCGTTTAGAAATATTGGGAAGATAGGATTTTGATAGTTCATATGGCCATAATTTTGGAACTTAAAAGCATATCTATAAATTATACTGGACAGGCTTTCCAATGAGCTATTATGAGCTCAATTTGGACAAGGGGAAGGCCTCCAAAAGTAGTCCACAATACAGATCAATTTTGCTATCTTGGCGCTGCGCGTTTGCCAAAAATTTACAGTTTGACTAGGTTCAGTAAATTTTCAAGTTTCACCTCTGATGTAATTTTCACTTGGGTAAATGAGGAGTTACCATTGTAAAAAACAGAGATAATTTTAAGGATGGAAAATTATCTTGACGTTTAAAAAATTGGTGAATCTCACTAGTCCCTAATATGCAAACTATAAAATGTTTATTGATGTATTTGTAAGATTATTCAAATTTATAATGATATTATATATATTTTCTATATAATGTGGGAGATTTTTAATGTAAAATAATTTTATGTTGTAAAATTTGGGCGAATCATTTTTATAAAAAAATGGAAATTGGTGAATCTTTTTTTTGGAAAAACCATGGAAAATTAGCCCACCTGCGAATATTAGCCCCTAAAATTTTCCATGGTAAAAAATCATGTTTTAATTTTACCTAAGTTAGATACATTAGGTAAATCATTAGTTTGAGGTCGAATGTATCTATTCTAAAAGTTAGGAATGAGTCACTTTGCTCATCCTAGGTTTTAGCAGTCAGTTCAGTTTTTGGTGCAACAAATCCCTCACCTCATGGATTCGACCCCTGAGGCTGAGAGGAAGTCGTTTTGCATCTATAATTTTTACTTTTTCAGTATTTTTAATGGTTGGCATCAGTGGAAGAGATTCTATTTCTCAAGTAACATTCTGGCTTGGATATTAATGGAAGTTTACAGCTATTTTCTTGGGATCCCTGTGGTATGAGATTTACACATAGTTTCTTCTCTGTGATTGATTTGTTAGAATGTATTGTTGATTCATAAGAAATTTCACATCTATTATATACTTTATTTCAAGTTTGATAAGCAGAATTAATATTTATTTATGCTTTATTTTGGGAAATTAAGTATAATGTGATCATTTACTTCAGTATAAGGAAAATACATTTAATATTCTTTCCTTAGCTCGTCACCAATATTTCCATCTCATTTAATAGTATTTGAATGTGTAAAATGTTTTCCTACCTTGCTCCATCAAGAAGACTATAATTTCATCCTTTGGCCCTAATCTATCCCCCTTGACCTAATTCTGATTCAGTGAGCCCAACCCTAAAAATCAAAATCAAAACCCCATGTACTCCCTAACTAGCCTAAAATCCTTTCTATCTAGCCCTTTTGGCTGTGATTCTATCAAGAGATCCCTCTATGATTTGGTAGGGCTAGATACCAAATCCAAATATTGGTTTGAGGTTACCTTAGGATTGCCTACTTTAGCCTTAGGATCAATCCGAGCGTTGGAAAGCTCTTTCTGAGCTACTTCTAATGAACATGTTTAGGATATGATTTTACATTGTGAAAAATTCTCACCTTTTTCATGGTTAATAGTTTCAAATCCAATGGGCTATGGTTGAGGTGGCTACTTTGACTTTCCATAGTATATTGAATTCCAAGATAGTGGGTATTGACAATTTGACACTGCCCTTCTCTCTTCCCAAGAGCTTATGATCTTGTTGCCCTCAAGTACTGGGGACTTGAAACCCTCATCAATTTTCTTGTTAGTGATTATGCAAGAGATATTGATGAGATGCAGAGTGTGCCAAGAAAGGATTACCTTGCTTATTTAAGAAGGAAATGTAGTGGATTTTCAAGGGGAATGTCAAAGTACTGCAGAATGGAAGGATCATCATAAAACGGAAGGTGGGAGCCAAGATTTAGCCATACTTCTATTGATAACATATATTTTAACATGGTGAAATACTATGACGATTTGCAACAAGTTACAACATATCCCATGTCTCTACATGATCAGAGATGTTTTAGTGCAGAAACAAGCACTGACTTGAGTGCATACATCAGGTGGTGGAAACCTAAGAAAATGCATGATCATGTTCACGTAGTGGTAACTAAATCAAAATTTGAGAATGTGGAAGAGCTTGAGATGCTAGAATGGCAAGGAAAGCCATGTGAGTGATACCAATTTCCTTTTCTCGATGTTTCTCACAATAGACAGCAAAATCCTTCTTCAAAAAGTTCTATTAACATCTTGTTTAAGCCTCCTTTGTTCAACCAAATGTTTGAAAGAGAATCATTTGCAAGCCACCCAAAATAACATTGTTAAGATAGGAGTGAAGAAAGAGAAAATGAATTCATCAGCCAAGGAAAAGACAAAATTTGCTATAATTAATCAGGACATGGCTTGGGATCTTTCTAGCTTTCTGTACAAATAGATACAACTCAAGTTCCCTCTTTTTCAACACTTAGCAATGAAATACCATGCAGTAAATCCCATATGCATAACATGGAGAGAACTTGAGTCGCCTGGTTGCACCATTGGTATCTGAACAACGTTGTTGAAAAACAAACAAAGTTCCTCACTCATATGCCATTCTCAGTTTGTTACAGAGAAATCTTATAGTCATCAATGTATATTTGCAAGATGTTCAAGCCAGACCCCGAGTTACTTCCACAGGGCAATTATGCATCACTATTTTGATTTTCTACATTTGTTATAGACACTGTGACCAACATATAGTTTAGTAATGGTAATGGCATTTTATTTTAAATATTTATTTGGTTATCTAAAATTTTAAAGTTATTTATTTCCCATAATACTACAGAAGAGGAGGAAATAATACAAGGAAAGACAACTAAATAAAGTAGATGTAACTACAGAATGGTTGGTCAAAGCTCAAACTTCTCCTAGCTCTGAGGGTGCTGAAGGAAATGATAATTATATAGTAAAGGACTTAGCTACACAGTTAGAGGACTACTCACAATCTGAGATTGAGAATTTTCAAGGGCCAAAGCCTGAATCACTACTATTTAGTGATTTTATAAATAGAAACCCAGAAGGAGCACATGGAAGGCATGTAAAGACGTTGTTAAGAGATAATGGAGTTAAAAATCAAGGTTTTTGTACTCAGATAAAGAATGGCACTAGATATTTAAGGTCTGATGTAGTCAATCAAGCTATCCCACACATTTCGAGTTCAGGCCAATGCACTACCTTCTAAATGAACATGAATTAGGTGATGTTTCTGAGAGGGAGCATGCAGCTAAACTGAGGAATGCTACATAAATTGACGTTATATCTGAAACTGAATTATTGATGTAGGACTTCTTAGTAGTTGGAAGCAATGACAACTCAAATTTTTGCATAGAAGAGGAATATAAGAATGGAGATCTATGTTCCATTATAAAATTATTGAAAAAACTTTGTTTGGCCATCAATGAACCTGAACTGTCTGATCAAAGGTTGAATTGAATGATTAGGAGAAAGAATATGAGGTACTGTAATTGAAGGAAATTTATGAGGATGATGTGTTTTTTCGTTTAAAGAGAAGATGGCAGCCCTCATGCACTAAATATGTCTATACATGTTGAACTTCCTGAGAATATTGCTATTACTGTGAGGCTGCCATCGACTTCCAGTAAATGTGAACTCAGTGGAAACAATAGCAGGTCTTCCTCAAAATATGTTCTGGAGGGAAATGTTTACACATTCAATGTTCAACACCTTGTTCCTATTGCATTGACATGTGTTCTACCTAAATCATATGTGTGCTATATGCCCCCACAATTTATGACCTACTGGTTGGACTCTAATAGTATTTCTAAACTCTAAAATATCTTAGAAAACATTTGGGATAGAGACTCAGGCGAAGTTTTACTATATAAATAGGTAGAATGGCTCTGCGGTTCATCTCTTTCACACCTTGGATTTCAACATGAGATATTGCTAGATCCATTCAATGTGTAGAGAAAAACAGATTGGAGGGTGATGTCTGGGTTTTCATCTCTAGATGTTGATATTCCTTGGTTGATGAAATACAATGATAAAAAAGAAATCAACTATTCTGTAGCACTTTGCATGTGTGTCCTATATGCTTCAATGAATATCCGAGGACTGAATTTGTCAAATTACGATGCCAACATATCTTGTGCTGGGAGTGTATGGAAACATATTCACATGTTCATGTGAAGGATGGTACTGTTAACAAGCTCAATTATCTAGATCCTATGTGTGAAGTTTCTATTCCACCTAGCCTAATGAAGAAACTTCTTGGAGATGAGGCATTTGAAAGATGGGAATCCTTGTTGTTGCAGAAAACATTAGCATTCGATGGATGGAGGGTATACATGTCAACAGATAAAGTTGTATTTGCTTTGAGAGTTGATGTTACAGCATGTTGGCCAACCAAATCCAATTTTAGTGCAGCAAAGTGCAAAGTGGCATTCTTGAGGCAGAGTTTTAGGGCCCAAAATCAGCAGCTATAGGATTCTAGGCTTAGATTCAGCAAAGGAATCCTAGATTTCATGAAAAAACTCCAACAAAATTTAACAATTCGACATATTGCAGCAAACTTATTTTATTTTAGATGATTTAATTAAATTCTTTAGTTGTAATTTAATTTATTCTATTTTCCAGCACAAATATATTTTATTTTTTATTTTTATTCTGATTCCTATGTAGAGGAATCAAAATAAATTTGTAATAAGGTATATATAGGAAGATTTTTGAAAATGTAAGGGTTTGATTTTCAGTAGAGAGACTGTTGCTTTGGACTGTGTAAATCTTCCTGAATATTATGTTAATGAAGCATTTTCTGCCCTTTTAAATTTGAGATCCATCACGGTGTTTCATGTTCAACATGTTTTCCTTGTAAGATTGTTTTCATATTGTGTTTTTCTACTAATATTTTTTACAACATTCTCTAAGAGAAGTGTTAGGAATCCATCCACGCATGATGCTCCTTTCACAATGATTATGTTGTTAAATGTAGTGGTTATCTTTTCAGAATCCATCCTTTGTTAATTGCTCTATTTAGTGACCCTGTGCTTTCCTTTATGCTAAAGCTGCCACTGGGGATTCATCCACTGATTGATGCTTGTAGGTTAGCGGGATTTCTCCTATTTTCTTATTTCATTTACATCATTTATTTGGCTAAGAATTGCACCTATTTTTCCCCAACTTTGCAGATAGAAACTAACCTCGACTCCATAGCCCAATGATTGTTTATCTCTTGCTGTTTCGACCCAAAAATTTCAAATCAAATCCTTGAACTTCATAACTAGCCTAAGATTCACTTATTGCATGCCATCCTTCATTGGAACAGAGAAATCACTCTCTGGTATGGCATGGCTAGATGTCAGATCGAAAGCTTGGTATGTGGTTACCTCGGATTGCCTCTTCTTAGCCTTGAGGTTCAATCTGAGTGCTAACAGTGCTTGTACTTGCAGTGTCCCGCGTCCTGATTTGAAGCCTAATTTCCAATGCAGAGACCAAGTAGCAATAAGGTAATCAACCTCCTCGTCAGCGACCATATACGGGAGTGATACCCATGATGGATCCTTGTGGCCCCTGATCTATACATTCTACATTGTTATTTGAAACGTTGCGATGCTGTTGTACTTGTCATAAATTGCTGGTGACTAGTGCAGCCTGGAGTGAATGGAAGTTGTGAGCCTACTCTGAAATAGGACCTAGAAGACCTTATTATCTTCAATTCTCTTTTCATCCTTCGAATCCCACATATTCGCATACCGTGCCCCTTCGCTCATATTCGGTTCTAGCTTAGGGAGGACTGAATCTTCTGGGGCTTCCCATGCGACCAACGCGATGAGGAGAAGAAACCAAGAGTAATAGAAATCCATTCCATGATCTTAGGCTTCACGCATGTTCTCAAAAAACTCACTACACAGAAATTGGGACCAGTTGAAGCAAACACCCTTTTCAAATCGTTTGGCCAATTGGATGACATATTCGAGGACAATAGCAGCTTGGAATTTGCGCATCATCTTGCACACTAACAACAAGGTGCCCATGTGCACCCCAGGGTCGCTAATAATGTTGATCATGAATCGCCTAGTGTTCCGTTCAATGTGATAATATTCACGCACCTTATCAACGACCAGAGCAAGCAACTTTCGCACAATCCTGTTAGTGATATTGTAGTGGCTGAAATGAGGCATCCACATAAATTTTAATAACCCGGACCTAACCAATCCACTTGCCCATGACATAGGGACTACCTTTAGTACATCTTCCTCCAATACCCTCTCCAAATACAATTCTGGTGCCAGTTCGGGGAAGGCCTCTAGTTTTTCTAAGTCATGATCGTCGAACTTGACCGTGTGGAGCTTGCCAAAGGTGTCTCCAATGATGGGGACCTCAGCGAGAATCAAAGGCATTTGTAGATAGGTGTGCATCCCATCGATATTCTTGGGCATGTGCATCGAGGGCCTATGAGGCTGCATATAGGGTGGTCGCAAGCATATTGGTTCAACAATCTGGGCCTCTTTCGAAGTAGACAGAGGTCTCTTTAATGGATTGGGAAAACACTCCCGGGGCACTATTCATGGGAATTTCATGTTTCGAGGGGAGGTATGTAGCTTCACCCTAGTCCACTTCACAAGTTTCCCTGGCCCTTTCTCCTCGCCTTTTACCTTCCCCTTTTTCTTTCCTTTGCTCGGTGTGGACATAACCTCCTCAACTTCAGGGGTGACTTCCAGTACTTCCTCAGATTCTTTCTCCGTCAAGGCTACAGTCTGGGATGATTCAGCGGGATTAGTTGTATTCATTCTTGCATAAAATATGAACTTAGCATTGCTACTGTTAGAGGGGGTAGCAAACCCAGAAATTAACAAAGTGCAATAGTCACAAAATTTTGCAAAGAATAAATTGTTCAAGATACACAAAACCCTATTCTGAGCTATCCTTTTGATTTTATAGCCTTGGAGATCAACCAATGGTAGGGTGAGGCTTATCTAAAACTTACCATCAAGTAAATGGTAAAAAATCTTTAGAAATCACCTCATTAATTGCCGGTCGCCCACTCCTTTCAATAGTAAAATTTTATTTTTACCTAGTTTTACTAGTCCAACGGCTAGTTTTCACAGCTGTAGATTATCGTTGCACTTCCAGTGCACCTCCTATGATTTGAGCACACCCCTACACTCCCAGCGCACCTCTCCATGCTTCCAGACCTACGATTGATACCTGAGCGTACCACAATTCTGCTTGTGTTTTTCCTCCTGCCTCCACGTATTTCAACCCAATCAGCTACTCCGACCATATAGTCATTTGATCTAGTATGGTTTGAGCCGGCTTCCATTGACATATCCTGGTACCATATCACTGCGTAGGGTGGCTAACTGGACCGCTCCTCCGTTAGTAATTTCCTTTACCATATAGGGACCTAGCCAATGCTGACGGAACTTCCCTAGGTGTTTTGCAAATTGGCTATCGTATAGCAGGACCAATTCTCCCTCTGCAAAGGTCCTTTTCCGAATATGTCGATCACGCCATGCCTTATCCTAGGCCTTCTGAAATTGATGATGGAAGTTAGCAATGAAACAATCTTCCTCTAAGGCCACGAGCTGCGCTAACCTCTCCTCCATGATATCAGGCTCTTCCATGTTAGTAAAGGCTACGATGCACAGGCTAGGAACAATATACTCCATGGGCATAATGGCCTCCTTGCCATAAACCATTCAAAATTGTGTTTTCCCATTCAGCTTCTTGCAGGTAGTTTGATAGGCCTAAAGGACTGATGGGATGTGCACGTCCCAGTCGCTGCGATCGACGTTATGGACCTTGGTCCTTGCCTGCTACAAGATTTTATTAAAAGCTTCCACAACTCCATTTTCTTGTGGATGATACGAGGTGATTTTCACATGGTGGATCCGAAATTATTTGGTTAAAGCCTATATTGTTTCATTACCAAAATGCATACCTATATCACTCATTAAGATCTTCGAGCAGCCAAGCATGGTTAGAATATGTTCAAAAATGAAGTGCACAGTAGTATATGTAATGCAATCCTTCACAGGTTGTGCTTTGGCCCATCTAGTTACATAATCAGTCACGGTGATGATGTAGCATGCACCTGTCCTCTTTCTAGCGGGTTGATGGGCCCCACGAAGTCTATGGCCCATTTGTCAAATTCTTACATGGCCACCTATTATTGCAGGGGCATTTCGTCTATGCACGACATTATTCCTTTCCTTTGTAAAGTGTCGTAGACTTTGCAATAATCATGAGAGTTGATATGAAGTGTGGGCCACCATAGTCCAACTCTTAAAATCTTATGCGTCATTTCTTTTCCTACATAGTGACCTCCTGCTATGCCCTCGTGAGATTTTGCTAAGATGGCATGCCTTTCATGCTCCAAAATGTATCTTCGCAACACCTCATCAGCTCCCAATTTATACAGATGGCCCGCTATGATGGTAAAATATGCTGCGCGGGTGACCAGTTCTTTCTTCTGTTGTATCGAATATTCGGTAGGTGCCATCCCTGTTGTTAAGAAGTGAATGATGTCGGTGAAGTGCGCATCAAATATCTTAATAGAAAACAACTTCTTATCAGGTATTCCTTCTTCCAAGTTGGTCAGCTCTTCGCCACTTTCGATTCGGGATAAGTGGTCTAGCCCGAAATTTAGTTTCCCTGGCTTCATGATAATCTCAAAGTCTCATTTTGAAATAGCGGCAGCCATCGGCAAATCTCCTCCACAACACAGGCTTATTCACTAGGTAATTCAAAGCCAAGTGATCTATAAACATCTTGAAGTGCCCTCCTAACAGATAATTCCATTATTTTTGTAGGGCGTATACCATGGCCAACACCTCACGCTCTATAGTGGAGTAGTTGCGCTCCACACCAGAGAGTTTTCTACTAGAAAATGAAATTAAATGGTCAATGTCTCAGTCTCCAGGCTCCGTAAGGACAACTCCCAGGGTGATCCGTAATGCATCCATGTGAACATGGAAAGCCTTCACTGAGTCAGGAAATATGAGGATGCACGCAAAGGCCATCTTCTCCTTGAGTAGTTTGAAGCTCCTCTGACACTCCTCGTCCCAGAAAAATGAAACTTCCTTCTTTAGCAACTTTTCCATAGGTATTGTGATCAGATTGTACCCTTGAATGAAATTCCTATAGTAGCCTGTATATCCAAGGATAGAGTGTAGTTTTTTCTCAGTTGTAGGTACTGCCAGCTTGATGATAAATTCTATCTTGACGGGGTCAACCATCAATCCTTTTCGATAGACTATGTGACCTAGCAAGATCCCAAAGGGTATTAAAAATATGCACTTATTGATATTCAGGGAAATATGGTACTTCCTACAAGCATCCAAAATCATGCGCAAGTTTGATATGTGCTTCTTTACCAACCCAAAGATGGTCTAGTCATCAAAAAATAACTCCAAAAACTAGTGGATGAACTCCTTGAATACTGTGACCACTACCTGCGAAAAGATGGCAGGGGAATTCTTGAGCCCAAATGGCATGAAAGTGTACTGAAAATATCCCCATTCAGTGGTGAACGTAGTTTTTTTGCAATATTTAGGTGTGATCCTGATCTGATGAGAGCCCGAGAACCCGCCCGTGAACAAGTATGCTTCCTGCCCCCCATGCTATCAAGGATTTCATCTGAGAATGACGTAGGAAATGAATAATGTACACAAGCATCATTCATTTTGCGTAGGTCAACATAGATTCGTATCTCTCCCTTAGTATTTTTATCCTAAACCACCATAGGACTTACCCAATTTAATATTCCTAATTTAGCTTCAGCTAATAGGAATATTAATTTTGCTTTTGAAATCTAGATGCATGAATAATTGAGCAAGGAGGCTTCTAATTTTCTCAAGTATGAATAAAAATCCTTCCTAATGTGAAAGGGGATCATGAAATAACCAATTCAAGCATCCACATGTGTAAACAAGGTCTAAACTATGTGGACAAGGTCAGGTTTGACCAAGTCAACATGATTTATTATCAAAGGAGTGGATTCTAAATAAAGCAAGCTCAATGTGAATAGAGATCAATCCAGCTAGATAAAATAAAGGCACCTTGAGTGTGAAAAGGAACAGGGCATGAAGAATCAGTCAAGGTTGACTAAGTCAACAAAGCTATCTAGGTCCATTGTACCATTTTGATGGACAACGCCGTTTTTGTGGAGGAGCCTTTGCATGGAAGCAGCCTCATGGTGGGTGGGACCCTTGGTTAGGAAGCTCATCAATTATATAATGAAGGATATGGAAAGCATATGGACATATTGGAGATTATATTTTTATGTGGTCTGCTTAGAATTCCTGCATACTTGGCTATTTAGCTAAGTTTTTGCACTGCTTAGTGCAAGGGTTTTCTAGGGTGGGGGTTCCCTACTCTTTCTTGGAGATCTTGCTTGAGAAATATAAGAGGAGACTTCTGATCTGAATTTTCCACTACCTGGTGTTGGTTCAAGCATTTACCTTCAGAAAAAATGCAGTCCCTTCAGAAAACTACATTATTTCTTAAGGTGTGCAGTGGGAGGGGTGAAAACCCCATTTTGAGGAGCTAGTTTCCCAAGAGGAGGATCAACCTTTCTTTGGGAAAGCTAGAGGAAGCATATACAGCCATTTATTTGCATGTTTAGCCATATTATGCAGATATTCATCCATACAACATTATTCAGCCACAGATTTGTAGCAATTTTCTCTTGTATATCTTGTATGTCAAGAAACCCTTGCCTAGTCTTCTTGGATATGTATAAAAGAGATTAGATCTCTATTTTTATGCCTCATAGAGTATTATAATAATAATATCAGATAAATTTCTCTATTTTCTGATTTAACATCTATTTAGACTATGCAGTCTATTATGCAGCAGCTCTGGCATTTTGCAGTCTTGGGGTTTTTGCAATTTTTAGCTGTCTTGAGCATGGGAGGCCTATTTAACTAGGCCAAAGGAATTTTTTTCTAAAAATATTTTACATGCATGTCCTATATTGTCCATTATAAGGGACACAACCATTATTTTCCACTTTTGTAACTCAATATTTAGAAAATAATGTTTTTAAGGTAAAAATAACTACTTTTCCCTACTTGGTGAATTGTATAAAGGCATAGTTTGTTGCTGTGATTTTTATTATGATGGATATGTGTTAAAACAAACTACATGAGTTTATTACTTGCTTTTCTCCAACTTTTTAATACCTTAAGGTATTCTTAATGTTGTATGAAATTCCAGATTTGGAATATTACAGTGGTATCAGAGCAAGATCTTTGGCTCAGCCTGTGGCTTCAAGAAAAAGTGTTGAAAGGCAAGGAGAAAGGTCAGAATGATGAATAATATGAGTTTAATCTCATTAATTTTTAGATCCAGCAAGAACCTCTCCAAGGATTTTGTACAAGAAGAAGAGAGAAGAAGCAGTGAAACTCCTAGGAAGTTTCAAGAGCAGGAAGATCTTCCGATCAGATCTACAAGATCTATACATGAGGAACATTCTGAATCCTCATCTCATGGATATGTGCACTCAACCATTTCTCCAAAGCTTCAATGTTCTATCTGTGATTTCTTCATGAAGAGGAAGAAAGGAGGTGTGCCCAAAAAGGAGACTCTTAGAGAGTATTTGGAGGAGTATGAAGCGTAATCCAAGGAGTTCAAAGATAACTTGAACTTACAAGGGTTCTACAAGATCAAGGAGAGAAAATTCACAAAGGAGGAGCAACATGGTAAGGGTAGATTCTACCTATTTATCTTTTATGGATCACCTAAATGACCAGTTAGGGTTTGGGTGGAGGAGTTAGATAACTTTGTGCAACAACATCAAGTTTCAGAGATTGAAGCCATCAAAGTAGTAGCGCTGCATTTTGAAGGTAAAGCCTATGCTTGGTGGTTGTTTGAATCATTTTCCTTAAATAATGCAAATACATCTACTTATTCAAAGTTCATTAAAGGATTAGTAGAGAGGTTTGATGAGATTTCACATGAAACATCTTCTAACGAAACTATAATACCATATCAAACCAAGATTTTGCATGAGTTGGGAAGGTTTATAAATCCAACTCCATTTCTGAAAACCAATGAAGAGGAGGTGAGATTTTTTGATACTTTTCCAAAGAAAATATCTCCTTGGGATGAAGGGCTTCCTTCTGAAAGGGAAGACATGAAGATTCCTTCTTCAAAAGAGGACCAAGATCTAAGGTCTCTTGTTGAAGGTAAGGAAAATTCAACAAGTAAAGAAGAGAAAGGGGAGGCAAGAGAAGATAATGCAGTCATAACAAGGGCACCTCAAGCACCTTATGAAGAAGAGGATGGAGCACTTGCTCCAAAGAAAGAAACACTTGCACTCTTTCAAGGAGTTCCAAAAGGTCTCACAAATAGAGCTCTTGGCATAACACATGAGCAGCATGTACCTTCATTGTCAAATGATGAGATCTTGAAGATATGAGGAGGAAAAGAGGAGGAATGGAATCACAAGATGAAGAGCATGTACCCTTCTCTATTTCAAATTTTGAAAGAAAAAAGAAGGCAAGAGGATCTATGCAACAAAGGTAGGGGCAAATCTGTCCACCTACATTCACACCCTACTCTATGCCTTGATGCCTCTATACAAGGAGGCATTTCAGCAGGAAGAGCTCTTGATTGGAGGGAAACTAAAGTTTCCTCTCAACTATATGCAGCAGCAACATATTTGTTTAAAGAGGGAACCTTGGAAGGAGCCACTACAACACTGAAAATCATTGATGGAAGGCTAGGCAAATTTCTGAAATTGACCTTGCTTTCTTCCACTCATCTATTTGTGTTGGAGGGAATAGATTCAGAAATTTGTCTTGATATGAGTATAGTATCAAAAGGATACTCCATACCTTTGGAGTAGAAAAGGATACTCCAATATATAATTAATATTTTTGAACATAACAAAAAAATAAATTCATTTTTGCATGCAGGAGAAAAATTGTGGAAGTTTTTTAGAAAGAGAACCTTTCAAAGGGAGGGGACTCTCCTAAAATTAAATCTTGTCTTGAGAAAGATCAGCTGCAAGAGAGGCAGAAAAATAAAGTTGGGAATAATCCAACATGTGACTTTGACATCAAGAATGTCAAGGAGGAGAGCCATCATATGACAAATGCATCATTTCATACTTCTACAACGTTGTCAATGTTGAGAAGCCTAGACCCTTATTGGGAGTCCCAACTCATAATGGAATATTCTAAGGACCTATTCACAGGTAAAGTTATTTAGGGGCAAGTAATGAATGGAAAGTATAAGGTATTTAATGGAATCCTTTATGTTCATGATCAGATCTACTTAACTAAAGGTTCCAAGCTCAAGAAAAAAATACTTAACACAACCTATGAGATCTTGCTTTAAAATCCCACTAGCTTCATTAAAACATATCATACTATCTTAGATGGATTCATGTGGGAGAATTTCAAGGAGGAGATGCACTCTCATATGAGTAAGTGCATGAATCATTTTCTGGTTGAGGAGGAAGATAGCTCTTGGGAAGAGTTATCATTATCACCTCCTTATTCATTGAGTGTGAGAGGGAGCTCGTCCATGAGCTACCTTGCTGATTTTAAAAAAGTGTATGAAAAAAATTGTATTGTTGAATCTAATGATGTATTTATTATATACTTGTATTTCCTTAACACTCATGTGTAGGTCTTGGCTCCAAGAGGGGGCACTTTTTCTGATGGGCTTCATGAGCCACTTTGGGCCATGAACAATGGTGATGATAGCCATTCCTTGGGAGATATTGGAGAGGTGATGTACTCTTCATGGTGTGATTCCTTAACACCAACCATCATACACCTTCTCCAAGCATGCAAGAAGGATGGGGCAGCAAACAAGTGTTGGGGAGAACGCTTGTCATATCATATTCTATGGCAGTTAGGAGGAAAACTGTGCTGGTTGCACATGAGCAACCATTGTCCTTCTCCCTTATTGTATATGGCAGCTAGCATGCTCTTACTTATGATACGACATGCTGAAGATGTTCTTAATTTTTTTGGGAACATGGTTGGAGGAGAGACACATTTGTTGGGTGTGTCTTTGGGGGAAGAAAGTCCCCAATTTTTCTGCACTACATGTTCCAAGGGGAGCATGAGAAACTATATGGCCACCATTGCATATCACTTGTTTATTTATGATGTAGGCCATATGTTTGGTTGGAGTACTTGGGGCATGCCTCTCATGAGCAATTGGGAGGAGATTTTCTATGAATTACCAAGATGGAAGGTGATTCATTTTATTTGGATGATAGCATGGAGGAGGGAGACCTCCATTGATGATGAAATTCCCCATGATTGTCATCACTTTATCTTGAGAAGGTCATGGATCAGCAAGAAGGCTTCCATAACAACCTTCCATTATTTCATGATTAGAGTCATTGGGTTTAACAACCAAAATCCAACTTGCACACTTGGGAGGAGCCATTGGGAGATGGAATTTTTGCAGAAATTCTGAAGCAATGGAGGAGACTATGGGATGAGAGGGCCACAAGAGGAAGAGGGGAGATTTTGCAGGACCCTTGCAGTTGCTTGAGGACAAGAAAAAATTGGGAGGGGGAGACTGTAATATTCCTAATTTAGCTTCAGCTAATAGGAATATTAATTTTTCTTTTGAAATCTATATGCATGAATAATTGAGCAAGGAGGCTCCTAGTTTGCTCAAGTATGAATAAAAATGCTTCCTAATGTGAAGGGGGATCATGAAATAACCAATTCAAGCATCCAGATGTGTGAAAAAGGTCTAAACTATGTGGAAAAGGTCAAGTTTGACCAATTCAACATGATTTATTCTCAAAGGAGTGGATTCTAAATAAAGCCAGCTCAATGTGAATAGAGATGAATCCAGCTAGATAAAATGAAGGCAACTTGAGTGTGAAAAGGAATAGGGAATGAAGAATTAGTCAAGGTTGACCAAGTCAAAAAAAATTTGGAGGTTCATTGTACCATCCTGATGGAAAACATAGTATTTGTGGAGGAGCCTTTGCATGGAAGCAACCTCATGGTGGGTGGGACCCTTGGTGAGGAAGCTCATCAATTATATAATGAAGGAGATGGCAAGCATATGGACATATTGGAGATTATATTTTTATGTGGTCTACTTAGACTTATTGCATCCTTGACTGTTTAGCTAAGTTGTTGCACTGCTTAGTGTAAGGGTTTTCCCGGGTGGGGATTCCCTACTCTTTCATGGAGATCTTGCTTGAGAAATATAAGAGGAGACTTCTGATCTAAATTTTCAACTACCTGGTGTTGGGCGAAGCATTTACCTTCAGCAAAAATGTAGTCCCTTCATATAATTGCGTTATTTCTTAAGGTTTGCAATGGGAGGGGTGAAAACCCCATTTTGAGGATCTAATTTCCCAAGAGGAGGATCAACATTTCTTTGGGAAAGCTAGATGATGCATCTACAACCATTTCTTTGCATGTTCAACCATATTATGCATAGATTCATCCATACAATGTTATTCAGCCACATATTTGCAGAAGTTTTCTCTTGTATATCTTTTCTGTGAAGAAACCCTTGCCAGGTCTTTTTGGATCTGTATAAAAGAGATTAGATCTCTGGTTTTATGCCTCATTGAGTATTCTAATAAGAATATCAGATATCTTTCTCTATTTTCTGAGTTAACCTTTATTTATACTGTGCAGTCTCTTATGCAGCAGTTCTGGCATTTTGCAGTCTTGGGTTTTCTGAAACTCTTTTGCATGCATGTCCTATATTGTCCATTCTAAGGGACACAACCATTATTTTCCACTCTTTTAACTCAATATTCATAAAATAAAGTTTTTAAGGAAAAAATGGCTACTTTTCCCTACTTGGTGAATTGTATAAAGGCATAGTTTTTTGCTGTGATTGTTATTATGATGGCTATGTGTTCAAACACACTACATGAGTTGATTAATTTCTATTCTCCAACTTTGGAATACCTTAAGATATTCTTATTGTTGTAGAAAATTCCAGATTTGGAATATTACACCCAATCTGACTATTCGACTGGTTTGATGATACTTGCAGCTATCATTTTGTCATGTTCTTCCCTGAATTTCTCCTTATATTTGGGGTTAAATCGATGAGGGTGTTGGTTCATAGGGTGCACATATGGTTTTAAAGTGATGCGCATGACCCATAGGTCCCCTGTAATCCCCTTCAGTTCTGAGTATTTCATTGGAAATAGGTCCTGGTATTTGGTGAGGAGTTTCGCGACTCTTCCAACACTATCATCATCCCAGTAGTCCCCTATTTTAGCTAGCTTAGGTTGCTCCTCTGTCCCAATTTTGACTTCTCGCAGCTTCAGAGACTTAGTGATACCGACGGTCTACAGTGGGGGTCCAGCAACTATATGCTCTCCCTCCAACTCTGGGATAGATATATTTCACGGGTCTTCATCACATTCATCCATTGACAGATTACGACAGTTGACAATATCCTCCATCTTTGTCTCCCATGTTGGTGCCCCATGTGCTACACAAGGGTGTGATTCATCAATAATATGACTTCTTTGAGTGCCTCCATTCCACCTACCAAACCGAATGTCTTTACAAATTCATTCTTCAAGGTTTCTGAGTGGCGGGTGCACTAGTGTAATTCTGCATCTAAATACCATGTGGTGGGGATTGGCCCCAAGGCATGAATGAACAAGTGGACCCATTCCTCCGTAGTTCTTTCACACCATTCCTCCATACATGTGGAAAAGTGCTCACATGGGTCCCCTGGGCCAAGGAAAGTCTTTATGTGCAGGTGAACCAGGGGTTCAAATCGTAGGATCATCATTTCACGATACTCTTCTCAATCCTAGAAAGTCCCCTTATGTGTGTCCCACCACCTCATAGGGGTTACGCGCATGGCTATATTAAGGACCCACATCCTTCGCTCCCATGGGACTTTAGCTTCAAATTTTCACAAAAAATCCATAATATTAACAAAACCATCAAAGTAGGGTAGTTCTCTCACCTCTGAGGAGATGCACCAGAAGTCCTTTGTGATTCGAAGACATCGCAACGCAGATACATCATGTAGCCGATTCTGCCATTTTTCTATCTCCACCTTAGAGTTAGAGAAGCATTCGTTGTCCTTCTCCTAGCAAAGCACACCATCAGCTGTAGGATTGATCCAATCCTCATCTCGCATGGTTAATTTATAGATGTGATCCACATCCTCTTCTTCACGCACTGGCTCTGTATACTGCTCTCCTTCCACAGGGTCTAGTGGGACTATCACCCTCGTACCCTCATTTTCAGACACCATGCTTCTTTTATTTACGTTTCCCATGTATATTTCCCAATCCAGTCTTAGGAGTGTAGGATAGGGGTCTGCATCTTCCACAATCTGAATTACTTCAAAGTCGGCCCATACCTTAACTCCTGCGAATTCGACCATAATCTTTGACAGCCTCCCCGATGATATGATATTCTGTTGGTTAGCCATGGGCAGCTGTATAGTAGACCATTCCAGCTTAGGCTCTCCCATCAGCTACCAATTTTTCTTGGGCAGTACATTAGCATCTGACCCCAGGTCCAAGATAACCTGATCCATTTCATAGTCGCCAATCGGGGTTGTTAGCCACGTTTCCCAACCAGTGTGTTTCTTACACTTGTAAAGTTTGTGCACATCCTTAGCTTCTATGAGAGGGTTAGTTCTTTCTGCATAGCTGTCTATTAGTGCTTGAAGATTTTCTACTGCCTTATGGTTGCGTAGCAGCTTCATACATGCCTGTAGAAATGGTTTAACTTCGTTGTTCATTCTTAGATTTGTTGGAGCCTTGGATGTAGATGCCTCATCCTTATTAAAGTCATTATGAGCCATAATGAAGGTTTCCTTATCCTTCTATAGGTCCAAGATTTCCTTCTTGACAGTTGCTTTCCAGATAAGAGATTCAGCCGCGACTTTCTCCTCGGCTCCTCGAGTAGCCATGCCATTGCGCATTATGACAATAATACTAGGTCCTTCATCTTGCAGTTCTGCCTTAACCCTCTGCACATTTTGCGTAGGTGTTTTTTTTCTTTCCTAAATTTTTTCTATTAGGACTAGATAGTATTCAATCACATGGTCTAATTTTCGACAATATCGGCAATATTGTCTTGTAGGGTTCAAACAGTCCCTCGCAAGGTGCCCTATTTCTCCACAGTTGTAACAAATCAATTGTCCTCTTCCCCGACTTGCGGCTCTGCCCCTTTCCCCTCCCCTAACCCTTGCTAAGGATACTCCTCTACTTGAGGGAGATAGTGGCGAAGAAGAGTTAACTTGTACCCTGTATAGGTTTCCTCGATCTATCATCAAGTCATAGGTCCCATAGTTATTCTCGTCATGCCCCACAGAGGAGTAGAATCGTCACCATTGTTGCTCCAATTCTGGAACATAAGCACCAAGATGAGGATATTGGTTAGTATCGTGTAGCTCGGAAACACGACAATCAATTCACCATAACGTCAGACCACTTGGCCCCACAGCCTTCTTAGGGCACAATGGGCTAGGTCCCCCAACCTGCATGTAATCTGTCAGTACAGGAAACTAATTTTTTGGTATGACCAGACACCCTGCATCTTGTGGACCATATGTATGGACTAGCCTCTTTCCCTCATTATTTTCATAGATTCTTTATTTTCAAGGTGCATTGCCTCTAGCTGTCCCTGGATCTGCTGCACCCTAAACTAGGAATCGTCTCTTGGCGTAGCCTCTAGTTTCATATTAATTTCCAGGGCTTTCTCTTGCATCTCAATCGCCTGCTGACCCATAGGTCCACGTAGTTGAGGTAGCAACATAGCGATAAACCATTCCTTGTGCTACCTATCATCATACTGAAATCATCCATCTCTGATAACCTTCTTTAACTGTTGATCCGCTTCCCAAAAAGACTCAATGTGTCCTTGTCTAAAGTCTTTTAGGTCAGTTACCAATTGTGAGTAGGAATTAGGCTTTCAGAATTGCTATTTTAAAGCTGTCTTAATCTCTTGAATATATGGATCTGCATGTTGTCCTACATATCCCATATACCAGTCCAAGGCCCTTCCTTCAAAGACGAGGGATAGTTGCACTGTATTTACAGCATCGATAGCCACATTCTGCGCAGTCCATACTAATTCTGCCACAAACTAAAACTGGTCCATATTTTCATCTCCTACACCCTTGAAGGTAGGTAGCTTCATGTGTGTGTCCATATCTTCTTCTGGTGGTGGTGGAGGTGTGGGTGAGTTCTTACCCTTTTGCTGACTTGAAGGTGGTGTAGCTGGAGGACTATTTATTTCGTGCACAATCGATTCTCTTAATGGACTATAGATGGATCTATCTCCCTCTTGATTAGTTCGGTAGTACTTACCCCTTCATGTGGTACTCTTGCTCAGATCAAAGGTCATTCACTCAGTGTGGCTGCACAGAACGCCCTTTTTGCACAGTAATATTTTGAGTAACAATGGCAGTGTTTTCAAGAACTTACCCCATAAATATTTGAAGAACCTTCACTCTGATTCAGAATAGGATACAAACTGATCAACTGCGAATTATGTCACAAATCCTCCCAGCATGCTATCCACCCAATGATCTAACGTATAGGTGATTTTATTATCAGTCCTCTCCAATTGTTGAATCAGTTCTGGTGTCCACTGCATAACCTGATCGCCCTTCCAACACGTCTAGAATTCCACGAGCCTTCCCAACCACTCTTGAAGCTCACATGCAAAGGTTACAAAGAAAATTTCATAGACTTTAGTGAAGATGTACTTGTTCTTCCACTTCTCAGCTCTCAGCTTTGTGTTGCGATTCTCCTTTATAAAAAAATCCTAAATCAATCTTTCAAACCATTCTTTAATTTCCACCCTTTAAGGTCTCCAATGAACTCGTGGCATTACCCGATCTCTCTCTCAAAATTCTCCCGGTCCCAACAACGGAACCATTTTTTGGATTGAGGGGTCCTAACCCAGGTTCAGAGGTTAAGGTTTGCCAACAAACCCCTATACCACTGACCCTTTTGGAAATGAACTACTTGCACAGGCCAAGATCTCGCTCGAAGTGGTATGGGAGGGTGTTGGAACTAGGTTTTTGCACCCTGAGAGAGAGTAGGTAATTCGAGGCATATTTGTGTTATAACTTACTAGGTTCACACAAAATGAGTCTATTCGCAGCTCTTTTAATAGTGGAATCAACATATAACCATAACAAAGCTATCAGATCTAATCATTGCATTTGCATCCATGTGTGTATTACCAAATACCATCACAGAGCACTATAATCGCAGCCAATATCAGATCACAGATATACTCATGCCAATTCTAGAACATAGATACATTCACATCTTAAATAAAAATCACATATGCGCTTCAATAGTAAACATAAAAAATTCAGATAACACATAGATACTTCAATGATACTTCATATTCAGTAATATCAAAGGTCCACTTACAATCCCAAACACAGCCCACGCACACAGCCTTGTGAGGTCCGCACACAATAGGACTGAGGAGCTCCATGCACACAACCAATAGGAGTCCTTACCCAAAAAAACCCAAACAGATCTTATCAATTCGCTCATAGCATCAATCTATCGACTTACATGCTTACTAGACCCAACTATCTATCTATTTATAATATCATAGCCTTCATTATCCTATGGACCCTAGAGCTACCCTTTAACCCATTAGAAAACATTAGGGGCTTTTACCCACCCCAAAACCCCTACGCAGGACCGACTATTACAAAATTATATAAAAACACAGGTCAGGGACCCCTATTCCAACATAGTGTCCTCTCTCTTGCTATAGTAGGTTTATGGCCCGATATAGTGATTAAAGGCTAATAGAGATATGTTCCTTTTATTATATCTTGTTTATATGTTGATTTAAATTTTCTACTATATTGTTTGTTTTTCTTTTGTTGTGGAATTCTAATTTCTTGAGGGTTCATTCCTACCTACATCACACCAAATAATAAATCATTTGTATTGGATCATATTATATTTCATGTTTTTTCCATAACAAATGTCTTGTCTTCAACCTCCAATAAAGAAACCAAGCTTCTCCCTCGTGGTCCTATTTCCACATGTTTGTGTTAGTGAATTCTCCTAAATGAAAATATAATGTATCAAATAAATCATTTCCTTGGTCCCCTATTCAAAAAACTAAGTGTGCTTGTCAAACTATCTCAATGACTCATATCTAAGTCCAAATTGTGGTTATAACAAAACAACATAGAAATACAATTGAGTTTGCAAAATAAAAAAATTTCCATGTCTTCCTTTGAATGGCCTCTTAATTGTTGATCGTATAATTATTAATCCCAACATGAATATTTCCCAATCTTAATAAGATTCATACTATATCCAATACAAAGAGTCTTACAAGAACCCATATTGCTTAGATTATTTTCCAATCTAGGAAAATTCTCCAAACTTAATATTAACCTAATGTAATCATGAATAGTTTATGCTAAAGTGAAAATAAATTAATAAGAAAATAATATCAATATAACATCATTTAAAGAATTATACATAATATTGGAATGTAGGGGGAATGGGCACAAGTTCTTCTTTCACCTACATGTTTAAATTTTTAAGGTTATGAAGTTTGTTGAAAGTTTATAAACA
The DNA here is from genome assembly GCA_034641835.2 of Pinus albicaulis. Lineage (NCBI taxonomy): Eukaryota > Viridiplantae > Streptophyta > Pinopsida > Pinales > Pinaceae > Pinus > Pinus albicaulis. The sequence goes on along the minus strand of CM076575.1, from coordinate 1,308,300,492 downwards.
CGACAACGTATATCTTCTCGATGTGAGGTTCAATGGCTTTGATTACATTACCAAACATCAATAAATTTTCTTCTTAAATAGATGTGAATAAATTTTGTGTTAATAATAAAAAAGGGGTTTGTCATCATATTGTCCAGTCCTCTCAATGATTTCCTCTTCCATGTTTGTTTCTTGCTCATGTAAAAAAGAACCAACTGAAGTTATCAAACTTTTGGCTTCATGCAAATGAAATATAGGGAAATTTTGGCTTCATATTTGTAGATAACATTAGGAAAATTCTGAATTTTTCTCTCTTTTTGAATGGATTTCCATTTGATGTTTAAGTTGGTTGGCACACTTGGGTGGGAAATGTATAATATTCCTATAAATATTCCCTAAGAATATTTTTAGCCCATGCATTTCCCTGAATTATTATCCTTAAATGATAGTTCCATGTAGTTTTGGTGATTAGCCAATTGCTGGAATGCATTTTTTTAGACTAAATTTTGTATGGTAACGAGGGGCCTAAATTCATGTGCATGCTTCCTCAAGAACTATTTTTTTCTTTTAAAGAAATGTTTATTTTTTAGGTTTCAGTCTTTCCCACAAGTTCGAGTGCAAGGAATGTAGGATGAATGGGCACAAGTTCTTGTTTTTCCTACATGTTTAAATGTTGAAGGTTATGAACTGTGTTGAAAGTTTATAAACATTGAAACCTCTATCTTCTCGATGTGCAGTTCAATGTGTTTGATTCCATTACCAAACATCAATATTTTTTTATTTTTTTTAAAGAATATATGGATATTTTTCGTGTTAATAGTAAAAAGAGGGTTTTTTTTATCATATTGTCTAGTCTTAGCCAGTTTCATATGCTTCTCAATGATGTACTCTCCCATGTTTGTTGCTTGGTCATGTCCAAAAGAACCAACTAAAGTTGTATTATCCGGAAGTTTATTGGTCATGCCTTCCTTCTCCTCGAACTTCTCTTTATTGCTTTCCCTAACCTACAAAAGAAATAAAATTTCTTTTTTTCTCCAATTGGGTTTTCATACAAACTTAGGAAAATTTTGGCCTCATACGAATGTAAGATATGAAATTTTGGCTCCATATAAACTTCATGTGTCTGCATTAATATAGACTTCATATGAAGCACTATATCGATAGTTTAGACACGTCAATGCTATTCAAAATCAATTATTTGAAGTGATTTATAACTTAGATGATATTATTTTAGTTGCAACACCTACTAATAGTAGTAAGACTATTTGTGCTAAGTTTTATTTACTACGATTTCATAAAAAATACCCAGACAGTGTAATTAGATGTCTCTATATTTATCCTATAGAAGCTCTTAACAAAGAGAGATATCGTTATTCAGAGCATAAATTTGGAATAGAGACCAAACATACCCAAAACTACATACTATTTCTCTTGAAAAAACTCCTTTAGGTTGCAACTACTTCATTGTAATTTTCCAAATCTGGAACAACTTAGCAAGCCTGCTGAAATAACGCACTTCTGAGAATTATATGCATAGAAATGAGTTTTCAGCTCCTAGATCCCTTAGATAATCTCATCTAAGATCTAAATCCAAAAGGATAGCAAAAACAAATCAGACTAGGTGGGTTAAATAGATCTCCCACAAACTAGTCTAGCTGAAAATCACCCAAAGAGAGGGGTTGCAGCTATATGCAAAGAACTGCTTCAGAAATAATGAAGATCAACTGAAGCATAATAGTAGGCTGATATGGAGGTTCAAATATCAGATGTATAACATAAAATCATATGTACATTACAACCCATACATTGTATAAGAGAAAGAATGAGACAATACAGGAAAAACCCTTAGAAATGAGGTGCTACAACCATGAGAAAAGACTGCATAACCATGACAGCGTTATTTTTAGGGGCCGAAGCAGCAGTGTATTAATATTCATATCTAGAATAGATATGTACATAAGAAGTTATATCTAATACAGATCTGTGTATAAGAAATGTTGATCTATACATTCCCCTTGGGGTTTTGTGAAAAACATGAAGCACAAAGAGTAGATCTGAGATCTAAGGTTACAGATCTGAAGAATGATTCAGAAATTTCTGAATAATAAAATGGTACAGAATATCATATCTAAAACAAACATGGATTGGATGGCCAATCCATGGATCACCACAGTGAGAGGAATATTCCTAACACCTGATATCTTTCCTCCAAAATGCAGACAAAACACCCTGCAACTTCTCCTTTATAAATAATGCAGTCCAGGGAGAGAAACTGTACTGTAGCCTCTGAGAATGATTTGTCCTGATGCCAAGATGTAGATATGAAGCACAATCAGCTAATGAACTCTTCTATGAGGTTAAAAGACACACTCACTAAGAAGAGCCACTAGTATAGGCTAGATCTGAGCAGATCTAGTGTCTTCCACTGCTGCAACTCACAAGGAAAACCCAACCCTCAATAGGATCAGCGCTGTAGGTGTAAGGTGAATTTTGTCCTAAAAGCCTGATGTGGAAAAGATAGCACAAGTCTCCTCCAAGAGCTGCTCAAGGAAGGAGGTGGGATTCCTGAACAAGAAGACTCAATAAGGGATGTTTGAGTAGAAAATACCTTTAGAAATGATAATATTCAACACCCTTTTCTTGCTGCCCTCCTCTTCCGTTTATAAGATACGAGTCTTACCAAACCCTAAACGACTTCATTGGTTTAGCCCCTTTCACATTTAGAGTCTCCTTCTAAAACTGTGCTGTCCTTCAAAGAGGTTCAATGCATCTAGATTGCGCTGTTGACTTGGTCAAAGATGACCCACTCTTGTGATTTAGACCCATTCACACCTACAGGAGTTTATTTACATAGCCCAGATATGTCTTTGTTCACATAGGCATTGATTTATTCTTGGTTTTCAGGAGTTTTACATGTCCTCCTTTACAATTTATTCATAAATCATGAAATGACAAATAAAAAAGGCAAAATTAATATTCCTATTAGCTGTAGCTAATTTAGGAATATTACATTCATATGCTCTGCACTTATGATGAATTTCACTTGGTTTTGTGAGAATGAGGGTTCTCCTCAATATAATTTATATAATTATCAAGGAATTTATACAATATTCCCTTGTGGGCTTCACAACTCATAAAATCTCAAAAGCCTTAACATCCAACAACTTTTCCTTTTATTCCACCGAAACTAGTTACATTCTTCAACATATCGAAGTATGTGGGTATTTTTTTGTAATGGAAGATTAAATGTTATCATATTATGTTGAGTTCTCAAGTTATAGAGTGAGTTAACTCAAAATTGGTTAGGATGAATAGGTTCTCAAGTTTTAAAATATTACTTGAATATTTTAATGGCAAAGAACTTTCTTATAACTCTCTTGTACTATTATAATGTTCTTCTCATTTCTTCAAGATGTTTATCAACATCCCTTATGACACTCGCTAATATTTTATCTCATTTGATGGAGTGTCATAGGATTTTCAATCAAATGAGTATTTGTTAGACCTATATTCATTGAGTGACGGAATTTCAAGTACGATAGAAGAAATTGACGAAACATCTACTACGTTGTCTAGCAGGCGAAGATCAACTAGAGGTGAAACGATTAGAATAAAATACCATAGAAGAATGGATTTTTTTTCTCGATAAAGGGGGGTCATTTTCTTATGATAATGAGAGAATATATGACATCGAGGTGCCTTTGAGGTACAAACATCTAGTGAAACAATGGGAACCCAAGGATCTTCTTGAAATAAACACCGATTTTTTGGTCAATGAAAGGACATATTGCATTGCCCCATCTCCATTACTTGGTTTAGGGTTATTTTCCATGGATGGCATAAGGGTATGTTATGGTGTATTAATTGAATCGATGGAGTATGTCGGACCCTGATACAACTACAATGATTGGGTACGACTAATCCAATATAGCAAATGTATGTGAAGATATGGAGTGGCCGAAATTTATGTACAACAAAAATAAAATGATCAAAATAAATGAGAAACTATGTATATTGATGGAATACCAAAATAAATATGTAATATTGTGGGGTTTATAAATAGTACACAACCCATGACCACAAATAAGAAAACCAATTTCATATTCGACAGGTGCGAAGGAAACTTTGTATTCATATGTTCCATTAAATCAATAGTTGTAGGGGAAGATTTTCTCATTGATTACAATTTGAATCAAATAGATACAAATATTTCTATTATGGGGGAAATATTTCTTCATTTTTACCCAACTTGTAAAAAAATTCAATTATATGTTATGATTGGCATTTACTACAATATATTTCGAGGCATGTTGTAAACTGAGGAAACATTTTAATACATCGTGGTTAAAATAATTTGGTAGTTTGATAAAGGTCAGAAGCCACAAACCTCAAAACAAGAAAACATCAACGTATTTGTATGTAAAATAATATAACAACAAGATTTATTCTATAGTATAATTGTATCCATTATAGAGTTAGTGAAATTCATATTTTTAGGCATAATATAACTAAATGAATGATTCACTAAGCATATGACCAAATTGAGAAAATGAATTCCATAATTATTTTCAAAGTATTTTTTCTATACAATATGGAATATATATTGATCCTGTCATAATTCCTCTTCCAAGAACCTTCTAATATATGAATTTTATATAAATTTATAACCTTTTATATTGGCCATGATATAATGTGAAGTTTCTATATAAATTTAGACATATTTCACTAGTTATTTTATTATTAATATAATGATTATTAATTGTGTATGAATTGCAAATTGCACTTATTTGATAAAAATAGTGATAACGGGAAGGCCCCAGCCTTAGAGAAGTATAATGATGCTCTTGAGGAAGAGCTTACTGAAGAATAAATTTTTATATCTGACGATCTGATCCAAACAATAAATAGGTTTCAAGTGGAAGCAAACAAGAAATTCAGTTATTTAGTTCTTATTGAGCCTTAGGATAAAGAAATAAGAGGAGAAATCAAAACCTTGATGCACCAAATTCACTAGCAAGGGGTGAGAAAATAAATTTAATTATCCCATTTATTTGTTTATGATTTTAATTATGTCATAATTTATAAAAAAAAAAAAAACTTTATTTTATAGGAGTTTTTTTACAGAGTACGATACTCATGTTGCAACTATGGGGGTCGATGTTGGTAGCAACACCAATGTTACACCTATGAGTGATGCACGGGTCGTCGAGACCGATACACCTGCTCAACCACACATAGTAGGATATACATCTATTGAACAACATACTTTAGGATCTGCAGATGATGTTGTGGATGCAAAGCATGCTATCATTTCACAATTTGAAGTGATATTTCCTGGATCTTCCTGTGTTACTAGCACAAAAATACTACTAATTACATTTTTGGGAGATGAGGACAATGTCCCCATGAAAATATAGAAACTTCCAGGTATTTAAGAAGTGTTTTAAATATTAAGTAAAATCTAATTGAAATTACTATATAGGATGTGATATTCTTAAAATAATCATAATATTGTTTTTGTAATATTCCAAAATTGGAATGGCACAACAAGCTTGATAAAATAATGCACTTCCTAGAATTCTGTGCACTGAAATGAGTTTGCATCTCCTGGATCCCTTATATCAGCTCATCTCAGATCTAAATCCAAAAGAAGAAGAAAAACAAATCAAACTAGGTGGGTTAAACAGATCTCCCACAAACTAGTCTAGTTGAAACACACCCAAAGGGAGTGGCTGCGACTATATGCAAATGACTGCTTCAGAAATAATGTAGTTTGTCAATTTACAAGCATGAGACCAACACAGAGGTTCATCTTTCAGCTATACATCAGCAAAATGGATTTACAATGCAACTTATACAGTGTATAACAAAAATAGAATGAATATACAAGACAAAAGCCTTAAAATGAGCTGCTACAACAAAAAGAAATGGCAGAATAAGCTTGACAACATTATTTTCATTGCTAAAGAATGTAGTAGATTAAAACTCAAATCTAGAGCAGATCTATACATAAAATTATAGATCTATTTTAGATTTGTGTACAAGATAGGCTCCTCTATACATTCCCCTTGGGGATCTCAACAAATCATGAAAAATTATGAGTAGATCTGAGATCTAAGTAACAAATATGCAGAATTATTCAGAAAATTATGAATGATAACATATACAATATATCAGATCTGAGCTAACATGGATTGGTTGGCCAATCCACGGATCACCACAGTGAAAGGAAGGATCCGATCACTAGGGATCTTTCTTCTCTAAACTGATGCAAAGTCACCTTGCAACTATGATTTTGCAAATAATGCAGTCACGGAAGAGGAACTGCGCTGTAGGCCCTGAGAATTCTTTGGCCTACTACCAATTTATGGATATAAAGCTCAACCCACTAATGCACTCTTATAGGAGGTTAAAAGACACACTCACTGAGAAGAGGCACCAGTACTTGCTAGATCTAAATAGATCTAGTGTTCCACTTGCTGCAGCTCACATGGAAAACCCAATCCTAAGAAGGACTACGCTGTAGATGCAAGATATGGCTTGGCCAAATGTCAGATAGTGGACTAGAAAAAAAGACTCCTCCAAGAGCTGCTCAAGGAAGGAGGTGGGAATCCTAAACAGGAAACGCCAATAAGGGATGTCTAAGAAGACAATACCTTTAGAAAATAATAACATCAACAACATTTTACTATTTTCCTCCTTCTTATTTTATAAGATTAAAGCCTTGCCAAACCTTAAACCACCTTAATGAGTTAGCTCCTTTCACATGTGGACCCTCCCTCTAAAACTATGCTTTCTATCCATGAGGTTCATTACATCTAGACTGCGCTGTTGACTTGGTCAAAGTTGACCCAATCTAATGATTCAAACCCATTCACACCTGCAAGATTTTATTTAGATTGCCTAGATATGTCTATATTTACATAGGAATTGATTTATTTTGATGTTTTAAGGATTTTTACATGTCCTCCTTCACATTTTATTCATGAACATGAAAATCAAAATAAGACAAAGAAAAATTGAATATTCCCATTAGCTTGGGCTAATTGGGAATATTACAGTCCTCCCCTCAAAAATGTTTCTTGTCCTAAAGAAACTGATAGGGTGAGTGTTGCAACACTTCTCCTTCCCCATTGATGACACCATCAAGGATCCAACTCTCTGCATAAGATGAGTGTTCAACAATCCATCTTCCCATGAGTTGTCTCTCCAAAATCATTATGAGATGTACATAATACATCCCACAAAGTGTCAAGAATGCCACTGAAAAAAAAAAATTTGAACCCCTACTGTCCTTGAAATATGTAGCAAAGCATACAAATAAAGTCTCCATCCCATGTGGTACACACATTCCTCCTATCCTCCCTCCATAGAATTCCAAAAATAGGACAAGTACATCATCCATGTATGGAAGAAAAACTACAAATACATAAACAAAAATTGGAACATGAGGAGGTGGATCATAATCCCATATATGGTACTAGTGCAGGGCATCTCCTGCCTGCATCAGATCAAGATGTGGTAAGTGGTTTTCCCTCCACTTACTTGCAGCCCATTCCATCTCAATGTAGCTGAATGTGTGAGATATGTTTGGTGCCTTAGGAAAGCACCCATCATGAAACAAGATCTCCCTTTGTCCACCAAAGGAGTGGCCAAGTACAATAATTGTTGTGGCCCCATATTTGCCATGAGATTGACAAGATATAACACTCCTTCTTGGATTCATGGCCTGCAAAAACATGGTGTAAGAATGCATGAAGTCAGAATATAAAATACATGTATTAATATCATGATCTTCACCAACAGTTATCCTCCTATCAATGCAGTGGTGCATAGATCTACTCTCTCCTTCAAACGAAGGAAGAGAGGGCTGATTTAATTCTCTCTTAGAGCCATATTGTTGCTCCAACTCCATGGAATCCATGCATCTCTGACAATGCTGATATAGTTCTCATTCAAAGCCCTCCCAATAGTAGCTCCTCAAGATGATGTTGTTGAGCTTCATAGAATAGTTTTGGCTGAGAAAAAACTCCTCATAGGCCCATTGTAGTAACTTCTCCTTGAGCTTTGTGGCTATAGATAAGAAGATCCTACCATGATCATAGATGACTCCATCAAGGACTGAATAGATTCCTTCATGCAACCAGCCATCAAGAATCATCCAAGTATATGAAGATCCTTGGAATATTCCACCAGCAGTTGGGATTTCCAATAGGGATCTAATGTGCCCAATAATGACAGCACTGATAATGTGCCAACTAAAGTGGCTGCCATGTTTCTTATCTTCTCCTTGACATCCTCCATGTCCAAGGTGTATGTTGGAAGGCCATGCCTCCCATTCTTCTCCTCTTTGAAATCTCCCATGCCAAAGGTATGAGATGGAAGGTTGATATTCCTTCCTTGCTACCCTCCTTTCTCATGCACATGCTTCAGAGAAGAAGGAAGCTCTTAGGATTTAGTCTTCCATGGAAGGCTATCATCTATCCAAGGCCTCTCTGTTTTGGCCAAAGCATGCATGCGAGACATCCATATCTCTTCCAGTAGGGAAGGGTGTTCTTCAAACAAGTTTGTCTTCTAATTCAAGTCTTTCCTCCCATGCTTCACGGTGGTGTCATTTTATCTCCTTGTAGCATATCTTCTCAATGCAATTTGATAGGTGAGGATAGATAATGAAGTCAAAGGAAAAATTCTCTCCCTTTCTTTATGCCTTCCCCACATTCTCAGCATTGTAGCATGGTCTTCTAGTGCTCCCTCCTCCCTTGGATCTATAGAAGGAGCATCAATGTATGAAACATCTTTCATCAAATATGACTCAGGTGGTTTCCCAGATGGTACACCATAGGATAATGATGTCTTAAGGCTCATTCCCATGTGAACAATAGGTGGGAAAATATCATGAATAATTCCACTATGCAAATCCATCTCTGATTGTTGTGTGGAAGTACCATGAAAATTGGAGACACCTCTTAATGGTGTAAGAGTGCCTTTGATTGAAGCCCTTGCCCCATCTTATGATAGTGGATCATCTATGTGACCCTTCCTTTTTTCTGTCTCATTTTCTTTTAGCAAAGACACATGCTGCTCATGTCCTCCATATGGAAGAATCCCTGGAATTCCTTGCAAAAGTGCAAGAATCCCTCTAAAGGAAGTCATTTCTTCATCTCCATCTCCAAATGAAAATAGATCCCCTCCAGCTTGCACAGCGCTGGAGGATTGTCTTTGCTTTCCTTCTACCTTCTCCTCATTAGTGGATAATGCTCCATCATCAAGAGATCCTTTTCCTTGATCTCTTAGTGAGGAAGGAATCCCCAAATCTTCTCTTCGAGGAAAGAGATGTTGCTAAATTGGAGCTTTTGTTTCTGGTAAGAAGTGCAGCAAATATTCAACCCCTCCAACAATGTTTAGGACTAGAGTTGGATCCATGGAATATTCCAGCTTATGTAGAGATTTAGATTTCTTGGGCTTGATCTTCTCCCCCCAAGAAGTCTCAAAATGTCTCTCATCAAATCTTGTCACTAATCCCCTAGTGAATCTTGCATAAGAAGTGATGTTCCTCCCTTTCAAGGAAGAAGACTCAAACAAACAACAAGGATAATCCTTCCATTGAAGATGCAGCACTGCTATTCTCAAGGCTTCTCCTTCTGATACTTGATGTAGATGAAATTATGTGTCAAGCTTCTCTACCCAAGACTTGGCTGAGTCCTTAGGTGATCCATCAAATGTAGGTAGAGAAAATTTACCCAAAGTGTGCTGCATGCACCCTTTCCTCCTACTGTAGTTGCAGGATCTTTCTTCTCTGTGTTGACAGAACTCTGGGAAACTGAGATGCTCTTTGAATCTCTTTTATTGAGATTCATATTCTTGGAGATATTCACCAAGAGATCCCTCCTTTGGTGTTTCCCCTCTTCCTCCTTCCTTTGACAAGAAAGTAGGCATGCTACCACGTTGTGGAACAGATTGTGTGGCTGAATGCTCACACACATCATATGAAGTAGTGGGGCTTTCTTCATGTGAAAACCCTTTCAAAATGTCCTCTTGTCTTTCATTCCTCACTCCCCTGATTCCTCCTTCTAGCTCATGCGAAGCTTGAGAAAGAATGTTAGAGAAATCTACTCCTTCTATTCTTCCATACACAGGGGTTTCAATGGTGTAATAATTTTTCTTCTGTCTTCTTTCATGGTACCTTTTCTCTCTGTTAGTGAGAGCTTATCCTCCCTCTGAATACATATTAGCTCAAAGAATACATAAGCTGTGCCAAAGATCTTGCTCTGATACCACTGTAATATTCCAAAATTGGAATGGCACAGAAAGCCTACTAAAATAACACACTTCTGAGAATTATGTGCACTGAAATGAGTTTTCAGCTCCTAGATCCCTTAGATCAGCTCATCCAAGATCTAAATCCAAAATAAGAGAAAAAAAAAAAATCAAACTAGGTGGGTTAAACAGATCTCCCACAAAGTAGTCTAGCTGGAACTCACCCAAAGGGAGGGGCTGCAGCTATATGCAACAGACTACCTTAGAAATAATGCAGTTTGTCAATTTACATGCATGAGACCAACATATAGGTTCATATTTTAGCTATACATCAAAAAAATGGATTTACAATGCAGCTTATACAATGTATAATAGAAATATAATGAATATACAAGACAAAAGCCTCAAAATGAGTTGCTACAACAACAAGAAATGGTAGAATAAGCTTTAAAAAGTTATTTTAATTGCTGAAGCATGCAGTAGATTACAAATCAGATCTAGAGTATATATTTACATAAAATGATAGATATATTTCAGATCTGTGTACAAGATAGGCTCCTCTATACATTCCCCTTGGGGATCTCAGAAAATAATGAACAACGGTGAGTAGATATGAGATTTAAGTCATAGATCTGTAGAAGTATTCAAAAAATTATGAATCATAACATATACAACAAATCAGATCTGAACCAACATGGATTGGTTGGCCAATCCAAGGATCACCATAGTGAAAGGAAGGATCTGATCACTAGAGATCTTCCTCCTCTATACTGATGCCAAGTCACCGTGCAACTCTTCTTTTCCAAATAATGCAGTCATGGAAGAGGGATTATGATGTAGGCCTTGAGAATTCTTTGGCTTGCTTCCAATGTATGGATTTGAAGCTAAACCCACTAATGCACTCTTCCAAGAGGTTAAAAGACACACTCAATGAGAAGAGGCACCAGTACTAGCTAGATCTAAACAGATCTAGTGTTCCACTTGCTGCAACTCACATGTTAAACCCAATCCTAAGCAGTACTGCGTTGTACATGCAAGATGTGGCTTGGCCAAATGCCGGATAGTGGACTAGACAAACAAGACTCCTCCAAGAGCTGCTCAAGGAAGGAGGTGGGAATCCTAAATAGGAAACCCCAACAAGGGATGTTTAAGCAGAAAATACCTTCAGAAAATAATAACATCAACAACCTTTTCATGTTTTCCTCCTCCTTCTTTTATAATATTAAAGCCTTGCAAAACCCTAAACCCACCTCAATGAGTTAGCTCCTTTCACATGTGGAGCCTCCCTCTAAAACTGCGTTGTCTATCCATGAAGTTCATTGCATATATATTGTGCTGTTGAATTGGTCAAATTTGACCCAATCTCATGATTCAAACCCATTCACACCTGCAAGTGTTTATTTACATGGCCCAGATATGTCTCTGTTTACATAGGCATTGATTTATTTTGATGTTTTTAGGAGTTTTACATGTCATCCTTCACATTTTATTCATCAACCTAAATCAAAATAAGACAAAGAAAAATTGAATATTCCCATTAGCTTGGGCTAATTGGGAATATTACAGTTTTGCAGGAAATGATATCTTTTATAGCCATTTGTATGACCTAACCTGGAAATATTTGGGAACACCATTTACACAATATGGAAATCCCAAAATTTCAATTTGAAATGAACTTATAACCAGGATGGTTTCCCTATTTGGTGACAGTAACTTCAACAAAATTGGAGTTACCTACAAGGCAGACTTACTTTAAAATATTTGTGGGACCAATATAGGTCTCATTTCGAAAGGAAAATGTCACATGAGTGTCTTCTAGCGATTCAATAGATGGAGTGGAAACCACTCGTGGAAGATAAAAATGAGAAGGAACTACGAAAAGAAGGGAAGATACCACCCGAACTAGGAAGGTATGAGGCACTTTTAACAATGTATTTATGATGCTTTAACAACATTGTGACATATAATTAAGTTTTTCAATAGTTTAAATATTGGCTACCAAAAAAGTCCAAAGTCATGGTGTCTAGAATAGCCAAACATGGGAAGCATCATATTGGCCCAGGTGGTTTCTAAAAATTGGTCGCAAAAATTGTAAGTATATAAAAAATAAATTCCAACCAAATTATAAATTCTTAACAATTTTAATTTAATATCATAGAAGAAGAAACAAATCATGTTCTCGTGAAAAGTTTTAGGGGTCACAATTCAAAGAGGCTCCCACAGAGGAAGACGTAAATATTTCTTTCAAGAATGACTATCAATTCATCGTTGAACATAGGACAACCTTGGTGTCTTGGTAGTCTTCTAACACCCAACCTAACACTCAAGAAAATAAAATAAGTGATAACATTTATAAATGATTAGTTGTACAATATATTGGTTATTATTTTTTTCCATAAAGTAATTTTCTTTATTATAAAAAGCCGTCAAGAAATGGAGATACAACACATGAGCTTATTGATGGTGAAGTGCCACTTGAGATTGATGTTCATCTTGGTATTGGAGGTATTTCATGTGTTATAAAAAATTGTAGTATGGAATACAATTAAAAATATTTAAATGAAAATGGTGTATTAATTATAACCTTTCTTGTTTCTACACTAGAGCATGTACAAGATGAGGCTAGAGAAGAAGAGGAACATATGGCCATCTGAAAGTATTCTGCTTCCCTCCACTACCGAAGTAGGTAAATAGCACTCTACTACTATTTTTATTAATAAAAAAATTTGTAATAATAGTAAATATAAATATGAATTTAAAATCTCTTTCTTATTGCAGTTGATGCTCGACCCCACTTGCAGCATCATAATCGTAGGACTAGGTCAGCAACATGACATACACTAGATCCCACAACTAAAGGGGGGCCATATCAATACATCCTTTCTAACTAAATATTTGAAAATAGAAAAAAAATGATAAAAAGTTAGTGCACTTGTTTATTTAGAGCCCTATTTTTTAGTACCACATTTTTACTGAGAGGTTGAATGCCACATGGCATGTGCACAGGTAAATTTTGACTATCTTAATAAAAAGTTGTGACTTTTCCATTGGAAAAAATTTGAACGACCTTGCTTTATAATATGTAAACATATTGTTTTTGATAAAATTTATTGAGATAAAATATTTTTTGGATGTATGAATTAATGAATGATGACACCCTTTAAGGAATCATATATTTGTGATCTCTCTTCATCCAACTCTAGTTTGAGGTTATGGGTATATTATAATGCAAGGAATTTTTTATGGAGGCTTAACCAAAACCCATGTAAATTGAATAAGGGGAAAAATATAGAAGGAATTCTAATAATTTATCTCATATAAACTTTGTGTATTTTAAGCATCTTGGTATACAAGTCATTTTTAAATATGTACAACCCTTATGACTACTAGGAAAAGAAAGGAAGATTTCATAGGTTATATCACTAGTTTCCATAAGATTTATAATTAGAACTAACATGCATTGAAATTGTTTCTAACACACAAACATTTGTTAAATCAGCCACACATTTTAGTCTTAGGGATGAGATACTTATAAACATTTCCCTAGTGAAGGATTTGAGTAACTACAATTCTGAGTTTGTGGACTAATCGATTATTATAGTGGAATATACATGACCTTTAGGATTTTGAGTCCACAACATTGTGTTACAATCCTTCTAATGTTATTATTAATAAAAGAGTCGATGCCTTTGTTTAATTGAATAATTCCATTCTTCTCTTCTCCTTGAACAACTCCCTTAGTTGTGATGTGTTAATAAATCTTCCAAATCAATAGTTAAGGGTTTAATACTCTATTATTTAGTGAATAAATTGTACATATTTTTTTTACCCTTTCAATTACATAATGGTTTCAACTCATTTGATAATTAACTCAACTATCCATTTGAAAAGATCATGATCGAAGAAAGACAAGCTTCTCAATTAGATATACCATTGACTCGATTAGTAATACTAACTAGGCCTCCTAATCTACGACTAATCCAAGTCAATTCAATAAAAAAAATTATAATTGCTCATTGTCCAATCACCTCACGATGGTTCTCAGCCAAATGATTCCCATTCCAATTGAGATAACTCAGTAAATTGGAATTTTTTATTGATATAAAATGTTGCATCAAATTCAAATATTTGAATGTTTATAGATGAGGATGGTGGAATAAAATTAAAAACTACACTTATTTAATAAATAAGGTGATAAGGGGAAGGCACCATCCTCAGAGTAGTACAAAAATGTTCTTGTGGAAGTGCATAGTGAACTGCTTAGTGATCCTGATTGGTTTGATCATGATGAGCTGTACATGTATCCTAACCTAATCGGAACAATAAATAAGCTTGTGGTTAGAACGAACGAATAAATTGCTCGTTCGATTCACCTTATAAATAAAATTCATGAGATTAAAGATAGGATCAACATGTTCAACCAACACGTTCAGAGATATCAAGTAGTAACCATATTTTAAAGTGATTTTTTGTATGTCATCAGTTCAATTATGAATGTTTATTTTCAAATTTTAGATTATCTAATAGAAAAACCATTTTCTTTCTTATATAGGATTCATTGGAAAATATCACACCATAACATATAGACACCACAAGACAACTTTCAGTGGCAGAGAGTGTCATACATGAGGATAATGTACTAGAAGAGGAGAACAAGGTAGTCATTCCAACAGTGTCCACTAGTGAAAGAGGTAAAGAAAAATCTAATTCTCTTTTTATTAATTAATAATAACAAAAAAGATCAATTTAAAACTTCTTTGCTGTCATAGCTGACGATACACCCCTCTTACCACAACCTCGACAAAGTCATGAGTACACGACCACGCCATCAAAAATAAAGAAAAATAAAAATAAATGATTGTACTAGTTATATCATTAGAAACATCATGTACCATATTATGAAAACGTATTTTTTATGATAATGTTTTTTGAAATGAAGTATTGTGTGTTTATGATTAATGGATGAATGAATGTTATATGTTAATAAATCATTTCTATATGTTTCATTATGTACATGAACTTGTTTCATATTATGTAAAAATATTTTTTATGATTAAATTTATTGAGATGCATACTTAGATGCTTACCCAATTGTTCAGAGGCCATTCTCTCCTTTGGCCTTCACTAAGACTTACAGTTGTTATTCCTAGTGAACCTAAAGGTTAGGGTTTCAAAAAAAATAAAAAAATGACAAAGGTAGATTCAATCTAGTTATTCATTGTCCTAACAAGAATAATTATGATTCAAAACCATAAACATAAGATTGTAATACAAGAAAAATTTAAAATGATTTTAATGAAAAAGTTTTATTACAAATCTTATATTTTTAGACATACTTGGAGTTTATCCTTTTACAAGCATTGTAGAGTTTCCTTTATCGACATGTTCCCTATGAATTTTAACCTTTATGCATGCAATGCTTATTTACAAGTACAAAATATGAGATACTAAAAGCATTATGTGAATATTTGCAATATAGGGTTTCTAATCAATAATGGAGGATGATATCCGAGGGCTATGTTGACAGTGCTAGACCTAGAAACATTCATGGGATCTCCCCGAAATGAAGTCCCAACTAGACCTCACACTGTTTGGAGTAGGAGTCCCAACCGTGGGGTGTTAATGATATGCCTTGGTTTTCAAAACACATAGAGTGATGCATGATGTCTTTGGGAGAACAAATGTGTGAACCTGTGGTGACTCAAGTGTGATGCATGACGGTTCCAATACACGAAGGGAAAAGGAATTGTGCCCCTTGGAAGCATGTAGTGGTATTCTACTTGGAAGGAGAACATGAGCGAAATGACATCACATGAACTAACAAGTGGAATAGTCCACAAGTTAAGATGACAGATTAATGCATCAACACGCATCCAAAAAGATTCATACAAATGCAAAGGAAATTATTCATAAGCATATGCATAAGTTAAATAACATATATTGAAAATAAAACAAGAGTAGTCCTACTATATCCACAAAGTATGCATGGAAGTGTGTGGGCTATGATTTTTATTAAAATTGATGGTTCCAATCATACATACAACATTGACAAAACATTTTCCCCAATAATGGAATGTGATGTCTACAACACCTGCTCCTCCAAAGAAGTATACTCCCTCTACGCTACGGATAATCTAAGGATCTCACAAAACTCCCAAGATCTTCCAAAGAATAATCCTAGCCAAAATATTGAATCCCAAAATCCTCTTACATGAGTTATGAGGATCTATTTATAACAAAGGGGGGTGACCCTTCAAATTCCCCTTTGTGACTCTTGGACTCCCCTCGTGACTCTTCAAATTCTTTACAAAATGACTCATTAAATTATGATATGACTCTTCATATTCGAATATGGACACTTGGAATTTCACTTTTACAAATAATTACAAATAATATTACATTTTCCACTCGTATCGGTATGGGACAAAATAAGGTAGAGACAAATTAATGACCTAACAAGGAGAAATACTATGATGCTTGATTTTGGATGAAATTGTGCTCAAAAACTTCTATTTTATGCTTCTCGGTCACATATTGATGCTAATCTTCGTATTTTTCAACGATAAATCCAAACTGCATGATGGTGTCTGGCTGGAAGCGGACTCTAACCTCCATATCATATAGGTACAATGATTTGGAACCAGTCTTGACTTCACTCTCAATAAGGTGAAACATTGTTCTAATTTGGACTGGACCACCGATGTAGGTCTCTATTTTTTCTATTCAACTCTAAGACCTCTTCGGTGGCGATCTATTTCAGCATCTCAAAGTACTCATCGGTATTTTTCCTGACTTTATCTTTGTGCTTTGCTTCGGTGAATGAACCAACTAATGGGATATTGTCGGTTCTCACCATGAAATACAAACTGTTGTATATATGTACATATGAGGCCCATGGAAAATTTTAGGGGCTAATATTCGCAGGTGGGCTAATTTTCCATGGTTTTTCCAAAAAAAAAGATTCGCCAATTTCCATTTTCTTATAAAAATGATTCGCCCAAATTTTACAATATAAAATTATTTTACCTTAAAAATCACCAACATTACATATAAAATATATATAATATCATTATAAATTTGAATAATTTTACAAATACATCAATAAACATTTTATAGTTTGCATATTAGGGACTAGTGAGATTCGCCAATTTTTTAAACTTCAAGATAATTTTCCATCCTTAAAATTATCCTTGATGAGGCCTGAACAGTTAAAATGAAATAGGTGATTTTATTTGTTTCCAGATCAAAGTCTGAACTATTTCTTTCATCATCTCTACCTGCGGCTTCATTTTCTTTTGTAGGGTAAGTGGTTCCCCCTTGTATATCATTGTCCACTCATGCATGGCAGTGATGGTAGCCTGCATATTCCTAAGAATGTTGATAAAATCTTTTATCTGCTACTATAAGCTATGCAATCAGACAACTACTTTATGTACAGTCATGAGATCCTCATAGAGGTCATGCATAGTGTTTCCAAGTGTTATTACTTGAATAAGTATCGGTGATCTCTGTTAGTATGAATCTTAATCGCAAGTGTATGAAAAAGGCTCACTTTAGCTGTGCATAACAAACAACCCTAACAACAAAGATGGCTGCCAATATCTTTAGATCTACAATTAGTTGACAAAGATAAATTCTGCAAAAATCTAGATCTATGCATTAAAAGACATTAAGCAGTAAATAAAAGCAAGAGTTGCTCCATGCATCCAAAAGACAAGACAAGATTGTTTTAAAGAATTTTTATATTTTTTGACACCTAGGAAGGGAACATAGAAAGATGTTACCAATCCCCCTCAATGGGATGGGTTCGTGTAAGTCCTCAGCACTTTAGATCTAAAATCTCTATCTCTTGATGTTGCAGAAAATCTAGACCAAAATTGAACTCAAAAGGAGCTCACAATAAAACTGGTAGCAAAATATGAAAATGATGGTGGATCAAAGTCAGACCAAAAGTATAGATCTTGAGTGATCTTTAGGAAAAAAAAAGTACTGAGTGAATGAAAAAACCCTTCTATTTATAACAAAATATTGAGTTAGTCTAGATATTGGAATTTAGTGCATAATTAAAACATTATTAACCAATTCTAGATCCAACTTTTATGGAATATTTTATTATATTTTTTGGAGGGAAAAAGAATTTGACTTGGGTCAAATCCCTTTATTCGTAAATAATAAATAAATAAATGATTTATTTATTATTTTAAGGATGTGGTTAAGTAATAATCAAATAAATAATGATTTATTTAATCATTATGAATGATTTAGTCAAATTTAACAACGAATACTATTTAAATAAGGTTTAAATAATATTCCTAGAAAATAATAAGATAAATAATAATTTATCTAATTAATTTTCCTGTTTTGGGTTAAATATGACCAGGAATATTAATTAAAATTTTGATTAACTAATTATTCCTTGAGGAAAATCAAACAAATGTGGATTTATTTAATATTTCCTCATGGGGTTTCCTGTTTAGACCATAAACAACTTAATAAATGTGGTTTACTATTTTACTTTTCTTAGTGAAAGAAATTTTACTTAGGGTAAAATTGGTCTTACATGGTGTACTTAGGTCCATCTAATAGTAACAGGTTAGATGACCAAAAAATGGTGTAACATATTGTCCCCCAGCGTGCAAGTGTTAGGAGCTAATTGTATGACTGAAGTACGTTGTAAGAACTCAATCACTAGACACCGAAGGGGAAGTCAGAGAGAGAAATATAAGGTAGACCAAAGCACTAGAGGATTAGACCCCGAGGAGGTGAGACTTACAGGTGTGACATGTCTCTCTAATGAGTGAGTACTTGTGCTATAGGCGGCGGGGGAGGCATACCTATGATTGCCGAGATAAAGTACAAAGAATAATGTGTCCATTAAACAAGGGACTGAACAATATAGTAAATTCTGGAATAAACATGAGCTAGGTAAAAACATGATAATGAATCCTACATACATATTGTGCCTGGGATAATAGCCAAGACTTATACAATAATATCTGAGTACATGATATATAAGTACAACCAAAGTGCCCCTGTAAACAGGAAAGGGCTCTGAAAATCTAACTGATACATGGAAACTAAAAGGCACTGCAAGCAGCTGAGGCTGAAATCATCAAATCTATGGAGCTGCATCGAAGGTTGTACTAAAGAGGTCATCCGGGCATGTGGGGGGATACCTGAAGGGCCACCCCCTCATGATGTCTGAAAACATATCACACACACCCGAGAATCACCGGTATCATCTGCTGCATCATTGAACCATCAAGTATACAGATCTTGATCATGCTATAAGGAGCTCGAGTTGAGAAAAAATCAAGTCAAAGGGTAATAGGGAGTCTCGTTGCCTGATCTGAGGCACTGAACAAGAATGGAAGCTGAAATCAAGGTACACCACCCTCTAGACCTTTCTTTTGGAGTGAATGATTTGATGTCGATAGAAGGAGGCCCGCCATAGGTGAGGAAATAAGGGATCCTCAACTAAGGAACGAGAGAAAATAGTAGAGAAACTAACAGACTGACACTAGGGATGATGATGAAATGGGGGGTACTGAGTAGTGGATGGACGACTTCCCTTGTTAGAGCATAAAGGGCATGGATGACCTAGCAGTGATTGACACAAATCAAAAGGGATAGGGGACAGTAGGACTGAAGGCCATAATGTGCAACACGAGAGAGGAACCAAGAAATGAAGGATGAAGGACTATAGCGGGATACAAAGCGACTCGGGATAGACTCCATGGATGCGATGATGAATCAACTCAAATGCTCTAAAAAAGGGTGACTCGATGATGCTGCCACACAGAAAAGGTCCATTAGGGACCAGAAAAAAATGAGCACAAGATGGTGACTCATGAATAAAATCAACACGAGCATGGACAAGTATGGAGGAAAAGTGGTGCCCCATGTACAAGTGTTGCAAGTGAAGAAATTTGATTTTTAGGAGTGGTGAAGTGACCCTTCTTGGAAAAAATGTGTCCTGGTGAAGCATGAAACCATGAAAAACTAACATATATCCATTTGAGAGCTCAGTGAGAGCTTTCCAATGGTATATACTATTTGTCAAACTGAGCTATGGTTTGGCCGCAGCAGGCAAAAGAAAAATCAGGGGTTTCTCTTTTAATAAGGCATTTTCCCTCCAAATTCACTCATTTTCAAGTGGATTTATGGTGAATGTAGAGAGGAGAGAAGGCCCTAAATCTTGCAGCAATCGTAGCAGAAAAACCGATCGTTGGAATCGAGATCCGTTAGTTGCAAGTAAGAGGCCTAACCCTACTCTTTCATTTCAGTGGATTGAAAGTTCAGTTTAGGTTCCTAGAGCTTGGGAACAGACCCCTACTCCTCTTCAAGGCTGGGTCACACTTTTTGGGGCAAAAACTGTGACATGAGTAGTAGGTTTTGCGCAGAAAACTATGACCTATCCTAGGATTAGGTTTGAAAAGTGAAACCTGACAGAGAGGGGTTTACCTGTGATTTTTTTTCGCTGAGAACTGGGTTTTTATGTTTGGATACAGTATTTCCTATATGTACACTGACAAGTATAATGGTTTTTTGTAGATATGGTAGAATTATGGATCAACTGGAGAGAGATAGACCTAGACACATTACAGTCAGAGATCTGAGAGGATTAGGGTGTCCGCAGTGCATTGGCTAGGTTTGGGGTTTTGAAGTTTGTGGAGAACCCTCTGATGAGAGCTGGAGAGCCATTTTTGGCCTGAATTGTCAATTATTGGGATTTCGACCATGAGGTCTTTATAGTGCAGGGGCACCGGATCGAGTTGACGGTCCAGGATATATATTTCTTGACTAGTATCCCACCACATGGTATGGTAGGGAATACTTAGCCAGTGTTATCGTGAGGGCGGAACATCATGGTGTTTGTAGAGTTCCATTGTCGACTAGGTCTCCATGTCAAAGGGACATGGATACCCATCGGGGATCTAGAGAGGTTAGACACCCATGTTGTGGCCGCTGTGGTGTTTCGGATCTTGGGCAACCAGGCACTCCACCACATCACTGGGGGGCAGATGATGCTTGTGGAGAGTGTGTTGAGTGGGACCTACTATGGCTGGGCCCAGATGATGTTTTCATCATTGAAATGAAAGTTGTCGTTATGCAAGCGGCAAGTGAACCATGACTGTGCATATGGTACAGTTTTGTGCTCACTCTTCTTTGAGAAGATCCCGACACTTTGACCTCGTATACAGCTCTTGAATGGGGGCCAGAGGGAGCTCAGGATGTGGCGGTGGGGGCGACTACTGTCCAAAGGAGGAGGTGGGGCGGTCGAACGGGTATTCCAACCCGATTTCTTTACTAATTAGTATCAGATGCCTTTGTACATAGACGATTATCCATATAGTGGGATGAGTTATCATGGGGACTCGAATTTGCCACCACCGCCTGATCGAGTATGGGGGCCCAATGGTAAGTGAAAAATTGCTAATATTTTATGTGCATTGTAAAGTTTCAAAATATTATATATGGTAATGACTCTTCCACTTTTGGTATGTAGATATAGCACTGGTAAAACCGGTTGGGTATATGGGACGACCTGCAGTATCAGGAACTGTCGAACTTAGTGGATCGAGAGCGCCACAAAATGAGGATGCAGCAACCCTCTTGGAGGACATCTGTCGTAGATGTAAGAAGCTTATGACTGGTGTTTTAGAGTGTGGCTGGCAAGACTAAGATGACCAGTACATAGAGCCATGTATTGGTCTACCCTCAGAGTGGCAAGGAGTCATGCGGCGCATGGTGATGGCCAAAAAAGGGATGCACGATCTACGAGCAGCAGGAGCAGAGCCATTGGCTCAGGATCCTCCAGATAGTGATTAGGTGTAGGGGCAGGTGGTGTCCCTAGTTTTTGAGTTTTTGTAACATGCTATGGGCATGTCATATGTATTAGAGTTAATGGACTCTAAAACATTTTATATGACACATATCATGGATATTCATCGCTTCTATGGTTTTTATGTTATTGTCTTGTGTTAAATGTATGTGCTAAATGCCAATCTAGAATACTGTTTACAATGCTATCTAAATAGTAATTTTGTGCTCTAGGTACATGACTGATTTTAATGATTTAAAATTCACACATCAAAAGCATCACTCGTAAATATCTTCTAAAAAGGATAGGATTATGCACACGATAGACACCATTCAATTTCATGACAAGAAGCAGGGAATCTAAATGAACATGAAGGTGGAGGATGCGATGGGAAAGGGCATCAACTAATAAATCTCGCATTGCATCATATTCGGCCTGATTATTGGTGGCAGTACTCTTGCATACACCATTTTAGATAACAAGTGAATGCAAGGGGGTAAAAATGGCCCAACTTGCCGAGGCTAGATTCTGGGAGTAGCGAATTGTACCATTGGCATAAGCAATACAAGTTGTGGATATGAGGTCCATATGAAAGGTGCCAGAAGAAAACAAATGGGAGGATGATGAAAAATGTTGGCAACCTCAGTGCACATTAGAAATCGAAAAACCACTACAAGAGGGAGTGATCTGGGTAGGATGTCTACTGCCCACACGCCATCGGGAAGGTGGTGTGTGGGAGCTACCTTGTGGGTACCTTATGCTCAGGCTGCGAAAGTCACCATAGACACGGATAGTGCCATTCCTCTTATGGGAAAGAAAGATAAGGTCAGGGGTTGACAAGGCTTCCATGATGTCATCATCACAATAGAAGATGGTGTGGCTAGAGGAAGGGAGACAACATGACGCGGAGAAGCTACCTGAATAATCATCATGAGAAGAAAGGTTCACATGCACATTATCACAGAGGATGATGGAAGAACAATCAGATAAGGGATCCTCTGATGTTGAGCCCAGGGTGATCTCTAAAGGGAGGTCGAGCGAAATAAGAGGGAGAGTCTCATAGGGAGCTTCCACCGAGGGTCTCATGGATGATGATAGGTAGAGGATGATGGCCGCAGGCTCCATCATCTCGACATCAAGAAGGGGAATGTCAATGGGAGCAGGTAAATCCTCAAGCTGGCCCAAAGCATACTGCGCAAGGATGGGAGATGCATATTGGTTATGTTCAATCTCATACTCCCGAACTACCTCCAAAGAGGCACGGTAATGCATCAAGCGGGGACAGTGGTGGGAATAATGGCCATGGAGATCACACAAAGTGAAGGGTTGGTTGGTGTGAATAGTATTAGGGTTCTTGGCTACAGTCGAGGAAGAAACAGAGGCTTCAGGGACTGTAGACTCAGGGAACACAACATTAACCATGGGCTTGATGTGAGGATAATCAAAAAAGGTATGAGTGGCATGACCAATGACATCACACAAAGCACAAAGCTTTGGAGGCGGAGAAGGAGAAATTTCAGTCAGAGCAACCTTGTATTTTGATGCCTACTTGTGAGTTTTTCCCTTTCTACCTGAAGTTTTCGCAACAAGAGAAGGTTCCTATTGAGGTGGTTGAGGCACAGTAGCAACGGGAGGGGTCATAGGGACCGATTGAACTAGGGTCAAAGCAATATAGGGTTTGGGTTGACCAAGCAGGGTAACAGCTGGGGGATCGATGTACCAGATGGGAATCCTCATGGTCAGGCTAGGAAGGGATAGGGTAGCCATGACAGGTACTGAGAACACTCTAGGAGGGGGAGCTAGGAATAGTATTTGACCGGAGGGGTAATGGCCATGCAAGACACATCTGAGATGGTTAAGGCCTGGAGGAACTATTCTAGGAGGGTAGAGAGGCTCATGGATACTAGTTGTAGGTGAAGGGTTAGGAGGAGGGGGTCTAGAAGGCTAAATCAAAGGGCTAGGAGCAGGTTCCAGAGGGCGGGGCTACTAACTAGCTAAAGCGGCCTGTTTGAGGGAAGCCTGAAATGATTGCATAATGCAAACATTCAATGAGCTGGGTTTAGAGATAGGAGGAGGAAGACCAGGGAATGTACCAAGAAAAGAGGAGTCTTTGTAGACTCTGGGTAAGACACTGGTCAAGGGGTTGATGGTTTTCTTATTGGTCACCGAAGATAAGAAGGACTCCTGGGAGGTTTGAGACTTTGGTTCATAATATTTCAAGTGGTTGATAGTGACTATATTTCCATTATGGGGAAAGGAAATCTTGCGGTGAACTACAGATGGTACAGTAGACATCGCATAGGTGTAGCTATGACCCAATAGAATGTTGTAATCTAAGGGGGCGTCAATGACTTCTACGTCAATGCAAACAGTTTTTCCTGCAAGAGTAATAGGAAAATTGCGGAATAGGCCAATGGGCTGGGAAGTGTGACCATCCCATGCTCAAAGAGTGATCGTGGAAGGGGCCAGCTCAAGTAATCCGATTTTCTTCCAAATCGAAGAAGACATCACAAAGGTGGATGCTCCTCATCAATGATACAATGGGAAACGTTGGCGTTCTGGATCTTGACAGGGATTTGGAAAGCGAAGAAAGCAAGAAGAGGAGGATGTTCTGACTAGTCAACATCAAAGATGATCAATCAATCATCTGAAGGATCTACAGTGCCCATTGCAGATAATAGAGCTTTTCATTGTGAAGGGCACAACTAGAGGAGTTCCAATGTTGAGATGGCAGTAGGAGATCACGCCAAATCATCTACTATACTATACGAATAGGCAGATTTTCCAGAAGTAGTGTTTCGGTGTAATTGTCCCTTATGGATCTTGGACGAACCTTTGCCTTAGGCTGCGGGATCTGCAAAGTACCATTAGGTGTCGAAAGAGGCTCTGTAGAACCTGAAGAAGGGGGCTCGGGTATAGACATAGTGGGAGGCTTGTTGTACTAATGGGACCGAGTCTGAAGGTTGAGGTCTACGATTATAGGTTGGTCAAAATTCATCATGAGAATTTGGTAATCAGAGGTACTAGATGGAGGAGGTTGAGTGGCCTCCTGACCTTCAGGTGGTTGGGTAGCCACGAATCCTTGCTGGGGGAAAGGATTAGTAAACATAGTCGGCTGACTAGGCATAGCATGGGGAGGGACGGACGGGGAGGCTTTATTTCCTCGCGATGCTAATTTATTCTCCCACATCCGTCGCATCTGTGGTAAAAGAGGACAATCGTGAGTGTAATGACCATGAACAACACAATAAGAATAAGGCTTATTCATGCGAACAGGCCTATCCTACTTGGGCTGAGTACCCTGTTGCTGGTTAGCAGTGTTAGATGCATTACCTTGGGGATTAGGTCCAATATTACCATGGGAAGATTGATTTTGAGTGCCTTTCCTCTTCTTTTTGGAAGTAAGAGGATTAGTGGTGCCCTGTCGTGCATACACCTGACCTAAGGGGGTGGTGGCTACTGTTGCAGGGGTTGAGAAGGCAAGGGAGGCGGGGGTGCTAATGCTTGAGGAGCTGGAGCACCAGGCTGCAGATACAGATAATAAGGAGGCTGGGTAACATTGTGGTAAACAGGTTGGGAAAAAGGAGGAGGCATGTCGTATCCTGGATACATGCTACCGGGATGGGGAAAAGTGTTGGAGGTGTTGGCCCCTCCCTAAGGGAAACCATAGCCCAAAGGAGGCTAAGTGTATGGATGAGAAAGAGCTCCAACGAGACTGTTGGTGGCATGAGATGCCCCTGGTGCGTTGGCACCACCGGGTCTTCGGAGATCAGGTAGACAAGTATAGACATAACCCAACTGAGTGTAGATTAGGTCATATTTTAACGCAATCTGGAGAGTGGCTTCTTTGGTTTGAGGGAAATGTGATGCGACATCTTTGTCGATAGTAGGAAAAAGTGATCTAAGGAACCATTCCATGTAGACATGGTCTTCGAAGGTAGGGGCTCGACAGAGCCTCTTTCTTCTTCGCCATTCCTGGACATGATCGGATAGGAAGGTCACAGATGAATGATGGAAAGAAGTCAAAAGTTTGGTACTAGTGTCATAATGAAGGGGAAGCTGGAAATAAGAAAAAAAATACCAGGAAAGAGTCGTAAATGTGGTATGAGAGGATGAGGCCTGATAAACATACCACTTAGAAGCTTCACCAGTAAGAATATGTTGGAACAACCGAATATGGACAAAGTCAATGGTACTGGAGTTAGACGAACACCACATGTGGAAATATTGAACATGGTTTGTAGGATCTTCTCTAGCAAGACCTTAAAACTTGGGAATGTCAGAAGGGATCTTGGTTGGCATATCAAGCCAACAAACGTCATGGCGTATAGGGTCATTGATCAAATAGTTAAAATCGGGAAGACTAAGGCCTGCCATATAGGGGAGAAAGGGCACAGCCGGGGTAGTTTCTGTTGCGGTCCCACTAGTAGTATTCCCAGCATTAGGGTCAAGGCTACCACCAGCGTTAGGTCCTGAACCAGAAATAGTGAAGGTGACAGGGGGAGAATCGGGGGAAAAACCGGAAGGGGAACCCAATGAACCAGAAGAGGAGTTGAAGTGTGGACTCGGTGGAGGACTAACTCGAATCCTACGCGAAAGAGTAATTCTTCCTACCAGAAACTAAGGATGAAGGCCAAGAAGTCTCTGGGATAAACACCTTGGGGGCACAATGGTGAAGGCACAAACACAGCACAAAGGTAAGAGATATCAACAAGGGTGAAGAGGTGTAGGATCAACTAATTACAGTTTCAGAACAAAGGCAAAGAGGTGCAGGATCAATTGATTACAATGTTAAAGTCTTTTCTTGGCAGTGTTAACCAAGCTCTTCTTCACTTACGGTGTGTGTGTTAAGTGTGCAAATTTTAATTTTTAAACCCAGAATTTTATAGAGAAAAAGAAAAATTGTGTTGTATAACTGTAAATAAACCTACAAATAACAGTATATGAAATTGCAATAATAGAAAATAAATAGCTAATTATGAATTAATATAAACCCAAGGAGGTGGGACTCTCAACAAGTATTCTATAGATGGGAAAAAATATAGTCAAAACACACCAAAATAGCCAACAGATCTAAATTTAGGAGTGACAATGATATAAAGGTCAAATATGATGGAAATAGGTGCAAAAAAACATTAAAAAATCAGAGGAAAAATTGTTGTAAATGAGGTGGGGAAAGGCTATAAATTGGAGGGAAGCGAAGGGGACCCTAGAGGAAAACCCAAAAAAATCTAAAAGGAGGTATTTTGGATGGATAAATAGCCAATCTGAACTAGATCTGAAGGTAAGGGATCATATCTGAAAAAAAGTTGAACACTCTGAAATTTCAAATGACCTACAGCAGCTAAAACTCTTCCACAAAAGGTGGAGGGTACTGAAGCCCTAGAAGGCTAGGTTCCCACTTTGATGAGAAAAATAGTACAAGTATAGGTTCAAATGGGTGGAGAAATAGGTCAGGCCCTGAACAGAGGCCCAGACAAACCCAAAAAAATTTCAGAAAAATTCCCGCAAAAGGTCCAGGTCGCAGTTTTTGACCTATTTTTTGTAGAGGTCATAGGTTTTGGCCTGTTTTATGTGCCCTGGAGGTTCAAGTCACAGGTTTTGGCCCAAAAAATGGGACCTGCACTTATAGCACTCTCAGGAGCAGGTTTTAGAAAATTTTATCGTGTCAACTGCGGCTGATGCTTGTCACCTGTGCAATAGGTCCGAAAACACACGAAAGTTAAAATTTTCAAAGTTTTAGGGTTTTATAGGTTAGAAACAACATCAAGAAAAGAAAAACAAGAATTTGAAGAGAAATCCTAGGGTTTGAAGCAGCTGGAAATGCAGGGATCTGAAAAAATATAGAGGTCATAATCGTAAACCCTTGTGGAGTCGCCAGTTGTTAGTATGAATCTTAATCGCAAGTGTACGAAAAATGCTCACTTTATTCGTGCATAAAAAGCAATCCTAACAGCAAATATGTCTGCCAATATCTTTAGAACTGCAATTAGTTGACTAAGATAAATGCTGAAAAAATCTAGATCTATGCATTAAAGGACATTAAGCACTAAATAAAAGCAAGATTTTCTCCATGCATTCAATAGACAAGACAAGATTGTTTCAAAGAATTTTTGTATTTTTTAACACCTGAGAAGGGAACATAGAAATATGTTACTAGACCCCCTCAATGGGATGGGTTCTTGTAAGTCCTCAACACTTCATATCTAAAATCCCTCTCTCTTGATGGTGTAGAAAACCCAAACAAAAATTGAACTCAAAGGGAGCTCACAAGAAAAATGGTAGCAAAATATGACAATGATCTTGGACCAAAGTCAAACCAAAAGTAGAGTGATCTTTAGGCAACAAAATGTAGTGGGTGAATGGAAAAACCCTTCTATTTATAACAAAATATTGAGTTAGTCTAGATATTGGTGCATAATTAAATATTATTAACCAATTCTAGATCCAGCTTTTATGGAATATTTTATTATATTAGTAGGAGGGAAAAAGAATTTGACTTGGGTCAAATCCATTTATTTGTAAATAATAAATAAATAAATGATCTATTTATTATCTTAAGGATGTGGTTAAGTATTAATAAAATAATTAATGATCTATTTAATTATTCATGAATGATTTAGTCAAATTTAACAAGGAATATTATTTAAATAAGGTTTAAATAATTATTCCTAAAAAATAATAAGATAAATAATAATTTATCTAATTAATTTTCCTATTTCGGGTTAAATATGACCAGGAAAATTAATTAAATTGTTGTTTAACTAATTATTCCTTGAGGAAAATCAAACAAATGTGGATTTATTTAATATTTCCTCATGGCGTTTCATGTCTAGACCATAAACAACTTAATAAATGGGGTTTAATAAGTTATTTTTTATAGTGAAAGCAATCTTACTTAGGGTAAAATTGGTCTTACATGGTGTACTTAGGTACATATAATAGTAACAGGTTAGATGACCAAAAAATGGTGTAACAATCTCATTTCCTCCAAGTATACCTGTGCAGAAACTAAATTTTTCTTTGTTGCACAAAACTATTCTACCTCTTTCTGGTCATCCTGTATATTTTGTATCAACTACTTATTATTGGTCATCAAATACTAAGTATTTGATCTTGTTGCACCTGCGAAGCCCAATTTGGCATTTGCAATAGCATTTGGATTCCTCTTGGTGTCCGCCACTATCACCCTCTCTCTAAAAATTGCTAGTGATGCATGATCATCTAAAAAAATCTTTCTTCATTCTTGTACAATCCTCTTCTAGACTTCATCATATCACAGGTTGTAAACATCCATTACTGGATCATCATCAAGAGGAAATATGTCCCCTTCCTTGCTCGGGGAAAAATCTGCGGCTAGAGGTGTTGGAGTTTGAACAATGACCTATGCTTTGCTTGGCATCAGATCCACAATTTCATATTGCAGCTCCGGCTCCAGCTCCATGTCCCCATATTCGATTAAATCTTCAATATTCTTAGAAATCTCCCAATCCTGAATCTTTTCTTTCTCTCCCTCTATTTTTGGTTGCTCCTATTCCAGCTCTTAAACCTGTATTGGTGTCGCTTCTTCTACTATCACACCTTGCCTTCCTTATTCTTCTTTATTATGCTTCTTCTCATGTTCCTCCTCCTTTTCTCTTGTTCTTCCCTTAGTTATTGTTCTTCTTTCTCTGCTCTCAGCTATGCTTCTTGCAAGCTCTAATTTTCCTTATTTCTCTGCTATGCTCTCTGATGCATATACGTCCTCTTTTCTTCTATTTCCAAAGTTTTTTTTGTGAGAAGTGGATATGCTTTCATCTTCTAGATTTGTTCTTCCTATGTTCTTTCAACAACCTTTCTCTTTCCCTAGTCCCACACTAGGCTGCTACCTTTTGTTGTTCTTTCTTCTGAAATTAATATCGTCTATGGAGTATCCCTTGAAGTCCTAGCTATATTGATTGACTCGTGGGGTCTATAAGAGTTATAAAAATTCTTCCATGGTTCCTGCTCTGACCACTGAAATTCTTGGTTGACCTAGTTGTAGTAGACTCTCACACAATGGTCCTTGAAAATTCCCCTCAAATCATATAGATTTAAGTATTTTGTGCCTAGTTACTGTACACTGGTGCATTTGTATGATAATGCGCACCAATATGTTTCTACGACCTATGGGCACCACACAAATACCAATACCAATTATAACTCTCAGTGTGTTTGTGCGATACTGCGCACCAGTGTTTTTATGTGAGACTGCTCACTGGTGCGTTTCTACGACCTATGGACACCACACAAATACCAATACGAATTAGAACTATTGGTATGTTTGTATGATACTACGCACCGGTGCGTTTTATGATACTACGGACCAGTGCATTGATATGACCTATGGCCACCGCACAAATCCCAATACCAATTAGAGCGGCCCGGTGCGTTGTATCAACTACATTGCACCTGGTGTGGTTTTAGACCTTTATGGCCCAGTGCATGCACCTTCGACTGCCTTGGGGTGACCATTTGGATGACACGCACCGGGACGTTGCTAAACGTTCAGGGTCATCCTTTATTTGTTTTTTGTCCCAGTGCCTGGTAGGTTTGCAATATCAATGTGTTCACTCTAAAACACACAGGTGCGTTGACACCTGATTAGCGCACCGATGAGAAAAAAATCTGTAATAACCTTCGGTCACCCAATTTTTTTTAGTTGTGTTGAAATTCCATTAGAAGCTCCACCAACACCTCTGTTACCGAGAACAGATGTTGTAGCAAATGTTTTTTTGACATTTTTGGCCAATTTTTTAACATTAAAAACCTCCGTTATAACCTATCCTAGAGGGTCTTTTCCTTGTAGTGCTAGCCCTACTAGGACTATAGAGGGCTCTCTCAATGTCACTTTGTAGTCAATTAAATGACTAAATATTTAATGAACTTAGGCTAGGTAAGTAAGCTCAGTAACTGGGATTTTTGTTTGGTTTTTCTGTGCTGGATAGGAATGACAGTAAGGAGAGTATTTCTATGGTTTTAGATCAAATTTCAAGGTCAAGCTGCAGAGATATAGTGGAGGCCAAGTAGGTAGCTTGTGTTAGGGTCAGTATGTCAGTGATAAAAAAAAAATCTTTCAATTATTTTCCAAAAAATAATTTTTTTCACTAAAGGAGTCTAAGTCAAATTTGTTGCTTCCTTATCTCATCCATGACCATCATCACTTTCAAGGTCATCTCATTCATTATAATTTAAAGGTTTAGGGTCATGTCGCTCCACCTTGTCTAGGTCACTATCTAGGTGTCATCATCTTCCTTTGAAAATTGTCCAATTTATCATCATAGCAAGGCACTCACCCTTCATTTCACTCATAAACCTTTAAAAGGGAGCTAACATGGTTAGGGAGTAAAAGAAGACAAGTTGTCTTGTTTTAAAATGGTTTAAATGTCAAAAAGTTTCAGAAAGTAAAATTTGTCTTATTGTTTCATTACAAGACAAAAAAGGTAATTTCAAGGTTATAAAAGGAAAAATCAAACTCATCTTGACTCACTATTATATTTTTTTATGTGGAAGAGATCATCTCTTAATTAATTTGCACTCCTAAGGTGGTCAAAAGTTTTAAGCCAAGGCGGAAAATGACTCCAACACCAATTTTATACACCTAAGGTTTCTTTTGTTACTCTCTTGTAGCCTCCTTCTACGCTTTTAGATTATTTTGTTACACTTCTGGGCAAACTTATTACATTTCTGGGTGTGCTGAGCAGCAGTTGTTACGTTTCTAGGTGTGTTGCGCAGGTGTTGTGCAAAAATTTTCATGCTTCTACAAAGACTATTGTTATGATTTCAAAATATTTTTATGCTGCCAGACTATTGTTACACTTCTGTACAGTGTTGTTACACCTTTGTAACTTGGTTTTTCATCTCCAGAAAGGGTCCAAAATTAGGTTTTTGGCTTCAAATATCTTCAAAAAAGCTCAAGGGTTCTGACCACTGCTCCTTGGACCCCTCTCAAATAGTAATTCATCATTCTCATAGCATCCCATGGTCAAATCAAGTTTTTTCTTTATTTTTAGGCTTACTCTATGTTTCTCTATATCTTATCACTTCTTCATGTAATTCGAAGACTCCATTTGATAAACCCTAACCTAATCTAGCTAAATAAACCCTAACCCTAATACCTAAACACTATTATACTCCTCTCATCTACATCACACTCTCATCTCCCATCATCCATAGCATCCCTAACAATCATTCTCATAAAACCCTAAATTCTAGCAAATTTTCAGAGTGAAAAATTAGAAATTTCCTATGTTTTCTTGATTTCATCACCCTCCTCACATCCATTCCTTTCATTCCACCCCCAATATGGAGCTAACATGCCACCCTATTCACTGAATTTTTTCTATAATTTTCCCTAGCTCCATAACCCTCCATCTCACCTTCTAAACTTACTCCACCCCTACACTAGTTATTTTCATAGTGAAAAACTGGGAATTTCCTGTGTTTTCATCTTTTCATCACCTTCCTCATATCCATTTCACTTCATTTCACCTACAACATGGAGCTAACATGATACCCTATCTACTGAATTTTTTCTATAATTTTTCCTAGCTCCATAACCCTCCATCTCATCCTCTAAACCTACACTCTTCCTACACTTTATTTTTCCAGATTTCACCGCATATACCCATCGCATGAACATACTAGGATTTTCATCCTTTCAATGATAAAAATAATGGAGAGTGAGAAGAAGAGATTCAAGGGAGGGTGCCACCTCAAGTTATAACCCTTCACAATGCATGAAATCAATGCCTCACCCTTGGCTAGAAGATGTTTTGAGAGGACTAGATGTTTGAGTTTCTGTGAAAAGCTCATGGAGGAGGGGCATCATCTTCAAATCACAAGCTTATTCGCCAAAAACTTCATCAGGGTAAATTTCACTATTGCAGGTGTAGAGATAAACATATTAGCAGACCTAATTTCTTCAGCAATAGGTATTCCTTGTCATGGAAAGAAGTGGTTCAAGGGCATGGATTTAGACATTGAAAATTACAAACAATTTCTCAAGCCTCATGCTAGAGAGGAACCATATTACCTCTTCCATTTCAAACACCTAAAAAACAAATATGCTTATTTGATGATGTTGATAATGAAGTATTTCATATGTGAAGGAATTTTTTCCAGGTTGTATAGGTACCATATCAGGTTCTTGATGCATTTCACCTATGTCAAAACACTTGATTTGCAACATTACCTGTACAAGAGTTTGATTAAGATGACTAGAAGGTTCAGAGAATAATTATAGATCACCACACTAGTATTTTCATCATGGTATGATCAAGATAATTGTATTGAATCGCATTTCTCCATCAACATGACTTGGGAAACCTTAATGGAAATATTAGCAGCAGCGCCCACCACTAGCCCACCTATCTTACATAGTACATCATCAACACAACCAATGGAGGTTGGCTCTTCTAGCATGCCAACTAAGTTTTTATATGCTCCTATGGTTTTTGATTTTACTCATACCTATGAAAAGGGGAAGTGACAAGTATTTGTGCCTAAGTCTGCCAGAAGTGTTCTTACACTTGACACCATTGTTGAACAAAGTAAAATGGAGGAGCAACCTCTTATGCATCAAGATAGTGAATCAAAGCCATTAGAGGTTGAGGTAGTAGAGCATGTGGAGATCATATTAGTTGCAGAGATCATTAGAGAGAAGGATGAGGAAATAGCATAATTGATGAGGATGCTCTCCATTGCTAATTCTCAAATCACTTTCTTACAGTAGGAGAATTTTCAATTGAAGGTAAAGTAGCTATTACAAAGCAGGCCCAAGACAGACCTAGATGCAGACAAAGGTGAAGGAAAGAAAATTATTGATTTTGATAATATCCAGGACATGGAGGCTAAATCACAACCAATAAGGCCAAAAATAAGAGGCCTCAAAAGGGTTTTGGAGCTAGAAATATAGTCAACTCATCCACATGAAGAATTGACCTTTTATGAGATTATAGCCATGGTGATCAATAAAAATAGGTAACTTTGTTTTTCAAGCATAAATGAACATCTGGAGAATCTCTTGAAGAGGGCTAAGAGGGAAAAAAAACTTCAAAGACACATGGCAAATCACCATTCCACTAGGAACACAATTTCTCAAATAAGGCTAAAACAACTAAAGAAAAGGATAAAATAAGCACAAATGAAGCTTAAAGAGAAGGATAGCTTCGACTTGTTGGCTGAAGATTCCTTGGTTGTTTATCCCATCAATAAATGGTGCTACAGAATAAATTTTGAGAAGTCTTGAAGAATTTTAGTATTTTTTGTGATTTTTTCACAATTCTGGAAATTCATCCTCAGAGAAGCATAGCAAATGTTTCTTACACTTATTTTGGGGGCACACAAATGATGATTTATTTACATGGATGGATGCATTTTTATGAGTAAATTAATATCAAGAACCCCCTTCGAATGAAATGGTTTAATTTTGAATAAAAGGTAAAAAACCCACTCATTTTTAACGTTTCTACCTTCTTTTTGGAGCCTCTGCTATGCTTTTGGAGAAACCTTGGGAGAATGGAATTTTGGAGGCCTTCCCATGGGTCATTTTGAAAAATTCAAGATGTTATAGAAACTAGACACACATTTATAGTTGATTTCTCTTTCATAAGTGGATTTGGACTCCTAAAAGTGCCTCAAAAGTGTCTGCAAACTTCTGCTACACTTTTGTAAAATTATACTACCCTTCTGTCAGAAATATTATAAATCAACATTGGATTCCTCGAGACACTTTTCAAGCTCAGAAAATGTCACAAATTCAAGGTTTTTATATCCTATGAGTTTAAATTAGAGTTATTGAGTTGTGTTTTACCTCCTATCATATGGGAATATGTAATTTAATGTAAGGGAAGAACACCCCTAATTCATAGTTGAAATTCAGGGAATGGTTTCTAACCTCCCTAGAATCTAGTAAATGACTCATCTTTTGTATTTATGATCCATTTTGGATGGGATTTCGAATTGATGAGGTGTCATAGTCTATAGTTTGTATAATTAGACTCCCTTAGTTGGTCTTTTGTTGGGTTGGATAGTCTTATTTTGCAGTGGAACTTTTTTAATCAACATTTTGGAATGAAATCAAAGACATATTTGCAAAACTTGTGTTGAGAATATTGTAGTATGTATTGGAGAATTTTTTCTTCTTATGTATGTTTATCTAGTCATGCTAAATTATATATCTTATTGTTTCAGATACATCTTTCCATATGTTTATCTTGTAAGTTTAAAAGCATAAATCATGTCTGTTCATGCTCTGTTTTAAGCAAGGTTTATATGATATGTATATCCACTTCTAAAGAAATGAATTCACCTCAGTTATCATTAATACTCTCTCTTACTTCATCCTATACTCAATTACCTATTAAACGTGATTTAAAACTACCTATATAGCCTCACACATTATCTGCAAATTGACCTGGAAATTCAGACCTTAAAACCCTACACACAGCCTTCTCACTGACCTTTCTATCGAACATTTAAAACAATAAAAAAAATCCTATTTACTGAGCTTACATACCTAGCCTAAGATCATTAGATACGCATTTATTCCTTTGATTACAAAAGTGACAATGAGAGAGCCCTCTCTGGTCCTGGTAGGGCTAGCTACCTGACCTAAATCTTGGTATGTGTTTACCTTTATTCAAACCCATTTTAAGCCTTGGAAATTTGGGTAGAGTAATAGCACCATTTCTGGGGAGTGATTGCTAAAATTTCCTTGGGAATATTTATTTAATCCTCTGAAATCTAGACTTGTAGGTGACAAGTATAGAATCTAAAATAGGTTGAACCCTTAAATATGAGCCAAAGTCCAAAATTCCTATCTTAAGTTGGCTCCTAAAAGACATACTAGGTCAAATCTAGACCCAAATCCCTCACCAATTGTGAATTACCTTGAGAGTATTTTAAGAAAGAGTAAAACCAATTCTAAGAAGTTTGCAAGAGCTATTACTCCACTTGTTAAATCAAATTCCTTGCCTGCGACATTTGTTTCAAAAGATTTGTTTTATAATTCAGAATATGAAATATATTTGTTTAGGACTAAGTCTAAAACCTTTATTTCAGAAACTATATTTGATCCTTTATATTTCAAGACCTTTGGACCATTTTATAATGATGGAAAAAATTTCCACTGTTGATAGACAAGTTGAACCCTCCATTATAAATCCCAATTTCGAGGGTCAAAATCAGCAGCCTCAGTGCAGGATCAAGCAAAGGGAACAGGGGGTCAAGATCCAGAAAATCAACAACAAATTCACACTCCATTATAGTAGAGTTACACTAAATTCCCTGATGAATATGACGAAGAATAAATTTCTGGGGAGAATAATTTATTTGAGGAAAATCAACAACCTATTTTCCTCACTGAAGAAGTTCAATTTTCTGCAGAAATTTGTGCACCGGATGATCAACAATATGTCTTGTAAAATGATGACATGTTATTAGTGTAGATGGAAGATTATGAGGGGGATATCTAAATGATATTTCTCAAGTGTAGAGACAGTATGGTTTGAGTAGTAGGAATGTTCCTAAAACCTCAAATAAAAATAAAAACATAATTCTCAAGTAGATGCACATCATAAAGAAATTGCTGCTCTAGATCAAAGTAAAGAAAAAGGACCTATTATTCCTAATCATGCTAAAGTGAATGAAGCTTCCTCCAGTGGTTATAGAATTAATAAAGAAGTTCAATATGGAGGATAGAATAAGGATATTTCACACAAAGAACAACTTGAAAGAAAATATGCACCATTGAAAGAGGTAGAAAAAAATTATGCTCTTTTTTTGTCTTGAAAATGAAATTTCCAAATTGAAAGTATCCATTCCTCTAACTGAAATCTTCAAGAATGATCAGTACAAATTTCAGGTAGCTAAGTTGCTTAGAGTGGATCAAATGTCTGAAATGATTAATGTGAGTGATGATCACCCTGAGCTTCTATTTGGCCCTACTGTTGATGGTGATCTACAATATAGTGAGGCCCTTCCATTTTATATAAGGCTCAAAATACATTATTTTATCCTCCATAACACCATGATTGATTCTGGAGCCTCTCACAACCTCATTCCTAAGGCCATTATGGACATATTAGGACTAGATATCACAAGACCTTATCATAATATTTATTCATTTGATTCAGGGAGGGTAAAATGTCTTGGCCTCATTAAGGACCTAGTGGTGTCATTAGAGAAAATCCTAGCCAAGAATGTCCTCATGGATGTTTTTGTGGCTGATATCCCTCCTATATATGGAATTTTTCTCTCCCAGTCATGGGGAGCGAAGCTAAGAGGTACCTTACAACTTGATTTTTCATATGCTACCATTCTCGTCTTTGGGAAACTTAGGAAAATATACCGGGAAATTAAAATTAAGTACATGATCAACATCCAAGAAAATATAAATAATCATACAATACATGATTTACATAAATATTTAGAGTCCTTTATCTTATTCAATGATTAATTTTCAACATCTTCTAAAGTTTTGATTGAAGAAAAAGCATAAAATTTTGAATTTTCAAATTCTGTTTTACAAATGAAAAAAGTAGAAATTTTTTAAATGGTGCCAAGTGGTTTGGAACCAAGTGCATCACCTCAAAAAAGTGATGAAATAGTGAAAGAAACATAAATGTTTGCTACAACATAACTCTCTCAATCAACAAGTAAAGTTTAGCCATTCGATTTGTAGCTTCCTGATGAAGAGAGTTGTTTGTGGACCATGGAATTTGATGGAGCTTTGGGAAAAGAAGGGGCTAACACTAGAGTGTGGATTCATGTCCCTATAAATCAGTTACCAAAAATTCCTCCCAATGTTCAAATTTCCTCTTATAAGTCAGCTTTCAACTGTTCAAATGATGAAGCTGAGTATGATGCTTTGATAGTCAGTCTGAAAATTCTCAAGAAAATAGTTGCCAAGAAGAATTCTGTGTACGGGGACTCTGAGCTAGTAATAAAGCAAGTAAAATGGGAATACCAGACCAAGAATCCAATGATGCGATCTTACTAAAATTCAGTGCTAGACATCCTCAAGACCTTGTATACTTTGTTGTTGGGGAGAATAATTTTATTGTTGATTCTCTTGCTACTTCAGCCAACATGTTAAAAATTCCATTGTATCCTAATAATAATTATGAGATAAATGTCAAACCCTATCCAATTGCCCCAGATAATGTTCAATATTGGTAGGTATTTCAAGATGATAAACAGATTAGCAACTTCTTGCAGAAAAAAGAGGAATTTCCGAATTCACAAATGGATAACCAGTGCTATGAAGATGACCAAAAATTCCATGCAGGAGAGATGCAAGTGCTTCAGTTGAAAGAAAACTCCATTCAAAGAGGTTTGGTACCTTAGGAAGAGATTTTCGATCAAGATGATGTTGCATGAAAACCAACCATGCTACCAACTAAAGTGGGAGTGGAAGATCTCAATATTGGAACTTTAGAAAAGCCAAACATGGTAAAAAATTCAAAATATTTGAGTGCATAAATGAAAGGTAAATACATAACGCTTACGTCTTAGATTTCTGATGTATTTTCTTGGGAATATTTTGATTTGAAAGTGTATGATAAGAGTATAATCCAGCATACCATTCCCTTAAAGCCGGTTCAAAAGCCTTTCTGCCAAAAGTTAAGGAGAATGAATCCTAAGTTGCTTCCCACTATTTAAAAGGAGGTAAATAGATTATTTACTGCTATTATTATAGTTCCTCTTTGGTTTTGAAATTGGATGTCTAATCTAGTGCGAGTGAGAAAGAAGACAGGAGAGATTTGCTTGTGCATAGATTTCAGAAATCTGAATAAAGTGTCATTGAAAGACAATCACCCACTACCAAAGATGGACCATATTCTGCAAAGGGTAGTTGGATCTTCCAGACTTTCATTGTTGGACGAATACTCCAGGTATAATCAGATTTTAGTCCATCCAGATGATCAGGAAAATACAATCTTCACAACACCATGGGGCTCCTTCATGTATGCCAAAATGCCTTTTGGATTAAGGAATGAAGGGGCGAATTTTAAACGAGAAATGGATATTACTTTTGCCAATAAAAAGGATGTATTTTTGGTCATCTATCTCGATGATATCCCTACTTTTTCCAAGACAAATGAGCAGCACTTGAAAACAATTTTTCAGAGATGTAGAAAGTTTGGCATTTCGTTGAACCCAAAGAAGAGACTTTTCGCTATGGAGGAAGGTAAATTTTTGGGCCATGCCATATCAAAATATGGAATTAGGATATATCCTTCAAGGATTGAATCAATTAAAACCTTGGACTATCCTAGGAGAAAAAAGGAAATTCAGTCGTTTCAATGACAAAATCAATTTTTTTAGAAGGTTTGTCCCCAAATTTTCTGAATAATTAAGGTAGATTACTGACATGATGAAGAAATATAGTAAGTTAAAATGGTATAAAGAGGTGAAGAATTAATTCAATCAAGAAAAATTGGATTTATCTCATGCTCCTATTCTTATTTTTCCATATTATACACTTGATTTTATCATTTTTTCATTCGCCTCGGAGCACACTCATGTTGTTTTCCTTATGTAAAAGAAAAAACAGAACACGGAGTAGCCCATTGCCTTCTTCAATAGAACCATAAGGGAAATAGCCTTGAGGTACAACATCATTGAGAAACAAGCCTTGACATTATTCAAATCATTGAAGGACTTCCGGGTCTATATTCTCCACTCTGATGTCATTGCATATTTTTCAAACATTGTTGTGAAAGATGTGCTTACGCAGAATGATCCTAAAGGGCAGCGAGGTAAATTGATCGTTGCTATGTTGGAGTATGATTGGGTGATAAAGCCCACAAATCTAATTAAAGGACAAGGCCTAGAAAATCTCATGGCAGATTCAAATCTCCATGCTTTGGACATTAATTTTATTGGTGCATTATCTAAGGAGCAATAGGTTGAAACATTACGCAAGGTATCTGAAATTTTTTATTTATCACCTTGGTATGATGATATAGTTCATGTTTTGCAACACTTGAATCTTCCTCCCTGCTTGCCAATTAGTAAGGCTATATATTTGAAGTTCAGATCTCTTAAGTATTGCATCCTTAATGGTGCGTTGTATCAGAAAGATCTGGGTGGAGTGTTGCTGAATTGTTTGGTTAAAGGAGAAATTGAAAAAGTGATGACTAATTTTCATTAAGGTGACTGTGGTGGTCATATTTGTTGGAAAAATATAGTTAAAAATATATGGAGGGTGCGTTTCTATTGGTCAAGCTTGTTTTCTCTTTTTTATAAAAAAGTCAGGAGTTGTCATGAATGTTAAATATTTTAGGGAAAGAGAAATATTTTTCCTTTTCCCTTAAAACCAATTGAACTACAAGGGCCATTCTAGTAATGGGGACTTGATTTCATTGGTGATATCCATCCTCCATCACCATCTCAACATAAATGGATACTCACTGCCACAGATTACTTCACTAAATGTATTGAAGCCATCCCCACGAGACAATCTACTCACACTATCATTGTTCAGTTTTTACAGAATAATATTTTGTCTCGTTTTGGCTATCCATACAAAATCATTAATGACAATGCAACGGACTTTAAAATCAAGAAAATGACTGAATTTTGTGATAACTATCAAATTAGTCTTGTTAATTCTACAACATAATATCCTCAAGGAAATAGGCTCGTTGAATTGTCAAATATATTTTTGGTGAACATAATCAAGAAGACGTTGTAGGAAAACACGAGAAATTGGCATAAAAATCTCATCGATGCTCTATGGGTGGATAGAGTTAGTACGAAGATCAATTAACCTGTCACCTTTCCAACTCATGTATGGTGTTGACACGGTGTTCCCTACTTCACTCATAAAACTTTAAAAGGGAGCTAGCATGCTTAGGGAGTAAAAGAAGACAAGTTGTCTTGTTTTATAATGGTTTAAATGTGTAATATTCTCAATTATCCATGAGCTAATTGGAATATTCAATTTTGATTTATTTTTCTTTTTGAAGAATAAAAGTGTAAAGG
The DNA here is from genome assembly GCA_034641835.2 of Pinus albicaulis. Classification (NCBI taxonomy): domain Eukaryota; kingdom Viridiplantae; phylum Streptophyta; class Pinopsida; order Pinales; family Pinaceae; genus Pinus; species Pinus albicaulis. The sequence continues at coordinate 1,308,259,421 of CM076575.1, read as the reverse complement.
AGGTCTATAATACTCCTAAACCATTAATAAATCAATTCCAAATGTGAAAATTATAAATCTTGGTTGTTTTAACAAACACCCTTAGGTGTGAAAGGGGCTGGATATTTTGACTGGGTCAACCATGACCAAATCCACAACATTGTCTTGGAGGGGTGGCCATCAATGAGGCACAGTGCAGTTTTAGATTGAGATGGCTTGTGTGAAATAAGTTATTTCATTGAAGGTGGTTTAGGGTTTACAAGCTCTTAACTTATAAAAGGAAAAGGATGGCAGCATGAAAAGGTTGTTGAATGATATTTGATTTCTGAAGTATTTTCTGTTTAGACATACATATTTCTTTGGTTGTTTAGTCTAGATTGAAAATGTTGTTTAGCATTGGGTGCTCCTGATTGAGAATCCCACCTCTTTCCTTGAGAGGCCTCTTGGAAGAGTCTTGTATTGCATAGTCCACTATCTGGCTGAAGGCCAAGATTCTTCTTCCAACTACAATGCAGATCCTGTTGAGGGTTTGGTTGTCTTTGAAAGTTGTAGCAAGTGGAGGCCAGATCTACTTATATCCAGACCATTCTAGTGCTCATTTTCAGTGGGAAAGGCTTCGATCCCATTTGCAAGAGAGTATTGGACCATTGGAGCATCATTTTCAGATCTTGGCATGTGGCCAATCATGTTCTAAAACCTACAGTGCATTTTTACTTCCAGATCTACGTTTTTACTGTAGGTGTTGTTGCAAGGTCTTTTGGCACACCATCTGGAGAGTTTTTTTTCAAGTGTTGGGGATCTTCCCTTCACTTTGGAGATCCATTGGAGGGATCATTATCTTGTCTCATATCAGATCAGATCCATTTCCAGATCTAAATATTTCTGCAGATCTGTTGTCTTAAAACTCAGATCTACAAGTTGTACATGGTGTAATGTTGAAAACCCCAAGGGGAATAGAAAGAGGAGCCTATTTAGTGTATGGACCTATTGCAAATCTGACATTTTATGCACTAATTTTCTCTAGATCTAAAGTGTAATCTTCAATTGTTGTGGCTCAATAAAATAACGTTGTCAAGGCATTTTCAGTCCATACATGTGATTGCAGCACCTCTTTTTGAGGATTTTATTCTATTGGAGACTTCTATTTCCTGTTGTACATATTATGGGCCTCCTTGTACATCTAATTTGTTGTTTTAAATGTTAAAGAAGAGTCTCCGTATTGGCTTCCTTCTCTTACTTTGATGATCTGCGTTATTTTTCCTGCATATCTTTCATATATTACTGCATTCCCCATTTGGGAATATTACAAAATGCCAAAAAGTTTTGAAAAGTCAAACTTGTCTTATTGTTTCATTACAAGACAAAAAAGGTCATTTCAAGGTTATAAAAGGAAAAATAAAACCCATCTTGACTCATTATTATACTTTCTTATGTGGAAGAGATCTTCTCTTACTTCATTTGCACTCATAAGGTGGTCAAAAGTTTGAAGCCAACGCAGAAAATCACTCCAAAACCACTTTTCTACACCTCAGGTTTCTTTTATCACACTCTTGTAGCCTCCTCATATGCTTTTAGAAGCTTTTTTTGTGCTTTTGGGAAAGCTTGTTACATTTATGGGTGTGCTACGCAGAAGTTTTTATGTTTCTAGGTGTGATGCGCAATAGTTGTTACGTGTATGGGTGTGTTGCACATGTGGTGTGCTGGCACTGTGCAACAGTTGTTATGCTTATGCAAAGACTATTGTTATGCTTCCATATTGTTGTTACGCTTCAGTAACTTGGGTTTTCACCTACAGAAAGGGTCCAAAATTAGGTTTTTGGCTCTAAATATATTCAAACAAATCAAGGCTTGTGACCACTACTCCTTGGACCCCTCACAAACATTAAGTCATCATTATCATAACATCCCATGGTCAAATAAAGTATTTTATTGATTTTTTTGAATACTCTATGTTTCTCTATGTCTTATCACTTCTTCATGTAATTCGAAGGTTCCATTTGATAAACCCTAACCTACTCCAACTAAATAAACCCTAACCCTAATACCTAAACACTATCCTACACCTCTCATATACCGCACACTCTCATATCCCATCATTCATATCATCCCGAATAGTCATTCTCATAAAACACTAAATTTTAGCAAATTTTCACAGTGAAAAATTAGAAATTTCCTATGTTTGCTTGATTTCATCACCCTCCTCACATCCATTTCCTTTCATTCCACCCCCAATATGGAGCTAAAATGCCACCCTATTCACTAAATTTTTTCTATAATTTTCCCTAGCTCCATAACCCTCCATCTCACCTTCTAAACTTACTCCACCCCTACATTAGCTATTTTCACAGTGAAAAATTGTGAATTTCCTATGTTTTCATCTTTTCACCACCTTCCTCATGTCCATTTCACTTCATTTCATCCACAACGTGCAGCTAACATGCTACCCTATCTACTGAATTTTTTCGAGAATTTTCCCTAGCTCCATAACTCTCCATCTCACCCTCTAAACCTACATTATTCCTACACTCTCTTTTTCCATATTTCACTACATATACCCATCCCATGAACATACTAGGTTTTTCATCCTTTCAGTGATAAAAAACGTTGAAAGTGAGAAGAATATATTCAAGGGATGGCGTCACCTCAGGTTACAACCCTTCACAATGCCTCAATGCCTCACCTTTGGCCAGAAGATGTTTTGAGAGGACTGGATGTTTGAGTTTCTATGAAAAGCTCATGGAGGAGGGGTATCAATATTCAACTGACCATCTTATTCGCCAAAAAATTCAACATGGGAAATGTCACTATTGTTGGTGTAGAGATAAAGCTATCAACCGACCTAATTTCTTCAGCAACAGGTATTCTTTTTCATGGAGAGAAGTGGTTCAAGGGCATGGATTTAGTCATTGAAAATTACAAACAATTTCTCAAGCCTCATGCTAGAGAGGAACCAGATTACCTCTTCCCTTTCAGACACCTTAGAAACAAATATGGTCTTTTGATGATGTTAATAATGAAGTATTTCACATGTGAAGGAATATTTTCCAGGTTGTATAGGTACCATATCAGGTTGTTGATGCATTTCACCTCTGTTAAAACACTTGATTTGCCACATTACCTGTAAAGGAGTCTGATTAAGATGACAAAGAAGGTTCAGAGAAAAAAACAAGATCATCACCCTAGTATTTTTCATCATGGTCTGATCAAGCTCATTGTATTGCATTTCCTTTCCTCCATCAACATGACTTGGGAAACCTTCATGGAAACATTAGCAGCAGTGTCTACCACTAGCCCTCCTATCTTGCGTATTACATCATCAGCACAGCCAATCGAGGTTTGCTCTTCTAGCATTCCAAATGAGTTTTCAGATGCTCCTAGGGTTTTTTGTTTACTCGCACCTATTAGAAGGGGATGTGACAAGTATTTGTGCCTAAGTCTGCAAAAAGTGTTTGTACAATTGACACCATTGTTGACCGAAGTGAAATGGAGGAGAAGCCTCTTATGCAACAAGATAGTGAATCAACGCCATTGGAGGTTGAGGTAGTAGAGTAGGTGGAGATCAAATCAGTTGAGGATATCATTAGAGAGAAGGATGAGGAAATAGCAGAATTGAGGAGAATGTGCTCCATTGCTAATTCTCAAATCACTTTCTTACAACAAGAGAATTTTCAATTGAAGGTAAAGCAGTTTTTACAAAACAAGCCCAAGCTAGACCTAGATGTAAAAAAAAGTAGAGGTAAGGAGGTTAATGATGTTGATAAAATGCATGACATGGGGGTTGAAACATAACCAAAAAGGCCAAAAAAAAGAGGCCTCAAAGGAGAACTAGAGCTAGAAAGACAGTAAAATCATCCACCTAAAGGGTTGACCTTTGATGAGATTATAGCCATGGATATCAATCAAGATAGATAAATTTGATTGTCAAGGGTAAATGAACATCTAGAGAAGCTCTTGAAGAGGGATAAGAGGGACAACAAACTTCAAAGACACATGGAAAATCACTATCGTACTAGGAACACAAGTTCTCAAATAATTCTAAAATAGCTAAAGAAAAGGCTAAAAGAGGCACAAATGAAGATTAAAAAGAAGGATAGATTGGGCTTGTTGGATGAAGCTTCCTTGGTTTTTTAGCCCATCACTCTCCTCACATAAGTGTAGCAAATGTTTGTTACACTTATTTTGGGGGAATCCAAATGATGATTTATTTACATGTATGGATGTGTTTTGATAAGTAAATTATAGATCTGGAACCCCTTATGATGAAAAGTTTTGATTTTGAAGAAAAGGTAAAAAAACCACTCATTTTTCATGTTTCTGCCACCTTTTTGGAGCCTCTGGTACGCTTTTGGAGTAACCTTGGGAGAATGGATTTTTGGAGGCCTTCCCATGGGTAATTTTGAAAAATAAAAAATTTTCTGGAAAATAGACACACAAGGCTAGTTGAAAATTATTTCATAAGTGGATTTGGACTCCTAAAAGTGCCTCAAAAGTGCCTACACACTTCTTCTACGCTTCTATAAAAAAATTCTACCCTTCTGTCAGAAATGTTACAAATCAACATTGGATTCCTTAGGACACTTGTCGAGCTCATAAAATGTCACAAATTCATGGCTTTTTTGTCTTATGAGTTTTCATTAGAGTTATTGAGTTGTTTTTTTCCTCCTATCATGAGGGAATATGTAATTTAATGTAAGGGATAAACACTTCTAGTTCATAGCTGGAATTTAGGGAATGCTTTCAAACCTCCCTATAATATAGGAAATGACTCATATTTCGTATTTATTATCCACTTTTTATGTGATTTAGACTTGATGAGGTGTCATAGTCCATATTTTATATAAGTAGACTCTCTTTAGTCTTTTGTTGGGTTGGATAGTCTTATTTTGCAGTGGAACTTTCGTAATCATCATTTTATAATGAAATCAGAGACAGATTTGCAAAACTTGTGTTGATAATCTTGTGGTATGCATTGGAGTATTTTTTCTAATTATTTATCTTTATATATTCATTCTAAATTATATATCTTCTTCTTTCATATACATCTTTCCATATGTTTATCTTGTAATTTTATAAGAAGAAATTATGTCTGTTCACGCTCTGTTTTAAGAAAGGTTTATATGATATGTATATTCACTTCTAAATGAATTAATTAACCTCAGTTCTCATTCAGACTCTCTCTTAATTCATCCTATACTCAATGACCTATTTAACTTTCCTTCACACTACCTATCTAGCCTCACACATTCTCTACAAATTGACTTTGAAATTCAGACCTAAAAACCCTACACACAACCTTCTCACTGACCTTTCTATCCAACACTTAAAACATTAAACAAATACTATTTATTGAGCTTACATACCTAGCCTAAGATCATTAGATACTCATTCATTCCTTTGATTGAAAAAGTGATAATGAGAGAGCACTCTACGGTCCTATTAGGGTTAGCTACCTGACCGAAAGCCTAGTTTGTGATTACCTACCTTCAAACCCATTTTCAGCCTTGGGAATTTGGGGAGAGTTATAACAACTTGAAAGAATTTTTAGTTTTTCATTGTGTATAGGATGAAATGGTAGAAAATATGAGTGAGCACTGAGGTGAATTCATTCATTTAGAAGAAAATAAACATATAATATAAATATTTTTAAGACAAAGCATGAAAAGGCATGATTTCTACTTATAGACTGACAAGATAAACACATAGAAGCATATATATGAAAGAGGAAAACATATCATTCAACATGATAAGATAAGCATACAGAAAAGTAACAAATGCTCCAAGGCATACCACATGATTCTCAACATAAATTCTGCAACATTGTCCTTGATTTCATTCCAAAAAGCTTGTACAATAGCTCCACTGCTAAAAAACAACTATCCAACCAAAGAAAAGACTAAATAGGGTATAATTATAGAAAATATGCACAATGAAACCTCATAGGGTCGAAATTTGATCCACAATGCATCATAACTACATGGAATGAGTCGCTTTCTAGAATTTAGGGAGGCTAGAAACCATTCCCTCAAATTCATCTAATGACTAGGAGTGTGTGTCCCCCACATTTACATGTTTCCTCATGCTAAGAGATAAAATCCATCTCAATTAGTCCAATGAAATCTCAAAGGACAACAAAAACTTGAAATTTTGACTTTTTCTCAGCTTGACAAGTGTCCTGAGGAATCTTATGTAGATGTGTAACACTTTTTATAAATGCATAACACATTTTTGAAGCTGATTTTGAGGGCGTTTTAGGACTCCAAATCCAAATATGAAAAATCGGTCAACTAACCCTGTGTCTATAGTTTCCAAAACATCTTGAATTTTGAAAAATGACCTATGGGAAAGCCTCCAAAAGTTGATTCTCCCAAGGTTACTCTAGATGCATAGCAGACTGTCAAACATACTAGTAGAAGCATAGAAAAATGATTGTTTTTTGGATTTTTATTTCAAACTAGAGCTTGTCATGAAAAAAGGGTTCCTGATCTATGAATTACTCATCAAAATTAATCCAACCATTTAAGCCATTCATCATTTAGATTCCCTATTAAAAAGTGTAACAACTTAGCGCTACGCATTTGTGAAGGCTAAATTTCAAGTTTAGTGAAAAAATACTAAAAATACCAGAATTTATCAAAAGTTCTCCAATTTTGTTTTGTGGCACCTATGGATGATGTGCTAAACAACCAATTAATCTTCAGCCAACAAGTATAAACTATCCTTCTCCTTTAGCTTGAATTGAGCCTCTTTGAGCTTCTTTTTTACTTGTTTAAACCCAATTTGAGATGTGTCTTTGGAGGTTGTTGTCTCTTTTGGATATTTTCAAAAGCTTCTCCAAATGTTCATTCACCCTTCCTAACTATAGTTCTCTATCTTTATTTATATCCATAGCTATTAGATCATCAAAATTCAATTTTTCAGGTGGATGAGCTGACTGTCTTTCTAGATCCAGCGCCCTCTTAAGGCCTCTTGTGTTTGGCCTTCTTGGCTATTATTCAATCTCCATGTCCTGCATTTGATCAACATAAATTAATTTATTTCCTTTACATTTATCTGTCTCTAGGTATGCCTTAGGTTTAATTTTTATTAGTTGCTTCACCTTCAATTTCCAATTTTCTTGTTGTAGGAAATTAATTTGAGAATTTGCAATGGAGAAAATCTCCGTCAGTTCTACTATTTCCTCATCCTTTACCATAATAATATCTCCAGTTGATTTGACTTCACCCTGCTCTTCCATTTAAACATCTAGGGGAATCTATTCATCATGTTGTTGAAATGGTGATTTAATTTGATGCATTAGTGTTTGCTCCTCTATTTCTCTTTGCTCAACTATAGTGTCAAGTATGGGTAAAAATTTGATTGATATGGGAGAAAAGACCTATCTCTTTCCCTTATCATATGTTGGAGTGACCTCAAAAACCTTAGGATCCTTCAAAATATGAGTTTGCATGCTGGAAGAGCCAACCTCCATTGGCTATGATGATACTGATGGTGGTGGTGTGCCATGCATGATAGGAGGAATAGTGTTGGGTGTTGCTTCTACTTTTTCCATGAAGGTTTCCCAAGTCATGTTGATATCTGAGAGATGATGAGAAAAAGGTTTCCCAAGTCATGTTGATATCTGAGAGATGATGTAAAACAATGATTTTGACTAGACCATGGTGGAAAATACTTGGATGATGATATTTTTTTCTGATCTAAACCTTCTCAATCATTCTAAGAAAACTCTTGTATAAGTAATGTGGCATGTCAAGTGGTTTAGTATAGGCTAAATGCATCAATAATCTGATATGGTATTTGTACAACTTGAAGAATCTCCCTTCACATGTGAAATATTTCATAATTAACCTCATCAATGGAGCATATCTGTTAAAGAGGTGTCTGAAAGGGAAGATGTACTCAAGGTTATCTCCATCATGAGGTTTGAGAAACGGTTTGTAATCTTCAAGGTCTATATCCATGCCCTTAAATCACTTTTGTCCATGACTAGGTATACGTGTTGCTGAAGAAATCACATATGCTGATAAGTTGAACTCTACACCTGCAATGATGACCTTTCCCATATTCAAACTAGTGGAAAATAATCTTTTTAATTGCAGATGACAACCTTCTTCTATGATTTTCTCACAGAATCTCAAGCATCTAGTCCTCTCAAAGCATCCTTTGGAAAAACGTGATGCATTAACTTCTTACAAGGTGGAGGGTTCAAATATGATGTGGCACCCTCCTTTGTGTATTTTATTTTCACTTTCCATAATATCTATGAGAAGGATGAAACCCTAGGTGTTTAGATGTAATGAGTATGTGGATTGTGAATTTGGAAAAACATAGGACAATGATAGGGTAGTTTTTGAGGATGAGATGAAGGGTAGTGAAGCCAAGAAAAATTCCCAAAAAATTTCAGGAGGTAGGGTTGTATGTTGGCTTCAAAATACATGCGAAATTTGGTGAAATGGATTTAAATAAGGTGATCAAATTAAGAAAACACAGGGATTTCCTAATTCTGTAATAGGAAAATAATATGAAATTAGGATTTGATGGGAATGAAGTGTAGGGAGACTATGAATGGTAGGAAATGATAGAATATGGTTTGGGGAAGGTGTATGAGGGTATTATATGGTAGGGTTAGAGTTTAGTTCATTGAAATCATCCAATGATAAACATAAGTGAAAATGTAGTGGAAAAGGAAGTAAGCAAGAAAACCAACATGGTGCTTGATAATTTGACTTGAGGACGATATGAAGTGCTTACTTACTATTGAGGAAGCTTTAAAAAATGATGGCAATGATCCTGGATCTTGGATGAATGTTTTGGGAGAAAAATACCAAAAATGCAACACACTGACAGATGCGTAACACACCTCTCCCAGATGCATAACAACAGTATCCTGATAAGCCACACATCAGGATGAGAGTGGATGGGAGTGCGTAGGAAGGAGAGTGGGAAAGGAGGGCGGTTTGGAAAATTTCAGAGGAGGGTAAATATGGTTTGTGGTTTGTACAAGGGGGGTGCGAAATGACATTTTGTCGACACGTAAGGTGGGTCCAGTGAGAATGAAACCACTTTTTTGGACCCCCCCTACCATTAAAGGTAGGATGGCGAGGGGGGGGGGGGGGCGAAAAGGCTTATAGACCATTGATCTGATGTAGGAATGATGTGGTGGGTGAGAGGAGCTTGAGATTTAACCATGAGTGACAATTCTTTTTTTGTTTTCAAACCTTTATTACATATGTGGCAAAATTTGGATAAAATGCATCATATCCCGAACATTGGATAAAAAAAATTAAACAAAATACTTTGGGCTAAAGGCGCATATTTTCAAAAACAATTCTTACTTAGGATAAAGACATAGGATGTAAAATTTACCACATTTTATCCCTTTGACCCCTTTTGGAACAATTTGACAATGAAGAAAGTTTTGAAATAAGACAAAGTGTCTTAATTTATTCCCCTAACTGCGCTAACTCCATTTAAAAGACTGATATGATGAAAATGAAGCCTTGTTCACCCTCTCTGGGTGAACTTTTTGGAATTTTCAATGGAAAAACAAGGAGACCTAGATACGGACTTAAATGGGGATGGAATTACTGAACTAATAATCTAAATGACAATTATTGACATGACCTCTGAGATGATGATGGCCATGGATGGAATGAGGGGAGAAAAATTTCTAACCTATACCATATGCAGTGACCAAATTTTATTTCAAAACATGTTTGAAAAGATAAAATTTTGAACTAGGACTACTAGAAAATAAACTGAAAGAGCATGTTTGATCACTGGACATATTGACACCAACAACTATGACCTAAAATTTCTAAAAATCTGTCTATGTTTTGAGTCGTCACTAAAGAGAAAGCCATTTTAGGTGCCCAACAATTAGATCTCATATATTAACAATCGGGTACATTATACAAAGTTTTTCCCAATGCCCCTAGGCCTTCCATTGACCCACCTCATCTTGTTCCTAGCCCACATGTCGATGGAGTGATTGGGTCTATTTCTAATCCCATGAGACAACTTGCTGCCCACCTTGGGCAATTGATTGCTACATCTCAAGCCCCAACAAGTGCGTTTGGCTCTACTAAAGCACCCAATCTTGAGAAATCCACCAGTTTTCTCACAGTAAATTCCACCCAACCGAATAAAAACTCCCAAACTAGCAGTAAAAAGAAAAATAACAATAGAAAAACAAACAACAAAATCAAACTTCCCAGGAGTCTAAATCCAATCCTGAGAGTCAGGGAGGGGGCACCAATGAGCGTCACTGGAAAGTAAAGTTCCCTTGTAAAATTTGTCAGGGAAATCACCTTACCCATGTGTGTCCTCAAATGGATAAAGTTCACAGGCTCCTTTCACCATCGTCCTCTCATCAGCTTGTCATTTTAACTCATCCATTCCCTCCGCAACCCGAGCAATAAATGGTTGCTCAAATTTCTATACCTACACACGGGGGAAATGAGGGGTCATCTTCCCATCCCCCTCACAACTCATCCTTCTTTATGTGAAAATAATATGTAAATTCGACCATGCGAGTGAATTCCTATGATGTACGTCAGTCGAGTCCTCCTTCCAAAGACTTACCAGCTCCACCTAGTTCCACTAAACCTCTCACTCTATATATTCCTATGGAACCTGTTTACCACCCTCCAATGGTGTTTTATGTTAGACGACACACAACAATTCCACTAGGGACACTAAACACTACAATATTGTTGAAGATATAGCCTAGGCACCTTGTGCCATGTCTGCTTTGGAGGTCTTGCAAAGTTGTCCTTAGCAGTGAAAAGCCTTGTTGTCTGCCAATGGTGAAGTTGACCTGTATGACTCTGGTGTCATCGATTTAAATTTAGAGAAATTTGTTCCTAATATTTCCCATCAAATTTATTTTCAGATTATAGTGTGGGTTTCCCAAAAGAATACCCATCGCACTCTGGTAGATGAGGGCTCTTCCACCTGTGTCATGTCCATATCATTTTGGAAAGATATTGGCTCTCTGACTCTCACCAAGTCTAACACCACACTCCAAGAATTTTATGGTCCTAATTTCATTCCTAATGGGTCCTCCCACATTTTTCCATCGATTTAGCATGTAAAATGGTACATGTCTATATTGAAGTTGTAACCACTACTTTAGATTACAACCTTCTCCTTGGCCATAGTTAGTTTTATGCCATGGCTACCATAGTATCATCTACGTTTCGTTTACTTTGATTTCCTCATGAAGAAAAGATCATTACTATTGACCAGATTTACTATTTCATACCATTGGCCCAGATTTCTACTACCACCAAAACTACTATTCCGCTTGTGGGGGACAATCCCAGTCAATTCTAGAGTGTTCGTGTGGGACTTTTAAAAAGTTCCACTATTATGGGAGTATTTCCTCAACTCCCTCCAGTCAATTCTCCCTCGTCTCCAACCACTTCTCCTATGCATATGATCTCTTTTGGCACCTGTGTACCACATATACCTCCTAATTTATGGGTGGTGTCACCTGTTATAGAATATGATCAACCTAGTAAGCACCCTCTGCCACCTATTTCGTAAGAGATTTCCTCTCCAAAAATCCCGTTAGTACCTCTTGATGATGGTATGAAACTCCATAATTATAAGGAATATCATCAAATTCGCTCGTAAAATTACCTGGAGTGTTGTCTACCCAGTATAATTTTATCCCTTTTCTGGATAGGGATAGACTAGTTACGAAAAATGAATACCCTAGTCTACTGTGTCTCGGAGGTCCCCCCTTCTATATTTTTATCTCTTTTTCGGGCTTAGGGGAAAAATTTACGAAAAAGGAGCTTATAAAAAGAGAAGGGAGGGAAGATCTATCATCATTTTTCATCCATTGGAAGCATGAATTGCATCACTCTTGAACAAAACACCTGCATTTCTCATTATCTTACAGTTGGGTTTTAGCTTTCCTAGGAGTCATACCATCCATATGAGTCTCTTTACTCCTTCGATTGGTTACTCTTCCAGTCATATGGAGCATGACTCAATAAATCCTCTATCGTTGCATGATATTACATGGTTCTCATTTAGTTATGTTGCCAAGTCAATCTTCTGTCATGCTGCTATGTGTTTAAGGGAATTCTCATCCTATGTCAGCCATCTAAAGTAGCATGTTGACTATTTTGAGTCCATATCTGTGTCAGTTTTAATTCATCACTTCATGACTTCTTCCATACATCACATCATCCTGTTATATTTTGTGTCAATTTATGGGGGATACATCAATGCCCTCCTTCGACAGATCTTCTATTGTCAACTCTATATCATTATCTAGGAGATTGATCTAGGAACCGGTAGTACCTTGGAGCTTGCAATCCTCAGTGGCAGGATTTCTCGCGATTGACAGTGGGTTTACATTATTTTCTCTTTATTGGTTGAGTTCACTGGTGTTTGACATCAGCTCATTCATTCACTAGTGGACTATACCAGGTACCTTGGGGTCCATCTTCCTCATTGGTGGATTACCTCGCATCTGTTACTAGTTTACCACATTGGCTGGTAATCAAGCGGTTTATACCATTGCTCAACTTCATCTCATCTATTCACATGTATAGATTCATACCATTGGGGTTACGTCAAAGACCCTGGGTTAAGGCCATCTCACTCTTATATGCCACCCTTTCTAGGTTGCATTGGATTTATGTATCCTTTATGTACTTTGAGGGCTATTTGGGACACTCCTCCTTTTTTCATGTGTCTATAGTGCCACTGATGTATACCGTGACATAGATCCATGATTTGTTTTAGTGGATATGATATTTTCATTGAATCACATGGATTTACCATGAATGTATGTCGTGGTCATGTCCTAGTCATTTATATCATGGATCCACAGTGTATGTTTCGCGGCCATGTTAAGTAATTTCTTATGACTAAGCATGGGTATGCCCGCACTGGGGATGTTATCTTCACAACTGAGACCTCTACTTCAGTGTTTCCCAATCTATAATCCTAGCTCTGCTTCCCCACTACCATGGAGACCTCCATTTTTTCTTATAATGTATTTAAGCCATCAGCCACTCATTCTCGCCTCATACATAGGGGGCATATGTTATCAACCTATTTTTATACCCCTAGATCACAGACCCCTAGAATTCACTGATTGATCAATTTTCCTCACATGAAGGGCTCATTTTCTCAGTTCTAACCCTAACTTAGTCTAGGGAACCTTCCAGATTCACTGAATTACTAGGATATGAGCTCAATTACTCATTGTTTCGAGTTGGCCAAGGCTGATCCAATAGAAGTTTCCATAAATTATCGTCATCCTGAGCATATAAATTAATCCTCCATAGACCTATCATTCATCTATTTATCCTGGATCATTTGAGAGGGTTAGGATGGTCACATATTTACTGGTCGCATTTTTTCTGGTCGTTAGAGTCATAATTTTAGTTCCAGAGAGAGCCATGCCAGTGTTGATATCTTAACACACTATTTCTATCTCGCCATTATCTTGAGAGCTTATGAGGTCTCATGCTATAGGAGAGTTATCTTCATACTCTTATCTAGTGGTTAAACTCTGCCAAATCGTAGAGAGGAGAAGATGGAAGTAGGGTATCGAAGTGAA